>CM029606.1:35215528-35815528 GCA_017311375.1 Mytilus coruscus | reverse complement strand
CCATTCCAGTCTTGAATGATGAGTAGAAAAGACAAACCCATTTAAGTTGTAGTGAAAATTTAAATAATATGGCAATGATTTATAGAAAACCATTCATATATAGTAAAGTCATATAAACAAACATATAGAGCTTGCACATAAGGCTGTTTACCCAACACACAGAAAAGGAAACTTTTATCAGAGCTAATGACAAATCTGAGTAGAAAAGTTGGAAACTACTAAAAATTGTGAAAAGAAAAGAAAAGCATTAATCCTGTACTTATGATTTTTTTAAAGATCTTTAAGCCATAAAATAAAACATATGCAAATTTAATATCTATTCATTGGAAAACTTGAAAAGAGTTCCTGGGATTCTCAAAATCTTGGTAAACATGTCCATTTTCAGTTATAAAGCCAATACCTGAGTTGTCTGAGGTAAATCATAATCCTAAGATCCAAACTTTCATATTATCCATCAAATGAATTAAAAGAGTGAAAAGTACTATAAGTATAATCTCTTGTGGAATCTGTGACAACTGGTATTCAACAATTGCAAATCTAAAGATGGGTTATGACATTTTGCAATTTACAATTGTTTGTTGACTAAGGAGATAACCACTTAATTTTTATTAAACCTTTTATATGTTTTATCATTTCTTATATCCTGAATTAAATGTTGATGCTTAATATGTAGGTCTGATATAGAAACATGATAGAGAAGAAATTAATAACAGCAATCTAAAAGTGGCAACATAAGGTCATGTTGACAAAATAAGTCTTTTCAACCTCACTCATAATAAGACTAATGAATAAAATATTGACCACATAGACAATACAAAAATATAAATTCCATAAATCACCACATAAGAGTAATGATTTACAAAATGCTGTTGTGTGTGCTGTATGATTTGAGATACATGTAAAACTTACATGATATTGATCTCTAGTTGTCCATTTCACACTGTAACCAACTATTAATAGTATTGCTGAAGCTACATACAGCAACAATGTAAAATTGTCAAGTTAAAAACTTCCGTACCTAAAAAAAAAGAAACAAAATTAACAAATTTTAACAGGAAGCAAAATAATTATCACTATTTCGTAATTAAGGAGTTCTAGTCATCTCATAGAAATTCTATCATAATTTGAACAGATTATGGATCATTCTATGTTGACCATGATTAGAATGTTTATGCAGTTTTGGCAGGGTTCGTGTTGCTCAAACTTTAGTCTTTTATGTAGTGTTTTAATGGACTTGTTCGTCTTTTCTTTGTTTTACGTTTTTTTTTCCACTTGGCATTGTTAGTTTTTCTTTGACTTTTATGAGTTGAATATCACTTTGGTATCTTCTGCCTATTTTTATCCAAATTATCATTCAATCAATCAATTATGACTATGAATTAGAGGCAATAGCAGTTAACCGATGATCACATCATGTAAATCTATTCTGAATACACAGAGCAAGTGTCTACTATGACACCTGTCAAGTGAATTCACACTCAGTCAAAATGTCACAAAAGGAATAAGACATTATTGGAAAATGTACATTTCAGACAACTTTATGGTACCTAAGACCACAACCATGTCTATATCTCTTGTGTGTTGAGAAATAGACAAATCTTATCATGATAATGAAAGTAAAACTTGTGTAGTCCTTAAAGAAAGATTTTAACTGATGTTCTCGACACCATACAACTTAGTTTAAATACCAATGTTCTTATCAATCAAATCAGGTAATATTAAAATTAGAACTGAACATGAAATTTCTGTTAAACTTACAGAGGTAGGTCTCCTGCTGATTGAGGCTCTCACTGCTGTACTGCCTGTCAGGACCATCTGGAAATGGAAAATCACAATCAGAAAATGCTTAGTTATTTCCTTTCATCAGATAATAATGTGAAAAATATTGTTTGTATTTATTATAAAAACAAAATATTGTTTCTATTGTTTTTATGTTTGTTGTTTTGTGCTATTGTACCAATCTTTTGAGTTAAGCCAATTGCAACTGATTTTACAGTTTGTTCTTATGTTGTGCTGTTACACCACTGTCTCAAGTTAGGGTAGTGTTGAGCACTCACAAACATGCTTAACCCTGTTACATTATACATGTGCCTGTCCCAAGTCAGGAGCGTGTAGTTTGGTGGTTGTTGTTGGTTCATGTCTGTCATATTTGTTTTTTCGTAAATTGTTTCGTTATTAATAAGGCTGTTAGTTTTTCTCGTTTGAATTGTATTTCATTTTTTCATGTCAGGGCCTTTTATAGTTGACCATATGGTAAAGGTTTTGCTCAATGTTGAAGGACGTAGGGTGGCCTATCATTGCTTATATCAACTTCATTTGAACACTGGTGGATAGTTGTCTCATTAGCAACTTACCACATCTTCTTATTTTGTATTAATATTTTGATTATGAATAAAAATAATGGTCTACTAATCATCAATTTTTTTCAATTCAAAAGTATTTAAAAGAAATGGCAATATTAAATCTCCTTTTTTATTAGATATCTCAATGAATGAAATTTACAAGTGTATCATGTGTATATCAGAAATGTATGTAGTAGCCACAATCCTGACCTCCTCTTCTCAATTATGAGTTAATGCACCACAAGATTTTAATTAGCCAAGAAGAGTGAACATAAGAAACAGTATCTGCTTACCCTTCCTGGAGAACTTCATTCAGTTCAAGGTTTGCTTAATCTTTTTCTTTTTTTTTCTGATGTTTTCTGGATTATTGTTTTCATCTTTTGAGCATGTTTGAGCATATTCAAGTCTGTTCTACTTTAACTTATCATTTTCATTGCCCCTTCAAATATGATTTTCCCATTTTCTCATTCAACAGATTGAATTCAAATATTCAAAATGAATTTGAATTAATTACTCTTGCTTTTTAATGTTTCTGTATTCTATTATAAAGTACAGTAAACTGAGATTTTGTGAATTTTGCTGCTGTTTAACTTAAAACATGAATCAATGAATAAACTTTTATTATATCCTTCCCGTGTTACCTGAGATCATCCTTAGTTTTTGGTGGTTTCGTTTTCTCAATCTCTAGTTTTCTGTAGACTGTTGTATGTTTTTTCCTTTTTTTTTTTGTTTTTTGCCCATGGCAGTACCTTTCTTTTCTTCGATCTATGGTTTTGTCTGTCTCCTTGGTACCTACTGCCTTTTTGTCGAGCCTTCGACTTTTGTCGAAAAGCGAGACATAGTGATCCTACATTCTGGCGTCGTCGTCGTTGTTGTCGCCGGCAGCGGCGCCCACAAATATTCACTCTGTGGTTAAAGTTTTGAAATTTTAATAACTTTCTTAAACTATCCTCGATTTCTACCAAACTTGGACAGAAGCTTGTTTATGATCATAAGATAATACTCAAAAGTAAATTTTGTAAAAAAATTCCATTTTTCCGCATTTTACTTATAAATGGACTTAGTTTTTCTGCCAGGAAACATTACATTCACTCTGTGGTTAAAGTTTTGAAATTTTAATAACTTTCTTAAACTATCCTGAATTTCTACCAAACTTGGAAAGAAGCTTGTTTATGATCATAAGATAGTATCCAGAAGTAAATTTTGTAAAAAAATTCTATTTTTCCATATTTTACTTATAAATGGACTTAGTTTTTCTGCCAGTTAACATTACATTCACTCTGTGGTTAAAGTTTTAAGATTTTAACAACTTTCTTAAACTATCCTGGATTTGTACCAAACTTGGACAGAAGCTTGTTTATGATTAAAAGCTAGTATCTAGAAGGAAATTTTGTTAAAATTTTGTTCCATTTTTCCGTATTTTACTTATAAATGGACTTAGTTTTTCTTCCAGTTAACATTACATACAGTCTGCAGTTTAAGTTTTAAAACATTTATTAGATTCATAAACTATCCTGGATTTTTACGAAACTTAGACAGAAGCTACTTACAATTAAAAGATAGTACAGAGAGGAATATTTTATTAATTTTTTCCTCATTTTGTTGAGCCTGCGATTAACAGCAAAAGTAGGCGAGACACTGGGTTCATGGAACCCTTACAAATTTTTTACAAACCTCTGCTATTTTTCTAAAGGATTTTTTCAAATAAATATAATAAAATAATTCAAAGTTAATCATCCATTATCATGATTATCACCAGAATAAATTGTGAAAAAACACCTAGAGTCATTTTAACTTTTGTGATTGATTAATTGGTGTTTAAAGCCACTTTCAGCACTATAGGGCTATTTTGTGGGGTCAGTTTTTGTTGGTGGAGAAAGTCATTGTGCTCAGAGTGAACTACAGACATTCAGTAGGAAAACTGACAATCCTAGTCAAGTAAGATTGAGTCTAACGCACCTGCCGTGTGCCGGATTCAAGCTTACAACCTGAGAGTTGACAGGCTAGTGATACAGTAGTTTGACTACTTAGACCACTTGGCTACTGAGGCCCCGAATCAGAATGTGTGTACTGTAGCTGTCTTGACCATACTTTAATTTTACTTACAAAGATTCCAGCAAATAGGCCAGCACCATAACAGTTGTCTTTTCCCAAATGTATTTCTTTTTCTTCCTCTGGTTGTATGACTAGTGGCAGATAAAATATCTCTAATACACCTGAAAACAAATAGTGTATATTTTAAAAAGCTAAAAATTATTCAAGGAGATCCTAATATTATTGTATACAGGGATCTGTTACCATGGTTACTAAATATGTAAAGAGTAATAAAACAAATTTCCCTGTAAAAGAATGTCAGAAGGCCATTCACTTGGTATATACCGATATATTAAAATAAATAATTTCAAATCTCCCAGCCACAAGGCAGCTGCCATAATTATCTTATTGTGACATAGCTCCTTCTTTTCAAATTCCATTCAGCATCAGAATGAACACTAACTTACATATTCAACAATTCTGTTAGAAAATGCTTGCAGAGTTTTGATGAACAGAGAATTCTATGATATGAGTTTAGTTCCTTATAACATTAATGCAACAGAATATTAGAAGAAAATTAAGTTGTAATTTTGTTGCTGAGTCAACATCATAGTTATCAGCTGATGGAAAAGAATGGTGAGATTGTCATGATTGTGGAAATTGCCAGTAAAATGCCTACAACTGAGAAATGTTTTAAGGAACACATAAAATTTGTCCATCCAAAGTAAGACGGTCGACAATGCTTTTAACATATTGACAGTAACAAATTCTTATTTTATGCAATCATATGGAAAACCAGCATGGAAGGTGTGATGGAGAAAAGTACACTTATCATGCTTATTGTACTCTTGAATATATGGAAAAGTTTCACAAAATCGCTGCATTCCACAAAATGGCTGGAAATTCCAAGTTAAAATTTTTGTTCTGTGTGTACTACTACATGTATCCTATTTGATACATTCAATATATTCCTTGATGTGTACCATGAAAACTCTTCAGTTCCTTCTATCATTTTTTTTCACGTTAGTCCTCAATAATTAGACCATCACACCATTACTTTAAGTGGTGCTTAAGTATTGAGTTTATTGTCCTCAATAATTAGACCATAACACCATTACTTTAAGTGGTGCTTAAGTATTGGTTTTATTGTCTAATCATTGAGGACTAACATGAAAAAAATAAATGAAAGGAGCTGAAGGGTACAAGTTAATGAGACAGCAACCTCACATAACCATGATAACTGTTACACATAAAAACTGAAAAGACACATAAAATTGATCGCCCTGAAGATCATAAAAACATTTTATTAAAATAAAGTATGTCAATAAAGGTTTTGATTTTGTAAATATTGCCGGTATTTTTAACGACCATTCTGTTAAAGAACAAATTCCTGGATATTTTGATAATACTGAGCTCCTCTTATTTGTTATATTTACAAGAAATCTACCCGAAATATGTGTTTAATTATAGCCAATTGTGTAAAGATGTTAATATCAGTGAAAATACACCTACTTCATGTAATTGCAGTAATTCGAATACATTTATGGACCCATTTCCCATGTTATAACAGGAGATCTTAACATCGTTCAAGACCGAGAGTTAAAATCATTCCTCAGTAAAGGACCTAAATATCGTCCCCGTCAATCATTAATTGGAATGAGTGTCGTAATATCATCCACGACTCACTCCGTACTTACTGTTTAAAATGGATAAACGGAAAAAGCTGACAAAAATCTTTGGACTCTTTTTAATTCAGTAATGAACATAGTTGATATCGTATTCAACATTTTAAAGAACATTTACTCTTAACAACAACCATAATAAACCTATTTCTCGTATCAAACATAAACTTAAAGAACTAGCCAAGGAATTTGTTTTGTCCCGCCGATAAAGCTGCTAATAATATCATTATTGTTTGACGAATTTTACATTGAGGTTCTGAAAAAGAAATCACCAATTCACCAACATTCCAACTGACTCCATTTTCAGAAAACGACATCTGTAACAAACATAAACTTTAGCTACCTCTTTACAAGCAGAACCAAATACAATGAAAGTCCCAACTATGTACTGGCTTCCGAGCTACATAAAACACCTTACAAATATAGATTTATTTCGTCTTCAAGCCATTGTTCCACTACTAAATTGTCTATTCTTCTTACCAGTTCACTTGGTACAATCAAAACCTGATAATAAATTGTTCAAATAAGGCCTTTGAAAATAGTGGAATTAATTACTTTTGGAGTGTCAAAACTCGTTGGAAGTACTTGATAAATTGCATGCTTATATTGGTGATTTTGAATCTGTTCAAAGTTTTGATTTTTCTACCCTGTATACCACATTGCCTCACATTCTCATTAAGAAAAATTCACACACCTAATTAAATGGGCATTTAAAAGTCAGAATGTGAATACATATGTTCTAACTCTTTAGGTCATTTTTAGTAGCAATAAACAAAAGAACTATGTCAATTGGACATGCTTTGATACTATATCTGCCCTTGAATTTTTACTAGATAATATTTTTGTTCACTTTGGAGATTCCGTATATCGTCAGGTTATCGAATTCCAATGGGACTAACTGTGCACCACTTATTGCGGACCTGTTTTTGTATTGCTATGAGATACAATTTATGACTAAAATCAGCAAAGACCCATCAAACAACATCTGATACAAAAATTTAATAATACTTTTAGATATTTGGATGATATATTGGCTCTCAATAATGACGACTTCAGTATGTATACTAAAGAAATTTATCCTGTTGAACTTACTTTAAATAAAGCTAATACTAACAATGACCACTGCCCTTTCCTCGATCTTGATATCTATATCATTAACGGAAAGCTTAATACAAAATTTATGATAAAAGAGATGATTTTCATTTCCTATCGTTAATTATCCATTTTTAGATGGTGACGCCCTTGTCACCAACTTACGGTGTTTATATATCTCAACTTGTACGATTCGCTCGTGTATGTAACAACGTTTCAGATTTTAACGAAAGAAATTTATGTATTACAGAAAATTATTACACCAGGGTTTTCGATATCACAAACTAGTCAAAACATTTACTAAATTTTATCATCGGTACAAGGACATCATTCGTAAATATAGCTCAACATGCAGACTTCTTATCGTTCAGGTATTTCACATCCAATCTTTTATGGTAATATTCTTTATAAAGCACTAAAATGTCAGTATTCACCTCAGAAGCTAACAAAACCTTTAAATAGACTTATTAAGAAGGGATATAGTTACGATACTGTTGTCAGGTCATTAAAGATTGCATATTTTGGCTTTAATATTGATTCACTTATAGGGTCTTTGCATCGAACTAAACACATTTATTTAAAACCAGTTGTTGGCATGACACGGGTTATGCTCTTCTCATATATTTTATGATGGTATGATACTAAACCCTAACGGAGGGATTGTGCCTGATATTCATATGATGAAGACATAATCTTTCAATCAGTTTAATTGAGGTCTGGAGCTGGCATGTCAGTTAACTGCTAGTAGTCTGTTTTATTTATGTATTATTGTCATTTTGTTTATTTTCTTTGTTACATCTTCTGACATCGGACTCGGACTTCTCTTTAACTGACTTTTAATGTGCGTATTGTTATGCGTTTACTTTTCTACATTGGCTAGAGGTATCAGGGGAGGTTGAGATCTCATAAACATGTTTAACCCGCCGCATTTTGCGCCTGTCCCAAGTCAGGAGCCTCTGGTCTTTGTTAGTCTTGTATTATTTTTACTTTTAGTTTCTTGTGTATAATTTGGTGTTTAGTATGACGTCCATTATCACTGAACTAGTATATATATTTGTTTAGGGGCCAGCTTAAGGACGCCTCCGGTGCGGGAATTTCGCTGCATTGAAGACCTATTGGTGACCTTCTGTTGTTTGTTCTGTGGTCGGGTTGTTGTCTCGTTGACACATTCCCCATTTCCATTCTCAATTTTACATAAAGGTCACCATTGTGATATATCATTTTTTCATTTCTTGTAGATTGTTGTTTCAGTTGTAAATACTGTGATTACAGAATAACCAATTTAGGAGCAACCATTTAACTTCAGGGGGTTATGGTTTTTGTCCGAGTCAGAAAAAATTTCATGCAAAGCATGATCATTTTTAGTTTTTCAATGCTATCAATCAAATTTTTTTTCAAAATTTAACACTATAAGGTATGGGAAAATCTGGATTCAGAATATTTTTTCGTCATTGGCTTGACCACAATATTTTTTTCATTAAATTGGCGATCAGAATATTTTTAAAGAAAAACCATAACCCCCACTTGAAGTTAAATGGTTGTTCCTTACCGAATAACCAATTTAGAACCTACCAATACAAACTGTTACAAAACCATACACAATTTGTATAATGCCTATATTCTTTGGCCATATATGTAGAGTTGGTAATCTATCATCCTCGTCATACCCTGAGCAGATAATTCATCAACTTCCTCATCATCTACAGTAATACTGTCATTAATAATCTCATGGTAAGCGCCGCCATTTTGTTCTAGATGTTCATACTTGTACCACTGGGGTTTATCAGTATGTTTTAATCCTAAAAGAAACAAATGCAATAAAAGGAAAAATGAAAAGGTAATTGACAAAATAATTGAAAAGACAGCATTGTACATGGTACATGTATGTACTACAGTCATGACAGTCAGTGGTAATACTTATACAAGTGTTCTTTTTATCTACTGGTACAGGTAAACTATTTTGGAGGTAGATTTAAATCCCTTAAGACAGTTAGGGAATTACTTAGATTAGTGATTTCTTAAATCACTTATTCAAGTAACATTTTGTCCAGAAATGTTGCAAGTACATGAGTCATTGAGTAGTCTTTCTTTAATAATGACCTTTTGAGTAGTACAAATAAATCACTAGACTAAGTGATTTTATTTTATTATAGCTTTAAATATATAATGCTAATGATCCTGGGACTAATTATGATGCTAAATCAGCTAAAATGATCAGATCTAACATCTGTGTGTAAAAATCATCAGTTATGACAGGTGATGACCATGTACTGAATCTAGGATAATGACATGACAATCACGTTTGAGTATCATGCCTCTATTTTCTTCCAAATAATCACTTCTATTATTTTATTAATTAATTATCCCACAATTTTCAGCATCCACAAACAGTCAGTATGAAGAAGTAAATATAAATATACTTAGGCCTAAAAAAAAAATCTGTGTTTCCGGTAACATCATTTTGAAAAATAGGGTCGGTAGGTCGGATTTTTTTTTTTTTTTTTTGACATTGTAAACGAAACCGGAAAATTATCATGGTTTTTCCAAGTCCGGTCCGTAATTAGTTTCAAATACCGGAAGTGCGGCCATTTGCAATGTTTTGAAGCACCTGCTGTGCAAATTTCTTTGATTTTAACCTATTTGGAATACCTTTTGACATAAATAAAACGTTTTACTGGCTTTCTGTGCCAGAAGAAGCAAGTTAGATAAATAAATATGTCGATTAACAGAAGACTGTGTCAAAATCAGGGTCGGTTGATACCAAATTTTTTTTTTGAAGATCCAATAAAAAATTAGGTCGGGGCTAAAAACAGGGTCGGTCGGGTTACCGAAACACAGATTTTTTTTTAGGCCTTATATAAGTAAGATACTTATACAAGAGTATTTTATTTACTTGTATAGGTAAATTATTTTAATGGCTTAGTTATGTCCCTTAGACATTCAGATTGTTTACTTATACAAGTAAAAATTCATACTATCTTCTATTTTGAATTTCACAGGTCTTCTTTGCTCTTATATATAGAATTCTTTATTGCTGTCCTTTGCAGATGTCTTCACTATCATTTAAGTGTAATTTCATGAACAATGAAAATCTCATTTGTCTGTTATCTTCAAAACATTGCTCATTTACAAGCCCCCAAGGAGTAATTTTTGAAGGCCTTATAATTTGTTTAATGAGATGAAACATTGGTCTAATCAAAATTATGAGCTAACCAGAGAAAAATTATTTAAGGCATGTTTTTGCATCCCAAACTTGAGAATTTTAGGAATGTAAAAAAATTATTTATACAAGTAAATTTTGGAGAAAATAAAGGGAGATATTTCAAACCTTAAAAGAAAATATTAATATATATAACAAATTTACTTATATAAGTATATTATTCTTTACCATGTTTACTTCTTCAAGTAAATAATAATAACTTGTAAAAGTAGTACCCTGATTGACAGTTAAATTTTGGTCTTGAATAGTAAAATTTCATTGCATAATCTGAACGCTATATATATAACCTTGAATTTTACAGGAAAAATAATACTCCCACTACCTAGAAAAATCTCTTCAGAAGGTATCAGATCATTATGTAAAGCTTTCATTATATCATTTTTCAACAAATTTAGAATTTACAGATGAATGATTGCATCAAAGACATAAACCTTGCTACTTTAAAGAAGCAAAGGTCCATTATTTGCAATTTTACTAATAAGTAGATAAAATTAAATTTGGGTAAAACTACAAAATCACAGAATTTCTAATTTGCTACTTAAATGAGTGATTTTAAAATCACTTATTCAGTAGTTCCCTGACTGTTAGGCAATTAGATTTCTTTTACCTGTACAAGTGGAAAAATCTTAAATTCTTCTATTTGAATTTCTCTTAACTAAATTTCTCTAATAAAGTCAGTGTTTTATTGCCTGTCATTATCAATAGTTGTCTTTACTATTTATAAAAGTATAATTTCATGGACAATGAAAATCTCCTTAATCTATTATCTTGAAAATCATCATCAGAGCTTAGCCCTCCCCAAACCAACACTCTTAACTTTGCATGATATAAACTCAAAAGATCTCCTCAACCTATAAACTATAACACCTGTTGTGACTGTTGATTAGCAAGGGTTCTGAATTTGTCATAAAACTTTTTAATTGCATTAGAGGTATCTGTTTTGGAAAATTTGAAATTTTGAAAGGGTGCATACAAATATTTAAGCATAGTGCGTGAAAATCAAATGTGGTGGAGGGAAATTCATATGTTTCTATGCACCATGCAACAATAGATCATGGTGATCCCTGGTAATGGTATATGAAAAGGTACATAAAACTTTCCATCTTACACATGTTAAAGACATAATTTTATACATAATCATCTAATGCCATGTTCATGATATAGATGAAAATTTATAAGTTGTTGTATGGTGGACCAAGTGAAGAAAGTTGTACAAGTACGGTATGCAAATTATGTTATCGTGTTGACAAAATTCAGTATTGCAGTACGAGCGCGAGGATAACTATGAGTCTGTTAACTTTGTGTGTCAGAGCTATATTTAAGGAGAAAGCCATGATGCATTAGAAACAAGTTTGATTCTAATGTATTCGATCTAAGCAATAAAATACCACTTGAACAGAAATCTGATTCGCCTTGGTGTGATCACCGGAAGTTCCAATTCTAATATCCGAAGTAATTTCGGATAAACAAATCGTAAGCAGGGAGATCTCAAAACTTTTAAATTACAATTTTTTCAATAGGATCACATCAAAAGTACGTTGTACTGATTTAAATACGATCAAAACCCCACAAAATATACCAGGTTTTCTTCTGAAAATGTTTTTACGTAATAAATCACCCCTTTTAAGTTTTGTCAGGAATAATTCATACTCTTTGAAAACACAGCTGTTTCCGGTTTTCCTGTAGCTACGGCGACGAACTATTTATATTCCGGTAATACCACTTCCGTTTTGGCTCTTGTGTTTGAAAATGTGATAGATAAAATGTTCCGAAATCAATGCAGTGTAACTTGACAGTATGCCCACAACGTGCTAGGAGCAGATTTAATACATTGAGGTTACATGTGGCATGGAATTTGGTTTGAAAAGTGAAGTGACAGGAAAATGATAATTTAAAACCAGTGCAAAAGGCTCTTTTCATTATTTCAAGAATATTTTGTTTGCCATTCTTGGTTTAATATATCATCTCCACAATGACTTCAGTTCTGCAGGAATTTAAACATCCTAAACCTACACTGACAAGTAAGTCTTATTGCTAATCTAACAGCAAGGATTAATATAGTAAGTCATGAAGTCACTAAATTGCACCCACATGTTTAATTTGCACCCTGGATCCGTTGGGTACCACGATTTCCGAGGATTACAAGAACAAATTAAAATCCCAAGGACAAACTGATTTGTCCGAAAACATGATTTTACATGGTGTTATACTGCTTAAACTTGTATAATTATAAGGTCTGAGACGTTTCAGTCGTAAATACTCAATATAAATACAAGTTACCTCTTCAAGAAATCGATTGGAATGCAAATTTTCAAAGTTGTTTACCTTTTGAATAATTACGTTCGCCATATTGTTTTCAACAAGTAATTTGCATATAACTTACAAGACATGCTTATTGAATTCCTGAAGTTAAATTGCACTTTTATTGAGTAAACACGACTAATATCTTAAAATTATATACTTCAATATTATTTTAAGTAGTATAACACCATGTGTTCGGGACAGATCAATTTGTCCTTTGGATATTAATAAGTTCTTGTAATCCTCGGAAATCGTGGTACCGGGATTTGTTTGCACCTGTTTATAAAGGTTTGGTGTTGAATGAGTTTTAATCATGCTTTAGTTAGTGTATTGCTATAGAAAATAAATAAGATAAGTGAGGGGTTCACACTTATATATTGGCGAGTTTTGGAAGCTTCTATGGGTCATTTGATATCCTTGAAACAAGATTTTGGAACATCTCGAAAAGTTTCGATCATTTATACAGGTAGTTGTTTATGTCTTTGATACGGTTCCTCTGTGGATAGGCTACCACTTGACATTGTATAGTTAAACAATCAAAGTTCATTTGTCATGTTTGTAGATCGGAAAATTAAAAAAAATAAAGACTCAATTGCAATAAAAATCATTTATATATTGCCACCTACTTGCCTTTTGGTAGAACATATGCTTTAATAATGCGAAATAATCAGAATGTTTATTAAATATCAAGTATAATGATAACGCAATTATTTAATTCATGCTTTGAGACGGCCCTGTGTGCGTGTGTGTGTAGTATTTAATACAACGTGCTATTGTGCTTTGTGACAATAAATCTGGGAATAGTATACTAATATATCATGTCTCAGAATAAACTGATTATTTCTTAACGTTTACCACGTGACATTATTTACTTCAATCACAGCCTGGGCAAATTTCGGAAAGCAAGAAGAAAATTAACAAAACGATATATCTGTTATAGATATGTATCTAAAGTTGGAAAGAATTATAATTCAACAAAACCATATTTCTGTCAAGACTTTTAATTTCATTAAAATACACTATAAACAGACCAAGAAAATATTCATTAACATTATTAAGTTTAAACTGAAACTAAATTTGTCATTAATAGAATATAATGTATAATGTTATATTATGTCCGACATGTCTGAACAGTAAATACATTTATGAAAATTATAAGCAACATATAATTAGCACCAACCATGCCAACTATCAGGGATGTGTACACACAAGTTAGTTAAATTTAAACTGTAGTGAATGAAAAAATACTTCACAATGATTTTAAATCCTTGCATCTCATAAAAACGATTTAATATTTTACAATAATCGTTTAATTACTACATTAATTATTTAATTTCGTTTGAGTTTATATGGTTTTATAAGTCTCTGCTTATATTTTGTATAGCAATATATTCATATAATGGAAAGTCAGACTTGAAGAAGAGATCGATGATCAGTAAATACTTGATGTTTGTTTTATTGATATTATATTTTAAATTTTGGAAATGATTCATTAACATGGGGTCCGGGGTTTGAACCCCTTTTTGACGATCAATGCTTTTGAATGGGGACATATGGTTGGAATCCTCCCCTCCCTTTAAAAATGGCTGGAATCACCCTAGTATTCATTGTGTTGACCAGCTATCATACACTCTTCTTGATTTATTTTCATTATATTACACTCTGTTCACACGACACAACATCGGTTTTGCGTTTACACAAATTTCGGATTAAATGGCCATGAATCAGGAGTCGAAACACTTGAGGTAGGTAGTTTGACATCCGAATTCAACTAGCATTAGATTTGAGCCTAGAATGAATATACATAATGACGCTAATGCGTATTGTAATCCAGAGTACCAGTGCGTATGCTTTCCACTTAATATTTCTTGCGCTATGCAAGAAAACCACAGGCATGCATAGATATTAATTTCACTCATGGACTGTGAATTTTCGCATTTCTTATCTAAATTCAGGACACGGCAGTTAGAGCTGGACATGTGACGTTGAATCATGGTCATCATAAGTTAAGGTATTCTGACCTCTAGCTGTTTCTCTTTTCTTTTCTTTTGTTTTAGTGACTGTCCTATTATAAACTTTGAAATTTTCAAAATACTAAGGATTTTCTTCCCAAGGAATAAATAGATTACCTTAGATGTATTTGGCAAAACCTTTGTTTCAAATTTTGGGTCTTCAATGCTCCAACTTTATTCAGCCTTTTAACATTTTTTATTCAAGCGTCACTGATGATGAGTCTTTGTAGACGAAATGCGCGTCTGGCATACAACATTTTAATCCTGGTATCTATACAATTTTAAAATACACGTATCTACATAGGATAAATATCTTTTTTTATATATTGGTTCTTTTGAGAGCATCATTCAGGTATTTATAAATTTCCTCAGAACTAAGTTTTCCCATAGAATATTTGGATTGATTAAAGTAACTTCAGGAAATCCTTAAAATTTGAGATGTTTTTATAGACCGAAATAATTGTCAGTTTATAAGAGGTCCCAATGTCACTGGTGTGTTACTCTCAAAACTAAAATACGAAACATTGTTATAAGTTGCATGCCACAGAGTTACACTTCACATGGAAATTGGACTTTCAATTTCTATACAACATCTACCATGAGTACAGACGACAGCTTCAATAATAGTATAAGAAATATTTGAAGCCATCAAGGAAACAAAGTATGAAGATAAGGCAGACGAATAAATGCATCCAGATTATTTTAGTAAATTGAGTGCTTAAATTTATATTGCGATTGGTCTGTGCAATTTGCTGTAGACATTCAGTTTGCAGAAACTAAGAATTGCAATAGGATTGGGACTTTGTATGTATATTAAACACGAAGAAAAACTCATGTATGCTCCCAAGTAATAAATAAAATAGTCAAGCCTTAAAAGGTAAATTCATATAGTAGCTGTATACATTTTTCTATTTCCAACTAAAGTACAACATTCGCTTTTGATCGACTTGTGTAAGAATCTACACACAATTACATATTTTCAATAAAGGTGTTTTAACATCATCGGTATATTATTCTATTCAGTCAATTATTTCAAATCTAAAGCCAAAGAAATATTCAGCAACATATTTTTGGTTACCAGTCAGCGGTCTCGGGTTCATGTACTGCTTTTCTTTTTAAAGAAGGCAACTTGTTTATTGTTTTAAAATAAAGTGACATTTTAAAACGTAAATAGGTTTTTCTTTTGTGAATTAATTTAGATTTGACGAAATGAATTTAATGAATATTGTCGTGATGATCAAAAACTAAGTCATTCGTTTCAAGACTTGTTAAAGAGAGACAGATTAGATTCCAAACGGCTAACAAACTCGTTGCAAGCTGTTGTAAGTAATTATCTTTCATTTTTTAATTTAAAATCTTCATTGTTTTTCTCCTTCCAAGCTAACTACTTGTATTTTACTTTACGCCCAACACATAATAATAATAGCAAATTACTTTGTAAATACCAATGAACGGTAATCTTGAATAAATTAATGATTAATCAACTTTAACATGTTTAATATCACCAAAAAATTTCATTTTAAAATTCACGAATTTTTATTTATAAAAATAAAATATTTTGATATATACAAGGATTTGTATAGTTAGACTAACTATACAAATCCTTGATATATATATCTAAAAACATCTAACAATTCAACCGGTATTTGAATAAAAATAGGGTGCGAACGGACCCAGGAGGCGAACCTGTGGGTGCGAATGTGTTTTGGGAGCAAACAAACCTGATACCACAATGTAGTATAAACATGATAAAGGACTTTAATACATGTAATTTGGCAATTATAAAAAATTTGAACATTTTTAACAAATACATCAAGTGTAAATAATTTATCAGACCTAGGGTTATTGAAATAAAACACCCCATACTCCTGTTTTTAACATTTTGCATTTTATACTGTTTATGGAGTGAACTTAGGCATTTTTCAAATGCTTTGCTGAAGTTCATAAGATTTTTCTAATATATGTACATGTAGGACCAGTAACTTTTTCCAAAAAATAAATACATAGATACTTAGAACTTTACATAAATACATGTACATAAATACATAAATGTTTTTAACATTTTGCATTTTATACTGTTTTTGAGTGAATTTAGGCATTTTCAAATGCTTTGCTGAAGTTCATCAGATTTTTCTAAATAGGACCAGTAATTTTACTGAAAACATATAAACAAATATAATTTAAGCTTTGAGATTATGCAGTAAAAAGTAATGTTAGTGGTAAAAGTAAAATGTTCTCAGTGGTGAAAATGCCAGGGGTCAACTGGGAAAAATGCTACTTAACATGCATAAAGTGGTGATTTCCTAAGCAGAAAATTGCCAAATATATACATGTACATTTTACTACTCAAACAAGTGACTTTTACCTAGATTTTGAGATAACACTAAATGCTTATCGTGTTTAACTATTTTTTAATAATGTAAGAGTAAATTTGTTCAGTTGAATGATATGTCTCTCTGTTAAATTCTTTAAAACAGCACAGTTATACTATGAATCTTGGAGAAAAGGTAACAAAATATAAAATAACTTGTTTTTGTACAATAAAAGTACTACTCATTTTAGTGATAACAGACTTAAAATAAAGGTAGATAACTCCTTTTGTAATCAAATTCTGGACAAAATTTACTTTAAAATCTTTTGATTTCAGAATTATACAAGTAAAAATTTCCTTGACTGATTATTTTTATTCATCAAATTATGTATAAAACATGCATGATATTATATTATCTGTCAGTATCTGTATTTTTGGACAATGACACACATATCATCTAGATACAATGTGGGCTTCACATTTAACCACAGGCCCACCAGCAAAGGCTTGTAAAATTGCTGTCAGAGTACTCTGACCTGAAATAATCATTTAGTATGAATGTATACTAAATCTGTGTACTCAGAGCATTATGCTGCTGTGCAGAATGTAAACAATCCGACTATCTATCTGCTGTGAGATTTAAAGCTTTATACATGTATCTGAATTAAAATGACAGAATAACCCTTTATTTATAACAAATATTTTGTGTAATTTCTAAGTTTTGTTTACTACTGATAGTCTTATAACATTACTTTAGCCTTATAACACTTTGAAGACTTACATGTACTTGTATTGGTCAATCAGTGCATTATGGAATGTTAGCAAAAGCGCTACATATTATTTATATGGAAATTTATAGTAATTTTAGTCTATTAAACACTTTTCAAACAAATTTGTTGTTTGTAAGGTTGAATTGATATGTGATATTTTATCATGTTTACATGAATTCTCCATTGACGTAACCTAAAACATATGCAATATTTTATTTTACCAGCTGATTGGACTAATTATGAGATGAAACATCCTCATCCTCGTGGGAAATTCAAACCAGTCCTTCAACCATTTATAACTGGTACCAAAATCAACACAAGAAATTTAGAGGCTTACAGAACCAGGGAGATGAACTTGAAAGATTGGACATCCGAAAAGATAATTATGAACGACGACAAATACAAATGGAGTGTCATGGCTTCAATGCCAGAAAGGAAAAGCCCTATAAAGGAATTGGAGATCCATTTTATTTAGACGAGGATAAACTGATTCTACATGCATTAGGACAGCTAAGTGAGGTAGGTGTTAGTGTTTAAAAGAAAATATTTGTAATCTGAAAAAGGTTAATTCTACAGTTACACTGAGATGATTGGAAAATTCACTTTTAAAAGTTCAAGAGGGTGACAAAAACATAGTTTATTTGAATTATCGACTGTTTTCCAATTTGATAAAACTTTAAGTAGGGAAATTATTATCAGCAGAACACTAGAGGAATCTTTACCAGACAAAATATCTTGAAAAATTGTTTGGTTTGCATTTCAAAATTTTCAATTATTTGCTTCAATAAAAATAAAATATTTTGAAAAAAATCCATAAAAACTCCAACTTGCATTTGTCTTGAAGAGTTTTTAGTTTGCAGTTCTGGATTTTAATCAATTGCAAAAAAAAAATAAAACATTAAAAATCAATAAAAGCATTCATTAACTAGAAATAAAGCAAGTTCTAATTACAGTCCTACAACTATGCCCAAGAATTTGCATCAAAATGATGTTGGATGGAAAATCAGCTTATCACCAACACCACTTAGAAAACACAAAATTTTCAAATAAATTTGTCACCCAATTATAAGTTTGTTAGTTGATGAATACCACATGTTTTGTGTTCTTGATAATTGGTGGTAGTGTTGCATGAATGAATTAATAGTAAATACAAATATGAATATTTAGTTAATTACAAATGTAAACATGTAATAAAAATTAAAACTTATAGGTAGACAAATAAAATTTCAATTTTTTTAATGTGTAGGAAATATAACATCACAAACTTTCCTTCATCCTTTTAATATTTAATTTCCATGAGTAGTTATTATAAAATGTTAAAATAATCAAAATTTCAATTAATTTCATTGTTCCTGTTCTGAATGGTAATATCAGAAACTGGACATTTTCTGTATTATCATCTATACTGTTATTACAAACTCAGTTTTTGTTTTAAACATCTGTTTGTTAAGTATTATTATCTGACCCTTTATCAGCATCAGGTGACAGATTTACAGCTTTAGTTAACCATTTTATAATTGAGAGGATATGAAAATTACACCCTGTAGGGTTTGGATGCAAGACTGATATAAATTTGTCCCTCTGTAGTAAAGCTGAGCCAAGGATATGAAAATGCTGATGTTATTTTTACAATTTTCTTGGATATTACCTGACACATGCCTGATGAAATTTTTTCAAAGATTTACATTTATAGCAATATCTCTGATGATTTTGTAAATCATGGCATTTAATTCTCTTTATTTTGGGGAGTTATGACCTTGGTTTGGAAATATAGATTATAGGAAAACCAACATTTTAAGTTTTCTTACGCCTTACATTTCTCATCAGAGTTTAATTAAATCTATGTTAAAGGTTTACATGTACATTAGCACTCTCTCAGATGAGCTGGAAAATTAGTACCTATCAATATCACTGGAGTGGAAAAATCCAGTATACATGAACATTACATTGCCCAGGAAATTGGTTTTACTGTAGCAATCTTTTAATGTTTTGGCATAAGCAATGTCTCAGATGAGTTGGAAAATTTCAGTGCATTTTGATACAATTTACATGTTTTACTGGGGTGGAAAAATCCAGTATACATGAATATTGCATTGGCCAGGAAATTGGTTTTACTGTAGCAATCTTCTCATGTTTTCGGTGATTCATGCTTTGTTAAATCTAAACCTAAATTTGTCCAAAATAGACCGTTTGCTTTAAATGTAAATCAGTTTTATTTTACAGAGCTCTATCTATGTTTTAAAACAAATATAAATTTCTTTATTTACCAAAAGGTTGATTTTTTCAGTTAAAGGTTCTGCACTTTCTTTAAAAACTGTATATTTACATTACCGTGAGGCCAGCTGACTACACGAATCTCATTAATTGAAATCATATTATATAATATTAGTTTATTTCTGTTTTGATGTTAACAGAATGTCAAAGAGGTGTTTGTTTAAAAAGTGTTTTGGTTCCAAATTTAATTTTAATCAGTATCGCAAATCAAAAGTTTAAAAGTTGTTGGTCTATGATGTAAAATTAAGTACGTTGATAATTAAATGTCAGCTAATCAGTTTTATTAATCTTATTTCAACTCGTTGATCATTTGCCATTATAAGGAAAATTTGAGAACTCTACCTGACTTCAACTAATTTACTTGGAGATTAATGGAAACTTTTGATTGTGAAAAGTTTTGTGCCAATTTTATACTTGAAATATATAAGTGCATGTCAAGAATGATGTACTGAATAGTCTGTTTTAACTTACAATGAAATTTAAGATGTAGAAAATACATATAAGACAAAACTGAGACATTTTTCCCAGAAAGTACAAATCTTATATATTCATCATGAATTCAACAGAAAATAACAGGTTTTAAAATTTGAACATGACTAAAAATGTGAATATTGGTTAGACCAGTGAATCAAAGACAGATTGAAAGATTAATTAATTGTCGCTTTATTTCCAGTGTCAAATATTTCAGATTGAAAGAAAACATGTAGTTAAAATCAAAATTGAACTACATTTGTACATTAAATTATTTTAAATAATGAATTTAGAAGATCTTAAAAATTTTAAAATTGTCTCACATGTCTTGCAGCCTTACATATATAGCTTTTGTTGCCATAGTATGGATTAACTATCTTTATTAAATTTCACAGTTTATAAGGAAATTGTCTTTATGAAGTAAAACCAAATGCTATTGACGTTTGAGCTGATAATATTAGATACATGTAGCTTGTAGAAATACATGTATGAAAAAATGTAGATATATATATATTTTAGATCAAATATGAAATACCTGTTAATTTTCAGATAATTTTGTCATGTATAAAGGTGAATTAAAAATTGGTTTTAGATGTACATTTTGTATATATAAATGGAGAAATTCATAAGAATAATTATATCAAAGATTTTAGAATGCACATGATTAATAATTTACAGCATCTGAAATGAAAAAATCCAATGTTAGTTTTCATGACTGAAATTGAATTACTATAATTGTTAATTTGAATTTATTAAAATACAAAAAAGATCATGTCTTGAGTTTTATTAGATTTTTAAGTACATCTGTTATCTACACAGAGGTGTTCTTTAATACTATTTGACTAATAAAGGAAAAAAGATTTATTTCCTTGCAATGTTTACATTTTTCAGCATGTACACACATGGTCATGATATATGTACTCTTGACAAATCTGCAATTTTATTTGACAATTATTTTCTAAATTAAACATATTTTGACAGTTTCTAGATAAGTCTTTTACTTTCATAATACTTATAAACAATAAAGAAATAAGATAACATTATTAAATCAACTAGTAAACATAAGAATTCCAATTTATTTCCTACCACATGGAAGTTAAGTTTGACATTAACACATTATTATCTGACTGTCTGTATTTGTATTTTGTCATGAATAAATGAAAGATTTACATGGTCATTGCCAAATTTATAAAAGCTTTATTGGCAAAACTTTGGTCAGTAGTGAACATTTCAAAACGGGTTGAGATTTCATGCAAAACAGCGAATGTGAAGGTCATTTCTTCATTTGACATTGTACTTTTGAAGACAAGTCCTTCAAAATTTGGTTTTGGAGATTTAATTGTACATGTATCAGAACAAATTCCAGTAAATTCGAAAGTCCTTTAGGGTTTTGATTGAATGATTGTTGGATGCTTAATGTCCAGTGGCAAATATTTCATGCATGGGAATGATGACCTTCAGGGATTTAAAGTTAATGACAGATCATTGTTTAGTCTCTTATACTTGTTTCAATCAGGGATGAGAGGAGCTTGATTTATGGTATAGACACTATGTCTATTGTTGGTGATAGTATGTTGACCTCTAGATGTCCTCTGTTTTATTGTCTCAATGATCTGGGCTCCAAAATTTTCTTTAAACATATTATATTTATCAGGAACTATCTAAAACTTGCCAAAAAGATGTCATGGTCAGGATCATCACCCAAAATTAAAGAAGTGATTGTTAAGCAACAAGAAACACAAATAATGTTATGCTGACCTATGAACTAATATATCCTTAAACTTTTCATTTCTAACTTTTGAAGAAAAAACATTTTCTCTGTATAATCCAAAATGATGTTTTTCATAGTGCTTTTGTTTGGAGACGTTGACTTTGATGAAAATTTTCATTCAAAAGAATGTTATTCTACAAAAAGTTAGGATGCATTTATTAGGATGAGGAATTCATTGGGCCATGATAAAAGAAAATCCTTGTCTCTCATAAAACTTCCATTTTAATTACAGAAGGCATCTTGTTTTAGTTTTTGCCATTAATTGTGAAAACTTCTAGCAAAATGAAAAGAAAAACTAGCCAGAAATATAAATGAAATAATGTTTTAGCTCTAACAAATTCTAGGCTTAAAAGGGTGAAAATTTAGGATTTTTCTATTTGATATGGCCTTACATAAAAAACAACAGTACCGGTAGATTCAAATGACAACATAAATTAAAGAATTTTGAAATAGTAAACAACCAATTTTTTATGCACATACATGTATATCCATATAAATTTGCTATGTTTAAACTTTGATATATTATTGAATTTTAAAAGTAAAATTGAGAATGGAAATGGGAATATGTCAAAGAGACAACAACTCGACCAATGTTTAAAAAGTAATTATGCCGTCTTTTTTTAAATGATTTTATCACGAATTTGTTTACAATGTTAGTTGCATGCCGAAAGATTACCAACACCGTTCAGTAAGTTATGGCAATTACTAAAACAATAATACATTATTAGCCATTATTATGAGATCAGATTCCAGGTGCAGATAGAATAAGCCTAGTTTTGACATAGGATACAAGATTATAAAAGATTAAATTAATCTTATATACCTGGGTAGATGATTAGTACTACGACCCATAATAGCATGAATAAATATTATTTGTTAAATGGGTACTTGTATATTTTTAATCCATTATTCAAGACCTTGTCAACATGACCTGGATATATATACTTTTACATTTATGTAGTATAGACCCCATAAAGAAAACAGGCAGCATACTCTAAACAAATAGGTGAATTTAATAATGAAGCCTAGATGACAGACAATACATGAAAAGGCAAATAAAAAACAACAAGCATTAGAAGCACATTTATAATACTATATGAATTATTATTGTACTGATGATGGTCTGAAAGGGGGAAGGGGGGTTGTCGTTTCTGTATTTGAATTTTTAAGTATTTTCTCAATTCTTTAATTTTCTGCTAAGTAATCTCTTTTCTTTATATTTAGGGCCTCTTATTCTCCACTCTTTATATTTAGCAACCCACTTATTCTCTTTTCTATTTTTTGGCACATTTCTCTTTATTCTTTATTGTTTGCCCATCATTCTATATTTTTAAATCCCATCTCATTGATATTAAACATGAATATTGTGTGTGTCAGTTTCTATATTTGGTATATTGGTATTGTTATATTGAACATTATTATAATTCACATTAAAATGCCAGATTTTGATTGGCTAATACGAGGGAGATAATTTACTCTATCCCATGGCTCAGCGGAAGACAATATTTTGAATGTCACCCTCTCGTGCAGACCAATCAAAACTCGATAATTTAAAGGACAATGAAGTGAATTTACATCAATAGTTTTAAGACAATGTTTAATTTCTACATTTGGACCTAAGATTTTTCAAACTGTCAAAAAAAAACCCACATCTTGTTCCCTAAAATGTTGTTTTTCTAATAACTGTAACGTTGTTATGAACATGACGTCGTAGTTAAGTAACTCTCAATTTCAAAATTCATTGAATTATTAAAAGACAATAATGATAATAGGTCTAATATGTCCTTCGTTTCCTCTCATTCGGAAATTCCTTATCCAAAAGTTGTCTTGATTTTTTTTGTTATGCCTATAGATATAATTAAGCAAATTATTAGTGTATTGTGGGTTACAATAATATCTGGTCTAGATTTGGTTCTGATTTTCAGAGCTCTAGGATTTGGCTAAATAAAGATACCTAGGATATTTGTTTTATTTTCACATGTTTTGCTGCCTTAATTTCTCCCTGTAGTATGTGTAATAATTTATATTCTTCATTAAGCCATGTGATGATCAGATTTAATCTGTCAGTTAATAATGAAATTTTCAAATGACACAAGAATTTAAAATAAAAATTGTTTTGCATTTATACAATTTTATAATGTTTCAACTTTATATGTGATAAAAAAAAATTTCTTTCTACTAAATAAAGGCCATTTATCAATTAAACTCCTTGGATTTAATATGGAAACAAACAATTGTATAGGCAAGGGAAAGTTTAATTAAATTTTCTGTGAAAAACAATCTAAACTGAAAATTGCAAAATAATATTGATTAAGGATTTTTAGTTTTAAAGACCTTTTTCAGTGGTTTGAAAAGTCTTTATTTAAATTTAAATGTAGGGCTTAGTTGGTGAACTCATTATTGTTGCGGTATGTGGGATATACAATGATATAGAAATGCAGTTCTTTTATCAATATTGTTTTTTAGCAAATAACAAACAGAATCCAACGACAACCCCTGAATTTCTAGCTTCTGACTTGGGAAAGGCACATTCATGCACAGCATATGACAGTATAGGGCTCATTTTGTTTTCTGTGTCTGTTTGTCTGTCCTGTTTCAGGCTTAATCCACTTCATTTGAACTTTGGTGGATAGTTGTCTCATTGGCAATCATACCACATCTCCTTATTTTTATATTAAGTTTTGGTTTATGGTAGATTTAATATGAATCATGAAGTCGTGCTGACATTAACTTGAAACTTAGTACACATGATCCTTATCATGTGATTATTCTCAAATATTTGCCAAATAAGGGTAAAAAAAAAGGGTTTGTCCAAGATTTTGTATTCTACTAGAAAGGGAAATGTGATAGCACTAGTAAGCCATTGTGTCCTATGGACACAGAATCTTGTTAATAAATATTAGTTATTGTTAGATTAATATTCATATTATTACTGCCTATATTTATTTATTTTTTTGAGAGGGAAAAGGGGGAAGGATTAATTATTTAAAAGAAGGGGATAAGGATTATTTTATTTAGCAATACTGTTGCACAGTAATAATTGCAAGATTGATAAATTTGTGTATTTTAATTGACAGAGAGAAGAAGAGAAGGAAAGAAGTTCAAGTTCAGATGAAGATGATATAAAAATTAGCAGTAAATTAAAGGAACCAATAGGTTCTAGTGTGAGTATTTCATAGGTATTAGTGTAAGTATTTTATTGTTTATTATAAACATGATAAACGGTTCTAGTGTAAGTATTTTATTGTTTATAGGTTATAGTGTAAGTATTTTATTGTTTATAGGTTATAGTGTAAGTATTTATTGTTTATAGGTTCTAGTCTTAAGTATTATATATTTAGAGCTTTTTCAAAAATCTTTTATGCGTTTTTTTTTAAGTTTTTTCGAGATTTTCGGATTTGTTGTTCTAGGGTTATAGGATTTCCATCCTAAATCTTACACTTACTCAAGTTAATGTTTTTGTGTGTTTTTTTCCCAGTCATTATTGGTTTATATTTTTCAGTCAGACCCTTGATATCATAATTTATAATTCAGTAATTTTTTCGAATAAAATTGTTCATTACTGGATGAATAATTGATTGAAAATCTTTACGTTTTGGTGTCCATTTCCACTTTATAGAAATCAGCGTTGATAATTTCTGAATTGTTAAAACTCATAAAATAATAACGAATCAGTTTATACTTCTTGGAACAATTGCATGCAATCAATTAATTGATACTAATTGACTGACTTTCATTTGGCTACTTGCCAGACTTGGGACAATTGAGAGTTCTGATATTAACTGTTTGTCTGACAAAAGGATCAACTATAAAATTCTGTCATAGAGTGGCTTGTCAGATTACATATAAAACATTTATGTGAATTGAATACCAAATATCAAGTAAAAAGTTTTAGAAAATAGATGCAGTCATCACTGCATATAAAGCGCAAGTCTAAATATTGATTTCATGTGCAAATAGCAGAGCTTGTTTACTTAGCTGAACCTTGGTATGAAGAGCGTATTTCCCCTATTCCTTCAGATTGGGTAAAAAAGAGATGCAGGGTAGATATTTTAAATGTGTCAGCAATCCACCAATAGAATATAACTTTAAAAATATTTTGTGTTGATTTTGTATAAAGGTTAGATTGTAATAAAGGAACAGAAGTTTTGAAATTAGAGTATTTATTTTGTTTCTTGAATAATAAACAAACTACAAAAATGGGTATCAGTTCCTGTTATTAGATATGTAAGAATTGTATTACAGTCAAAAAGATGTACATGATCATGCATCAAAAGTTGAGAGAAAATTCAGTAAAAAAAAAAAATCTTTAATTTTTGCACTTAATTTTTAATGGCTCCTTCTTAAATACATTGAAGATATTTTCTACATTTTGTTAAACATGTTAAATATGAATTTTATTTTTCTGGATTTTTTAAACCTAATTGGATTAAAGCTTTCAATGTAAAATATTTCCAACCCTGTATCGTCATCCTGCACTATTATAGCCACTAGTCCAATGCCTCAGACTTTTAAAATTTTATTCGGACTGGTAAGAATTTACAAAACTTTTTTAAGACACATAAGAATAATTTTAAGAATTTTGGTTGTTGGAAAAAATATTGGTGCAGACTGGTATCATCCAATCAGGAGTCACACAAGATTTTATTCTGAGTACCATCTTGGGGGAAACAAACTTCCCCGTAAAAGGTAAATAAATAATTTTGCTCTTGTAACTTTAAGTATATAATAAAGTGTATATAATTCTTATATTTAAAGATTTTATTTATTATAAAACTTGTTTTTTCAGTCATCCACACAGCAGTTCAGATTAAAAAGAACAAGAAAAGATTTACACACAATTCACAAAGAAGTCAATCATAATAGGTATAAATTAGAATCAGTTAAGAGTTATTTCCCTTTGAGAATAATTATTTCATGATTATAGTATTGTCTTGGAGAATAGGTATAAATACATGTACAAGTTTGGAGAAAATCAGGTTTGTAAGCTTTTCTCAGTATACCTAGTAATGCTGAAAAAGTATTAACAAAATAATAAAATTGAGAATGGAAATTGGGAATATGTCAAAGAGACAACAACCGACCAAAGAGCAGACAACAGCAGAAGGCTACCAATGGGTCTTCAACGCAGCGAGAAAATCCCGCACCGGAGGTGGTCCTCAGCTGGCCCCTAAATGAAATTGTGTACTAGTTCAGTGAAAATGGACGTCACACTAAACTCCAAAACATATAAATGAACTAAAATTCAAAACATACAAGACAAACAAAGGCCAGAGGCTCCTGACTTGGCACAGGTGCAAAATGCGGTGGGGTTAAACATGTTTTGTGAGATCTCAATCCTCCCCTATACCTCTAACCAATGTAGAATAAAGAAACACATAGCAATACACACAGTAAAACTCAGTTCAAAAGAAGTCTGAGTCCGATGTCAGAATAGGTAACAAAAGAAACTAAGCAAAATGACAATGATACATAAATGAACAAAGGACTACTAGCAGTTACTGACATGCCAGCTCCAGACCTCAATTAACCATTTGATATGAATAGAACTACCATTATTGTAATTGTTTACTATTTTTCCTGCTGAAGGTCAGTAGTTCTATGGGTACTCTGTCTTCCTCCACCAATAAAAATGGCAGCCTTGATATAGCTAAGGTGGTTGAAAGTGGCGTTAAACACTGACAAACAAACAAACAAATCAATATTCATGAGCGATAAAGATGAATATGTTTTGTGTTTCATCTTTGTTTTCATTTACATCAAAAATATTATTTGAAAAAATACCAAACTAGGAGAAGGAAGTCAGCTGTTTTCAAAGGTCTTTCTTTTCCAATGTTTTTATTTAAATCAAGTTTTATCTTATTTTTTCAGGCATGTAATCAGGAATGTCAGACTTGGTCATGGATTATTTGATATTATTAAACAAGAACAAACTTCTAAGGTTGGTAGACAAGATTATGGATTACTTATCTATTTGTCAGACATAATATCATAGACTTTAGGACTTACCAATTTGTTGTCAGAATGTAACAAGAGGTTTTTGTTTCCCTATTAATATCTAGATTCTTCCCTGTAAGTGTCAAACAGGTTGATTGATTTTCAAATCACTAGGTGTTTTTTCTTGTAAATAGGACATATTTCTGTGTGCACACTTTCACTTTTTCAGTGATCTTGATTTTATGTTATTGAAAGACAGCAGAAAACCGGGAAGTGAAAGATCTTCAAACATCTGACACATTGAAATGTTTTTTGTTTTTTCAGTTTGTTTGACAAAATCTTGTTTTTTGTCAAGCCTGCAGCTTTTGTTTCAGAAAGCTCGACATAACGATAGTGATCAGGTGGCAGCGGCGGCGTTAGCTAACTTCTTAAAAGCTTTATATTTTTCAAGGTGGAAGACCTGGATGCTTCATACTTTGTATATAGATGCCTTATGTTATGAAGTTTCCATCTGTCATATGTCCATTGTCCTTGACCTCATTTTCATGGTTCAGTGACTACTTGAAAAAAAGTTAAGATTTTTTGTAATGTTAATTTCTCTCTTATTATGAGTAATAGGATAACTATATTTAATATGTGCGTACCTTGCAAGGTCCTCATGCCTGTCAGACAGTTTTCATCTGACCTCGACCTCATTTCATGGATCAGTGAACAAGGTTAAGTTTTTGTGGTCAAGTCCATATATCAGATACTATAAGCAATAGGTCTTCTGTATTTGGTGTATGGAATGATTGTAAGGTGTACATGTCCAACTGGCAGGTGTCATCTGACCTTCACCTTTTTTCATGGTTCAGTGGTTAAAGTTAAGTTTTGTGTTTTGGTCTTTTTCTAATACTTTATACAATAGGTCAACTATATTTGGTGTATGGAAATATTTTACAATGTACATGTCAGTCTGGCAGGTTTTATTTGACCTTGACCTCATTTTCACGGTTCATTGCTCAGTGTTTAGTTTTGTGTTTTGGTCTGTTTTTCTTAAACTATAACCAATAGGTCAACTATATTTGTTGTATGGAATGATTGTAAGGTGTATATGTCTGTCTGGCAGGTATCATCTGACCTTGACCTCATTTTCATGGTTCATTGGTCAATGTTAAGTTTTCATGGTTAAGTTTGTTTTTTAGATACTATAAGCAATAGGTCTACTATATTTAATGCATATATTGATTGTTAGGTGTACATGTCTGTCTGGCATGGTTCATCTGACCTTCACCTTATTTTCATGGTTCATTGGTCAATGTTTAGTTTTCCTGTTTAAGTCTGTTTCTTAGAAACTATAAGCAATAGGTCAACTATATTTGGTGTATTGAATGATTGTAAGGTGTACATGTATTTCGGTTTGGTTTATCTGTCCTTGACCTCATTTTCTTGGATCATGTTAAGTTTATGTGATACTTTTAGTAAAGCTTTGTATTTAGGACTATCAACATAAAATCAATGGTCAGTAAAGAAGGCGAGACATTTCAGCGTGTGCACTCTTGTGTTTTGAATAATTTTTTTTCTTCAGTTGCAATAGTCTCCATTATTTTATTACTTATGATATATATATTTTTTTGTAATGAAAAGAGGAAACTTGATTTTAGTCATATCTTATGTCTTATTGTATTTTATCTTATTTATCTATTTTTAGGAAGCTGCCATTGAAGAAGCTGAACGTCTCAAATTAGAAAGAAGAAAAACAGAGTGGCAACCTCCAAAACAGGAGAGTTCCAGTGATGAAGAAACAGATGATGAATTAGTTGATGAGGTTGAACTATCAAAGTATGTAGGAAACCAATTTGGGGAAACCACATAAACAAATAACCATAAAAAAAATCCAGAGCCGTAACTTTGCATTCACTTCTCTCATAGTTTAATCAAGGATGCTAAATCAAAATTAGATAAATTCTAGTTGCCATTTTCCTTTTGGTTTGAGACATACAATATGCAGTACACCTGCATTATTGCCAACACTTTTTGTCTTTTCGTTATGCAGATTTACAGCTATATTATTTGAGTGAATTAAGTTTCTTTGCTTGCTAAATAGATCATGGAATCAATATGCTTTTGTTTACTACCTGTTGAAAGAAAAACAACTGTTCTTTAACTGATTAATTTATGGAACAGGCAGCAAAAAAATGCCTGAAAAACCTGTCCTACCATGTTGATTCTATACTTACATTAGCAAATGAACTAATGGTGCACCTGATCAGCAAGCAAGCTTAAATTTCCTTTACTAAGGACACACTCGTATAATTTAGCTGTAATTTGATTCTCCAACTTTTAAATACATGTTACCACACATAATAAAAGGTGTGCATGAAAGATAATGAAAAACATGAAATATTTTATGCTAAGAAATACATTTTGAATCTTCCAGTAATAATAAAAAACAAAATTTGAAATACAAAAAGTCATGCATGTTCATTATGAGTGAAAGCTTTAATTTCAATACATATTCTTTATAAATACATTTGAATTAACATTACCATGATAGTGAGACAGAGGTACCAACCATAAGCCTAAGGTAAAAGTCACCAGCTAGTGTGAGCAAATACTAGCCAAATCAAAGTTCACAAAACAATTTTTTTTCCATTTTTAATTCTGTACAATATAATCTTTAATGAAGATATTATCCTGTTTTAACTTTTGGTATGGGGTTTATGAAATTAATATCTGGAGCAGCAGAATTGTTTCAATATTGTTACAGTAGAATCTCGGTCAATCTCTGTTTAATTGTGAACCTGTGTAAATTGAACTTTTGTTTCTGGACATTTAGTATTCTAATTTAACCTGTAAAAACCATATTCCTGTTTAATCTTAATGAATCCTCCATTTTCCATAGGGAAAACTGGGTCACTATTCTGATCTTTTTGCTCATTTGCAAAATATATAAATTTACATAAAACTTAAATATCTGAATTATCTCCCCTAAAGAATTTGAGCAAAGGTTTTTAAATGTTTGTAGCAATTAGAAAATTTTACTCAAATTACATTAAAAATGATTAATTAAAATTGTAAATTCTATAAGGCATGAAGGAATGTAAATGATAAGGAATTAAAAATATTTCTGTTTTATATGGTAAAATGTTTCAAGGAAAAGCTTTTGATAAACACCATTATAGAATATATATGAGAAAAAAGTGTTTTATGAATTTTGATTTGGCCTGTGATTATAGGTATTGTTTTTGTAAATCCAGGATGACTAATCATGCCCCTGTCCCAAAAATCATATCTTGAATTGTGAATCTGAGAGTTAAATTGTCAGGTTTTCTGCAGGGTAAGATAATAAAATTAAAAATTGAGAGTTGCAATGTTAGTTTAGACTGAGCACATCAAATGACCTGGTTGATTGTACATTTTAATCAAACTTAAAATGATGATGTGGCCAAAATTGTTAATTTCACAAACTATGAGGAACTAAGGGAGATAATACAGCAATGGAAAAGTAAGATGAATATGAATAAAAGGAGATGTGTCATTGAAATAACAACCAAAATACACAAAATCCTAATAAAATATGATAACATATGATTTCCAACAGTCAGATGTCTATACTCTATTTCACTGTATAATGCAGTTTAAAAAAGTTGGGAATGAATTTAACAGAGATTATCAAATTCTTTTCTTATATTTTTTTTAATGCTTTCAAGCCAATATTTTTCATTCTCTTTAACTTTACTTTTTCTTAAATCCAAGTTTTGTTGGATATATAAGAAAACTCCATCTTTCAATCAAAAACACTTTTCATCAAAATTTTACTGTTTCTAAGGTCACTTTTTAAATTTTATACTATGACTTAATTCACAAAAATCTATTTTTGTACTGCTGTAAAAATGAATCCTGGATTTAGCTTGTGTGGATCAACGTATATTTATATATTTATGTGAGTGATGCTAAAATTTTACTTGCCAGAATATTTTATTGTCATGTTTTTACACGTTTTTGAAAAGTGTGATCATATTTTGAATGTTGATGTAGTAGATTTTATTGCCGTTATATTTTTGCTTGGGTGAAGTAATTTAAGCTTAATTATTCTCAATCTAAAGAAATTTAGATCAGACATATGTATACATCCTAATCGATCCTTTTTTTACTAACATTTTATGCTTTATTAAGTGTGGAACATATGTGTTTGACAATTTTGAAAATACTTTTTTTTTTTTTAAATATTTAACTTGAATGCCAGTTAAGGTTCTTGTTAAAGACTAAACGTAGTCGATCTAAATACTTAATTTCTCTAATTTTACCAGAGAGCTTTCTCAGGTTTATTGTTAATTTTTATCTCATCCTGATATGCATGAAATATTTGCCACTGGACATTGAGCAAACAACAACAATCAAATTATCAAACAATGGTTTTAGGCAATGCATTAACAGAGCTAAAAAGGGATATCAATATAATATCAAAATTGCCTTTGAGAAGTATTCATATGATATACAGTAAAATCATTCCAGTCCAATTTTTTGAAAGAATTCTGCATGTGAACGTAATTTTGAATTAGATTAATTGACATTTGGGCTTATAAATAAGTCATTATGCCATTTACATTGTGTGTTTATTCCACTCAATATTTCAACTTTACCCCCAAAAAATTCTACATTACAAATGATTGTTCAGTGTGTGAAACCTTTTTCTTGAACTCGCCAATTTGGCGAGCAGCTTTTCATTTCAACTCGCCAAATTAAAATCCCACTAGCCAGCTTGGCGAGTTTCTAAAATTTTGAACTCGCCATCTTATTCGTACGTTATTGTATGTAATAAACATTTTTAGAAATAGCTTTATTCTAGGTTTACTTATATATTAGGTTGAAGCTTTTCAGGAAGTATCTGTGATTTCCTTTTCTCTTTGACAGTTTTTATGTATTAATTTTGTTCAGTGGCTTCTCATTCAGGAGTGCTTGGTCAATAGAAAGGGGTTACTGGTATTTATATAATACTCTAGATAGGGTATAATAAGTATAATAATATATAATAATCTAAATAGGGTTAAACAGATTAACTGAAGAATTTAATTTAATTTGTGATTTAATAAGAAATCACATGAAAAATGATATCAATTAAGCAACAATTTATGGGTTTTAACTTTTTTTGATATCTGGTTATATATTAACTTGGTTCCAAAGAAAATGTTGGTTTTAGAGGGACTATATAAATCAAGGACTTATAAATTTTCTTTATCTTGAAAAAAATGCTTTAACATGTTTAATATCCAAAGTTGCTACTGCTGACCATAATTAATGCATTTTTCAATATTTATGCTATAAGAAAAACAAATATTACTGTTAAGATTATTTTGGTTACCTTTTCCTTCCTTTCATTTTATTTAAAAGCTGAATTAATAAAGCAATGTACACTGTAAAGATATTTTTGGTGACCTTTTCTTTCCTTTCATGTTATTTAAAAGCTATTATTGAATTAAGTTTTTATTTACAGTTTATGGGAAATTTACTCTTGATTCAATCTTCAAAACATATAAAAAATTACATTGCCAAAAGGAAAGTGAAAGTAAATTTATCTACATTTGTATCTATAAAACATGTTTATGACTAAAATCAGCAAAGACCCATCGAAACAACATCTGGTACAAAATTTAATAATACTTTTAGATATTTGGATGATATATTGGCTCTCAATAATGACGACTTCAGTATGTATACTAAAGAAATTTATCCTGTTGAACTTACTTTAAATAAAGCTAATACTAACAATGACCACTGCCCTTTCCTCGATCTTGATATCTATATCATTAACGGAAAGCTTAATACAAAAATTTATGATAAAAGAGATGATTTTCATTTCCTATCGTTAATTATCCATTTTTAGATGGTGACGTTCCTTGTCACCATCTTACGGTGTTTATATATCTCAACTTGTACGATTCGCTCATGTATGTAACAACGTTTCAGATTTTAACGAAAGAAATTTATGTATTACTGAAAATTATTACACCAGGGTTTTTCGATATCACAAACTAGTCAAAACATTTACTAAATTTTATCATCGGTACAAGGACATCATTCGTAAATATAGCTCAACATGCAGACTTCTTATACGTTCAGGTATTTCACATCCAATCTTTTATGGTAATATTCTTTATAAAGCACAAAATGTCAGTATTCACCTCAGAAGCTAACAAAACCTTTAAATACACTTATTAAGAAGGGATATAGTTACGATACTGTTGTCAGGTCATTAAAGATTGCATATTTTGGCTTTAATATTGATTCACTTATAGGGTCTTTGCATCGAACTAAACACATTTATTCTAAATCCAGCAATTGGCATGATACGGGTTATGTTCTTCTCATATATTTTATGATGGTATGATACTAAACCCTAACGGGATTTTCATATGATGAAGACATAATCTTTCAATCAGTTTAATTGAGGTCTGAGCTGGCATGTCAGTTAACTGCTAGTAGTCTGTTGTTATTTATATATTATTGTCATTTTGTTTATTTTCTTTTGTTACATCTTCTGACATCGGACTCGGACTTCTCTTTAACTGACTTTTAATGTGCGTATTGTTATCGTTTACTTTTCTACATTGGCTAGAGGTATAGGGGAGGTTGAGATCTCATAAACATGTTTAACCCGCCGCATTTTTGCACCTGTCCCAAGTCAGGAGCCTCTGGCCTTGTTAGTCTTGTATTATTTTGCTTTTAGTTTCTTGTGTATAATTTGAGTTTAGTATGACGTCCATTATCACTGAACTAGTATATATATTTGTTTAGGGGCCAGCTTAAGGACGCCCGGTGCGGAATTTCGCTGCATTGAAGACCTATTGGTGACCTTCTGTTGTTGTCTGTTCTGTGGTCGGGTTGTTGTCTCTTTGACACATTCCCCATTTCCATTCTCAATTTTATTTGATTGGTTTAAGTTTTCATTCAACAGTCATCTAGCCAATCAGAACACATGTAACATAATATGTATCATCTGGATTCCTGTTTAAACAGAAGTCCTGTATAATAGTATAGATTTTCAGGAAAAAATGTTTTGTGACGATCTTTTGCTGGCTTGATTCAAAGTCGCCACAGAAGAGTCACTCGCCAGAAGGGCGAGTTTTATTGAATCTGGACTTGCCAAACACGATTCTTACTCGCATTTGGCGAGTTGGCGAGCGGAGGTTTCACACACTGTTGTTCATTTTAACTATTATTCTTGTTGTACTTTCTTTGATTTTATTATTTCCTGCTTAAATTTAAAATCTTAAATCATTTGTTCCCTAATTTTGCTTTGTTTGAAAAAAAAATGAGACAGAAGATACCAAATGGGTAATAAAAAATCATATCTTTAAAAAAATTAAAAAGCTTTCAGAAAATCGACAAAAAGAGAAACAACAGTTTACAAAACACTATATAAGAAAAATAAAACTTAGCAACACAAACCCCACCCAAAACCAGGAGTGATCTCAGGTGTTCAGGAAGGGTAAGCAGAATTTATAATTTCTGATTCTCCTGGAAGACAGCAGCTTTGGAATCACAGCTATATGGGATAGTTTTTTCTTTAATATTCAAACTATAACATCCAATTCCTTGACACAAAATTAAACCCTGTATCCGTGAAAGTTCTGTTTGTCCTGAATCAATAAAAATTGGAAGGAAAATGAAGTTATCCTCAATATATAATTTGGTATTGAAATTTGATTAAATTGCAGTTTTATGAATGGAGATGGCAAAGACACAGATGAAGACATTGATGATGACGCAGCCTCTGATGCTGAATCTCCAACCAAGAGACAAAACTGTATCGTCTTCTGTCAGGTAAACATTTTATATTGAGTCCAATGAACCATGAGAGAAAACTGTGTCGTCTTCTGTCAGGTAAACGAACTTGTAAAAACTTTCGTTTAGTTGTTTCTGTTTTGCTTGCCATGAAAATTCCAGAGTGCAAGACATAGGGATCCTTATCCGAGGCACATCCATGACAGCATATTTAGTGGTAAAGTCTGTTTCTCAAATACTATAAGCAAAAGGTCAACTATATTTGATGTATGGAATGATTGTGAAGTGTAAATTCCGTATGGCAGGGTTCATCTAACCTTGACCTCATTTTCACTGTTCATTGGTCATCATTAATTTTTCGAGGTTTAAGGTCAGTTTCTAAGATACCTGTAAGCAATAGGTCAACTATATTTGGTGTATAGAATTATTGTAAGGTGAACATGTCCATCAGGCAGGGTTCATCTGACCTTGACCTTAGTTTTGTGGTTCAGCTTGTAGTTTTCATGGAAAGATCCATTTCTTAGATTTTATTAGCAATAAGTTAACTATATTTGATGAATAGAATGATTGTAAGGTGTACATGTCGTCTGGCAAAGTGCATGTGTCCTTGTTCCCATTTGATGGTTCATTCGTCAACATTAAGTTTTCATGGTGAGATCTGTTTTTCAGATACATTAAGCTATAGGTCAACTATATGTGGTGTACAAAATGATTGTCAGGTGTCCTGGTCTGTCTGGCAGGTTTTATCTTACTTTGGCCTCATTTCGTACTTCATTTGCTAAGGTTAAGTTTTTGTGGTGAGGTCTGTTTCTCAGGTACTTTAAGTAATCTGTCAATTATATTTTCATACTTTTATTCAGTTATTTTTCCATACTGTAAATTCAGGAATTATTGTAAGGTTTTTATTAATGCAAATAATGCTACTTGGTGAGTATCGCAATAATAAGAACTCACATTCAGATATCTGATACGGATATCTGTATGCAAATTTTCCTGAAATTGAATAACTTATCTCACATTTTTGTCCATTCTTCAAAAATCTCAACAATAAATGCTCGCAATAAGTTCTGATTTTACAGTACATTAAATAGAGAGAAAAAAAACCAATAATTTGATAAAAAAAAAATTTCCTACCCTCCGGCATGAATTTTATGGATTAGAAAAACTCATTAAAGTTCTCAAATATTGTGTGTTTAACAAAACATTTTAATTTGATTTTTTTTTTTATATAATTTCAGAAATGGCACTCATCGTGCCAATGTCTCCAGATCAGTATACAATGTATTATGATTGATTCTATTTATAGTTTTAGGGAGGATGTCACATCATCACCTTTATATGGTAACAAAGCCATTATACCAATGTCACGACCAGCTACATCAGCCAGCACGAAGAAAAAGAAACAGAAAATTCCAAGACCATATACCCCACATTTTGTCAATATCATGGAAGAAGTCAAAGAAAAGACTGGTCCCAGGTATGTCTTTGCTTACAGTACATCTTGAATTTGAAAAGAAACAGTTGAATAATAGGAGTTCTTGTATAGTTGATATTTTTTAACCTGTTAAAAAATGTCTTCTCTCTGAGATGAACAACATTGTTTGTTTAGAAATGGTCAATTTACATAAACATATCTGATTACAAAAAATATCTTTTTTAACACATTAAAATTATACACAGCTAAATGTCAAAATAATTCTAGCAACTCCAGGTTTTGAGACAGACCAAAACGAAAGTTCAACGTTCAGGTTTGTTTTGAATTATTCAGTTTCATTTTTTATTGAACTGACAAAATAAAATTAACAAACACATGATAGATATACCTTAAAAAGATAATGTAGAGGATAATTTATTTGTTTCAGCGATGCTTTATTTAGACAGCTTTGTGCATTACATTGGATATTAGAAGCCATGAGAAATTGTGACGACTCAGGAATAAAAATGACACCTATTATGTCTTGCTGGAAATTAATGTGAGTAAAGTAAATTAACAAGGACAAAATTAAGGGCTATTCCATTAAAATGTATGTGGGAGGGTAGGAAGGAAGTTTAATTATTGAGTGTGGGTCATGGGTCTTTTTCAGTATGCGTCTATTACCATTATGCAAAATTATCTAAAAATGGTTCTTGTTTGTAAGGATATTTTGAAAGTCCCTTCCTACCCTCCCACATACATTTTAATGGAATAGCCCTAAATCAACCTGATTTTTGCTCAATACACACAAAAAGAGACTAACATACAAATATATATTTAATATATAAAAATAAAAATTTGTGATCTGCATGTTTAATATATTGATAACAGCTTATAATTTGATATGATATTTTTGTTGTATTTGTCTGTCTGGTTTACCTTTTGGGAGTCTGGATGGGGTTTACAGAATAGAGATTAATGGACAAAAAGTTCAGAATAAAGAGCTAAAAAATAAAGAAAAATCACCAAAGTAAATAAAGAATAGAAAACAATGGGGTGTTTAAATATAAAGAATAGAGAACAATGGACAAAATATGTAAAGAATAGAGAAAAATGATAAAAATAACTAAAGAATAAAGAAATGAGGGTCCCCCCATCCAAACCCTTATTTATAGATATATATTCAAGCAATAAAAAAAATACTGGCTTACCAAGATGCTAACTAACACATAATACTGTGGATTCATTTTTTTTGTTTGTACACATATTCTAGTTTTTCGAGTTTAGGGACAAGTGTATTTTCTTTGATTCTTGGTATCCTGATTTTGACAAATTCTTCATCCAAGACTATATCAAATTTTATCCATTTTAGAACTCAGAAATGAAGCCAGTATGATAAATTCCAAATAAGATAGAAAATATTCTAGGCTCCGTGTTGAAGGCCATACATTGACCTATAATGGTTTACTTTTATAAATTGTTATTTGGTTGGAGAGTTGTCTCATTGGCACTCACACCACATCTTCCTATATCTATTCAATGATATTTTTATCGATTTGTATCGAATTTTGATGCGTTGAAAGGGTGTCTACCAAAATGTCACAGTTTTATGAAATTTGTATTTCTTTTAACACAGTAATCTATGGTTCCTACTCCGCGAATAATTATGAGTACACAGTATAAATATAAGGTATACTATTTGAATGGTAAAAAATCTGATTATTAAACTAACAAACCCTGATGATTGGAAGAACTGTTGAAGTTGTATATTTATGTGAGGTTCCTTCTGATTTTGATTTATCAAGGTTTGACTTTACTCTAAAACTCCTTTTTTTGTAAAAGCATTGTTCAAGCAATCCCTTTTTGCTGTTCAAACTCTACAAATAAAACAGGAATTCTGTACATGATTTTGTTTATTGTAGTAATATAGGAGGTGTACCTACATTGGAGGATGTTACCATTAGAGACAAAGAAATAGAAAAGGACTGGAAAAAGTTTCGAGAGCAAGATGGACATGTATGCGTCACTAATTATTTTATGTGAACAAGTTTTAATTTTAATATTTTATATCATGGATGTTTCCTTAGCTAGCTTCTTACTTAGTGTTACCATGCTTCCACTGGTAAATATTTGATGCCAGGGCCATGATTAATATACAATGTTGAAAGATTTCGTGGATTTGCCAAAGTCTGCATACAGGACTTTAGAAAATTTCTATTTCATTGAACATTTAAATTCATGGTTAGCCTACATCTATACCCACGAAATCCATGAAATTTGGTATTCCATGAAGAATAATGAATCCACAGAATTCAGCAACTCAGCAGAAAAGTTCCACCAACACAATGAAATATGTTAGCAAATTCAGTTTACTGTGGATTCATTTATTTTTGTGGGTACCAATTTTTGTGGATTGAGGAAAACTTGCATTTTTCGTGGATGTTTGATTTCGTGGTTTTGCAAAAGTCTGTATACATTCTTATAGAAAATTTGTTATTACCCCCGCTTTAAAAAAGTGGGGGTATACTGTTTTACCTCTGTGTGTCCGTCCATCCATCCGTCAGTCCATCCATCCATCAGTCCATCCGTCAGTCCGTCCGTCCCATGAATATTTTTCGTCGCATCTTTCTCAGGAACTACATTACAAGGATTTCTGAAATTTGGTTTCAGGGTTTATATGAGTCAGCTATACCGTGTGATGCGTTTTCAGATTCATCAATCAACAACTTCCTGTTTATCTTATACTTTAAGCGGGGCGGGGGTATCATTAGTGAGCAGTAGCTCACAGATTAACTTGTTCGTTGTACATTGGATTTCGTGGTTCCTGGGTAACCACGAAATCCACGAAAATTGGTATCCAACGAATAATTATAAATCCACAGTAAGTTAATAATCTAATACTTACAAAATCAAAAACTGCTGACTATACTTTATGGGTTTCTCTCATTGTTGAAGGCACTACAGTAACCTATAGTTGATCAAATCCACGTTATTTAGACTCAGTTGGATAGTTGTCTTATTGTCAATCATACCATCTCTCCTTATATTTTTTATTGTTGGTCATGTAGTGGTGTGCTTTCCTCAAGTGCAAAAGGTGGTGGATTCAATTTGGTGTTAAACCAAAGACTTAAAAAATTGGTACTTAATGATTCTCCAAAACAACTCTGCATTTGAGACCAAGACCACAGACTACTGGCCAGAAGTCAGAATAACGTTTGTGTTTAGGTTGACATGTTTTCCAGCAGAGTGTAGTCTGAGAAACTAGTGTGGTAAATTACTGGCTCAGTGTTGGTCTAGTACTTAATGGGATTCATAATATCACAATACCTAATGCAGTGGGTTTAAACGTTTTAGCAGGTGCCAACCTTCACCCTAACCTGAAACAGTAATGTGACATTACAACATTAAAAGAAACACTATAAAATATCAATTGAAATGGCTTAACTCGATCAAAAAGACATATAAACAAAAACAAGTAAACAAACACTGAACGAATAAGTTTGTCATCATCCTGAATATGCACTTAACTTGCCACTAAATGTTAAACCCCATCCATCGTCATCAACATTAATACATAGTGAAATGTTTTCCTGTTTTAAAGGGTACACACAGGGATAGATTCAACAGTCGATTATACATGCAGAGAAGGGGCACAACAACAGCAAAGAAACCAGCTACATGGAGAACGTCTCTTGCTGGGTCTGTGATGGGATTATCAGGTACAATGAGGTCTAGTGCTGACGAAGATGAGAACCATGGTGATGAAGATTACAAGGATGACGATAGTCCAAGTAAAAGTACGTCAACATTAGAGACAATTATATTATGTAAGATTAGGGTCTGAAAAAGACTCCCATGCCCCATGCTTTTAATTCTGGAACAGCCCTAAGTGCCCCAACAGTATTTTACTTCATTTAAAAACTGATAAAAATTGCGGTTATAAATAAGTTTTTAGAAAATTATAGGAAATATTTGATTATAAAAGTCTTGTTTGAAACATTACCTTCATAGCAATAAATTTCTGGTGTAATTGTTTTTCTCTATAAATTTACAACTTTAAAGCTGCATTTAAAGAATATCATGAATAGAAGAGAGTATGGGTACACAAAATTTGTTTGCATGGAAAAGAAGAGATAGACCTATGATTGCTAACTTCTACATCATTTGGTTTCTGTATGATAGTTATCTCATTGGCAATCATACAACATCTTCTTACTTTTGTATATATAGTGTATTAATTATTGACACGAAATCCTTACATGTATTTCACACAACCCAAACATCAGAACAGCGCTTTTATTTCAGGAGGCCGTCAATCAGTACGAATTATCTTGTATAATTAAACATCACAATGGTTTTAGAGTTAACAATATCATTTCATACTTAAAACTGTAAACTAACTTATTTTCATGGGCAATTTATTTTTTGTGACTTTAGCAAGTATAAAAATACGTTAAATATAAATCTTCATGAATATGTAAAACTGTGATCTTTTCTTATATAAATACTAAAAAGAATATCAAAATCACAAATGATAAATCTCGTCAAAGTCAGCTAGAAAGGGCTAAACGTACAATAAAGTACTGGCAAAAATAAGTTTGTTTACAGTATTCTTGATCTCTTTTTACAAAAAATCGTACGATATTGAATTGATGAATTATACTGAAATGTACCGGGGTACATGACCATGATGACTTAAAGAGTATTTTTCTTGTAACATTTTTTGTAAAATGAGTCACTGCTGCATTTCAAATATGTCATCAAATAATATAATATATAATGAATTGTTTTCAGTTGCAATAAAAAATGCATTTTCCAAAGTTTTTGTTTTGGGAAGTATAGGTGAGTTACCATGGTTACCTGTGTAACAAAACTTCATCACTTTGTTTTCCTTGTCCTTCACAGTTCCATGTATTATTACTTTGATACTCTCTCTTAGAATCAAATATTCTCATACTGGTGTGTTGTTGTCCTTTTATGATAATAGTCTATTGTATAAATCAATATGTGTCTTTAAGAATCAATTATTCTCATACTGGTGTGCTGTTGTCCTGTTATAATAGTCTATTGTATAAATCAATATGTGTCTTAGAATCAATTATTCTCATACTGGTGTGCTGTTATCCTGTTATAATAGTCTATTGTATAAATCAATAAAAACCTAAACAAATACTATTATTATACTTCATGTCAAAATGCCAGATTTTGATTGGTTAATAAGAGGGAGACAATTTACTCTATCCCATGGCAAATACTCTATAAACCCTTCACAGAGACCCTTGATCAAGTGTGCGCTTTATTAAATACGGATGGTTGTTATGTAGAAGACGTCATAGTTTATTACTTTGAATTTGAAATTTAATAGACAGTAATAACAGAACATTCAGTATAATAAATTGAATAACACATATCTGAGAGGGTGATAGAGCAGATTGTTACCCCTCGAAAAGACATTGTCAACCTTGGCTTCTCCTCAGTTGACAATGTTTTCTCAGGGTAACAATCTGCTCTATCACCCTCTAAGCTACCGGGGGTATGTGTTATTTATATATTGCCAAAGAAATGAAACTTTTCCACAGAATCATTTGTAGTTTACTGTCGGTTTAAATTTTTGTCAGTTCAATTGTCCCATTGAATAAATACAATAGCTTTGTTTTCTGTGGAGTTTATTCATTGGGACCTTTATAATAACTACTGCAGAACTTTATCAACATGCATAAGAGACTATAGTTTTCCTTTTATATAATAGCAATGATATTTTAAAGTTAAACATAATTCATATAAAACATATTTTGGTCTAAGGGATCTTCTCCCAACATTTAATGAACTGAATGAAGAAGCGGTACATATAAATTGTTTGGGACCCAGTTACTGACAGGGAAATAAACTGCTATTTGGCCCAATTTGAAGAAAAACGGACAATACCATGGCCAAAAAGAAAAATGACAAAAAGACAAACCTGTCTATGAAACACAACACAGAAAACTAAAGACTGAGCAACTCAAACCCCACCAAAACTTGGGTGACCTCAAGTTCTCTGGAGGGAAACAGATCCTGCAGTATATATTCAGTAATATTTTTTTATTTCAAAAAATTTAATATCTTGTTAAAGTTTTTTTAAGTATGTGCCATGTTTATATTAAGGACATTGCAAAACAAATTAGGCCACCCTTAACAAATTCTTTGTTTGATGTTGCCTACCCATGCCTTGTTGGATTGTGTAGGTAGGTAGGGATTTTTGTTTTTGAGTTTTTTTGGCCAACAACATATTACATTTGAACATGTTTTAGACAAGAAAACAACTTTAGAGCATTTAAAAACATGGGGAAAAAAAATTTGAAACGTTTTGTGTCATAAAATTTTTAGGGTAGGCTGCTTTTTAGGTGGGTAGGTAGGCAACATCAAACAATTCTGATTTTATTTTTGGCCTTAATAATGAATATTAGCCTGCTATTCATTGACTACAGGATGTTAGATAGTTTTAAGTATGATAAGTGAATGTTATAGCTAATCTTTCTATGTTTAGATCTTGAATACGATATGTAAATGTGTTCTAATCTGATGATGTGAAAATGTGGGTTCATTTTTATTTGTGGCATACTAATTTCTGTGGATTTTGTGAGTAAAGGTAAACCACAAATTTAAATGTCCAAGGAAGTACAAATTTTCTATTTGCTTGTACGCACTGGCTTTGGCAAAACCACGAAATCAAATATCAACAAAAATTGGTACCCACGAAAATAAATGAATCCAAAATGTCTGTCTTGGTTCCAATCTTATTACATGTAGTATTTTTTCTGGGCATTCATTGGTCTCAATTTCATGCACATTATGTTTAATTTGCATTTTTCATTTAACATCGCTGAGAACTTTAAATAAGTTACTTTTATTTCAGTACATGTATTTATATTCATTTCTTAGTATCAATGTAAAGATGTTTAATCAGTTTATATGTTTGATTAGAACAGTAACACCACAGTTCATGTGGTTTAGCTTTGTCCACTTCTCCACGGTTGGCAGCTGGCACCATCTATTCCAGGTTACTGTAAACATCGAAATTTTCATGCTTGGGTTATTCATCACTTGTTTCTCATGCATGTTAAATGGCATGCAAATAACTCCAGGCGAATGAATTTTGACAATAATTATATTGATGTGAAGTGAAAATTTATCATTAATGCATGAATTTATACCAACCCCTACCCCACCACCACCACCACCACCATTACCACCATAACCACCACAAAAAGGTAAGCCATTGAAATTATAAAAAATAAGAAGCTGCAAAAATATCCAGGTTTGCACTATAACTAACTTTTATATTGTAGTACCAATAATGTTCAAAACAAATATTCATTTGATTTTATTGATTGACTGAATGTGTATGTTGTGTGATAAAACAAGAGAAATATGATGTTTACTCAGTAGGCTGGGCAGGGTAGACATGCTAGAAGTTTTTGCCAAACATGTGTCCACCCCACAGTGTGCAGGTGGAAAAGGCTAAATCCACTTGGGCTGTAGTGTATTTGAGATTATGTTTAATAAAATATACAAATAATGTTTTAGAGAAAACAATTTTGATTAGATTTGATGAATAGTAAGTAATCTTTTATTTTTATTCAGAATGCACTACTTATGTTCAGTGACCATTTTTTTAAAAATAATTTACAGCTCAGAATTTCAGCAGGCCTGAAGAAGCATTTTACTGATACATTTATTTGGATGGACTTATTCCATTACAATATTCAATCAATAAATGGGTCCATGACCAAATCTGTAGGTCTTATGTTCACAGGTTTACCGGAGTTTTAACATAGCTTATGTAATTTTTTTCATTAAGAGTCTTGTTTTTTAACAATATAAACAATATGAATTTATGATTTAAGATTTTGTTTTAAATATTTCTATATTATTGGTCTTTGGAGAATTTATTTTTCTAAATTATGTTGGCAAAAAATGCTGATATCATCTCACAATAATAGCAGTACCAATGTAAAGTAATCAGAATAAATACTCTTCAAAAGCAAATTTAAAATTAATTACATGCAATTGATTTAGTCAGAAATTTTAAATGTGAAATAGCTGTAGTTAAGTCAAAATTTGTATTTTTTTGCTATTTCGATAATTTTGTCGCTATCTTGAAATTTCTCATATTACTGGTACATGTATTACCATGAAGTTTTGTACAAAATTGGATACCATTTTGAATTAGTAGCCATTGATTAAGAAATAATTTGTACATGTCATAATATAATCTATCCTCTTTTCACATGGGTAGGTATTGTATACACCTTATCGCTATTTTTCTGCCATTACTTGACATCACATACGTTACCCTAGAATTTTGACGTCACAGGAAAATGTCTGACGCCACAATGCAAAAGTAATTGTTGTATGGCATTGATAGTTCAAATGGCACAAAATGTAGGGTCAAGTGTTGCAGATTCCCAAATAGTGATCAGGTCTATTTGTCAATATCTTTACACTGATCAGCGTTTATAGGGACAGACAGATTAATTTAATACAATAACTTGTCAATTATTACAGCGAGAAGAGTACGATATGGTATGTTATAAATCTTTCAATAACCCCTCAAAGTGGAATTGGAACAAAGGTGAAGGGTCAATTGGTTCTTGGCCTATTTGTCAATATCTTTACACTGATCAGCGTTTATAGGGACAGACAGATTAATTTAATACAATAACTTGTCAATTATTACAGCGAGAAGAGTACGATATGGTATGTTATAAATCTTTCAATAACCCCTCAAAGTGGAATTGGAACAAAGGTGAAGGGTCAATTGGTTCTTGGCCTATGAATTAATCTGAAACTCTTTTCGCCTTAAACATGTTAAAGAGGACAGTAATTAGGTCAAGTCTTAAAATTGGGACAAGGTATTAATATGTCTAACCTATATTAAACCTGGTTACAATCCAATGACCAATATGTATCATGTCAAAATGAACAATTTGGACAAAGAGTTTATCATTTGTATGTACATGTATAACAAATGTAACATATATCAAGTAACTATATGATAAGCTTTAATTAATTTCCTACTAACTTGTAAAATTATGATCTGGTATAAGGGATCTATATTAATTCCATACTCGATCTTTGCCACTTAAAAATGTAACCAATGGTATATAATTTTTTTCAGGAGCCTTTTTCAACCTTAGCTTTACTAAGGCACCAAATATATTCAAATATTACATATGGTGTAGCATTCTCCTGTTTTCATTGGATATTACGATCATGTGTTTCAAATAATATTTCATGTATCTATATTTATGTACTTCGTCCTCGGTCAATATAATCTGAACAGGTCCATATATAACGTATTGACCTCGTCAAAAGTCCATAATTGATAAATATGTCCAAATTTATTTTTTTTTTAGAATTTTTTATTTACCAAGGAACATGTGTGTTTCAAAAATAGAACAAAATTAAATACTTTTAAAATTAAATTAAATTACCTGCATAAATAAATCATATTGGTATGGATTTATTGTGAGTCTGGTAAAAATCTAACCAGTGTTACTAAATGAATTTTCCATGGGTGTCATCTTTTCTTATATGAAATTCTAACAAACGAAAGACCAAGTAAGCCTTAAATATGGATACACTTGATTTAGATGAAAGAGATGGGAGGTTTAAGTTTGTTTGTTTTACTTTAATGCAAATATGATGTAACATGTAAAGAGTTTAGTGGGTTTTTTTTATCTTGATCTATCTTAATTAGGATATATTGCATATTTTCATATTCTTCAATATCAATACAGAAAAGCAATTGTACACTTTTTGTATAAGTTTGAAAAGTAGAAAAGATATTCATTGAATTTTATTAGTAAATCATTGAAGTAACAGTACTCTAGTCAGTCACTTATCTAATAACAAAATAACAGATATTTCATAATTTGTGACTAAATTTACTTATATTTGATACATGGAAATCTTCACCTCATCGCAGTTTATCATCAGTCATTGGTATCATGTTTGTTTTCTAAAACTAACTCAGACTCCATACATTCATTCATCCATATTATCATATACTTTTCATCCAATTTGTCCTGAACATGCATGAAATATTTGCCACTGGACATTAATCAGCAATCAATCCAATTTGTACTTTGAATTTAAGATTGAATGCTGAACTGATTATATTTATATTTTATTTTATTTTAGGTAAATCTATGTTCAACTTGGTTATATAGGCATTGGCTTTTATTGTAATCATGGTAATTGAGTGTTCATATTATTGTAATTATGTTGTTCTTTTTTTTAGGGACTTCTCGAATGTCTGTAGATGTTGAAGGATCAAAAGCAGGCAGTGAAGGTGCTACAAAGACAGAAGACTCCATTGATAAAGATGAAAGTGCTGCCATAGAAAAGTGGACCAATAAGTAAGTTTAATATATATGTATTTACCTTGTAAAAGGGCTATATAGAAATGCATGTGTAAGTTAGTTTGTCTCTCCAACTGTAATTTTTTTTCAGTTTGTCTATCTGTCTGTTACAATTTTAGTTTCCAGATGATTAAGTACGACTTGAACGAATGATTTGAGATTGGAGTAAAATGTCTTTGTCTATAACTCACAAGTCAATTTCAAATTGGATGGTTTTCTCCTATACTGTTTAAGAGTCAATATTAACCTTACTGACCTTTAAATTTGGGTTTTCTTTAGTTTCTGGATGATAATGATAATTCCCTTGACCAAATCTTTTAAACTTGGAACGTAATGTCATTGACCATAAAACAGAGTTCAAGGAGGGTTTTGTATTTGTTTTTTATAATTACTGTTCAATATATAGATATGCCCTTATTTCCTAAAAATGGTATTTCTTTGGTTTTGGATGATAAATAAAGTATCACTGGGATGAAAATTAAAGTACAACTTGCAACTTGAACAAATCTTTTAAAATTTGCACAAAATGTCATGGTCCATAACATACAGGTCAAGTCTGATTTTGATGAAAAAACATTTACCGTTGAATAGTTATTTCCTTACTGACCTTTAACTTTATTTTGGTTTCTGGTTGATGATGACAGTATCATTTACAAAATCTTTAACATGTTGTAAAACATAAAATAAAGTTCTTAATACATTTGAAATTTGGTTTTGTATTTACCTTTTAGGAGTTGTTCTAGAAAGTGTGAACATGTACTTCTAGTTTCATCAGTGGCTTACTTTAGATATGAATAAAAGACATAAGTGGTTGAAATCAATGAGACAGCTAACTAACAAAAAAACAAATAAAAAGAGTTAGATTTCAACAATAAACAGGAGCCTATTTGTAAATAAATTTAACAGAAACAATCATAGAACTGCCATCAACACCCAATTCTCCAAATTACAAAAGACATACGACAACTACTGACTTTGAATTCTTGTTAAAATCTCCAACTATATACATAGATAACTAAACAAGTTACTTAAAAAAAGAATTCAAAGCTATTGCTCAAATATTTAAACTAATGGAAAGCCAATGAAAAATAGATTTATTGAATTTTTTCTCATTTCAGAGTTAATGAAGAAAAAATAAGTTAGCCAAAACAGCTTCAGAATTAAAGGTAACATAAAAAAACTTTCATCTTTTTATACTTGTTTATACTTATATTTTAGCCTTTGTAAAACACTGCCTCTAGGGGCTCCCAAATTGGCATTAAAAAGATCGTATTTCCCAATGGCATAAACGGTTTAAATTTTAAGATGTCCCAAATGGAAAAGGGAATTTCTTAACTTCTTGAATTTCAGTTTACAATAATTATTTTGATGTTTTGCAGGATGAATTCAGTAGGAGTGTCAAAATTTATTCATGATAAAACCCTTTAAGTTTTTGATGATCTTAGAAAGAAAAGGCATTTCGTTTTTCTTTTGATTACTCTCATAATTAGCGGAGCCATTTACAAATAAAAACTAAAACACACAAATTGCAATGATAATGTGCAATAGAAAGATTTGCAGACAATACGTTAATTTTTTTTTTTTCTCTGAATTAAATATTAATGTAAAATTTCTTGACAAATTTCGAAAACAGATTTTGGAGTAATGTCATCTGTTGTTTTAGGGCAAATGTAAAACATAACAAAATTTTAAAAATTAGAATTTCACTGCCTATATAAAATTATGTAGGATTTAAAGCAAGATTCCACTATGACCCTACCTTTTCATGTGTTTTTGCCTAATTTGTAAAAATAAGTTAATTGCAGTCAAAACAATGTCCTTCCTGATTAAAAACCAATTGGAGATCAAGAACAGTTGACTTTGTTATCACTGGTCACATTAAAATAAACCAATTTCTACTTATTATTTTATGATAATATTTACATTTCAGAGAAGTACCAAAGTTGCCAAAATAGAACAACTTGTTCGACAATCATTGAATCAAACAGAAAAAATGCCTGGAAGACAGGATAGGGCAGATGTACATTTCATACGACCAAAAAGGTAGAAAAAAAATGTGGCAAAAGTATCATGAATGAATATGTTGTATTGAACACTAGGGTTTACAGTCATAAAAATTTTGAGTACAATTATTGTACTGTGAGTACTGAGTTTTATAACATAAAGACCATAAAGAGATTGCCAAATCATTAAAATAATACACATATCTCAAATTTGTCTCCGATTGAGGAAAATAATCTTTTCAAGTTATTTTTCAGCTTCACAACAGAAAATGTTTGATGTTACAAATTAAACCAAAAGTGATTGTTTTGCAAACATCATATTAATTTCAACTGACCCAAAATTGAGGTTAATTTTAGTAACATTCCATAATATACAAAACACAAGATTGGTGTATTTTGAGATTGAAGATCTTATTCCAAAGTGTCTTTTTAAGTTTCTCTGTAATGCTTTTATTTTCTCATCTCTGTCTCTTTAACATTCAAACTCCCATAATTTGATAGTAATTGCATTAAGTTATCTCTCATTTTTAGCTCACCTGGCCCAAAGGGCCAAGTGAGCTTTTCTAATCACTTACGTCCGTCGTCCGTCGTCATAGCTTTTTACAAAATCTTCTCCTCTGAAACCACTGGGCCAAATTTAACCAAACTTTGCCACAATCATCATTAGGGTATCTAGTTTAAAAATGTGTCGATGACCCCGCCAACCAACCAAGATGGCCGCCATGGCTAAAATAGAACATAGGGCAAAATGTAGATTTTGGCTTATATCTCTGAAACCAAAGCATTTAGAGTTAATCTGACATAGGGTAAACTGATTATCAGGTCAAGATCTATCTGCTCTGAAATTTTCAGACAAATCTGACAACCTGTTGTTGGGTTGCTGCCCTGAATTGGTAATTTTAAGGAAATTTTGCAGTTTTGGTTATTATCTTGAATATTATTATAGATAGAGATAAACTGTAACAGCAATAATGTTCAGCAAAGTAAGATCTACAAATAAGTTGTCATGACCAAAATTGTCAGTTGACCCTTTAGGAGTTATTGCCCTTAATAGTCAATTTTAACAATTTTTCAGAAATTTTGTGATCTTTTCCAAGTATACTTGGCCATAATCATAGGTTTCTCTGAAACTACTGAGACAAATTTAACCATACTTGGCCATAATCATTATTAGGTATCTAGTTTAAAAATTTGTCCGATGACCCTACCTTCCAACCATCATGGCCAACTTGGTTGAATAATAGAACATAGGGTAAATGCAGTTTTTGGTTTATATCTCTAAAACTAAAGCATTTAGAGCAAATCTGACGGTGGCAAAATGTTCATCAGATTTAGATTTATCTGCCCTGAAATTTTCAGATTTAATCCGACAACCCATTGTTGGGTTGCTGCCCCTAAGTTAGTAATTTTACAAAATTTTGCAGTTTTTGTTATTGTCTCGCCTTGACGAAGTCAAAAAGCGAGACTTAGGTACATGTATGCTGTTTCCGGCGTCGGCGACGGCGGCTTCAACAATGCATTAGTTTGTGATTAGGTCTAGTTCATGGTGAACCACTAGTGGTAGGTCAATGATATTTGGTATGCAGTTGTACTAGCATTGGCACATCTCATTACCATGGAGATTATTTGGCCCCGCCCCCTCAGTCAAGGTCTATTGACTTTGAAACTTTCCATAGTTTACATGTATTAGTTTGTGATTAGGTCAATTTATGGGGAACCACTAGTGGTAGGTCAATGATATTTGGTATGCAGTTGTGTAAGCATTGGCATACCTCATTTCCATGGAGATTATTTGACTCGCCCCTTAGTCATGGTCTATAGACTTTAAAATTTTGCTAAGTTAACATGTATTAGTTTGTGATTAGGTCAGTTCAAGGGGAACCATTAGTGGTAGGCCAATGTTAATTGGTGTTAAGTTGTATAAGCATTAGCACATCTCATTCCCATGGAGAATATTTGGCCCCGCCCCCTCAGTCATGGTCTATTGACTTTGAAACTTTTGCTTAGTTTTCATGTATTAGTTTGTGATTAGATCAGTTTAAGATGAACTGCTAATGTTAAGTCAATGATACTTGGTATGCAAATGTATTGGCATTTGCAAGTATCGTTCCATGGAGATTATATAGCCCCACCCCTGATCATGGTTGATTGACTTTGAAACTTTTACATAGTTTACAAGTTAATGTTTGTCTTTAGGTTTGTTTAAAGGAACGACTTATAATAAGTCAATGGTATTTGGTATGCAGTTGTATTAGCATTGCAATCTCATTCCATGGAGATTGTTTAGCCATGTACCTTCAGTCATGGTTCATCGACTTTGAATATTTGCATAACTTACATGTTAAAGTATTGCTATTTTAATTTCAACATTTGCATTATCAAAATTACAAAAGGCGAGACATATCTCTGTGATAACAGTTTATTATCTTAGATATCATTATAATATCTAATATCTAATACTATTAATTATGATTTTAACCTTATTTTACATGATTTCCAAAGCATCAGTAAATACAGGTGAGCGACACAGGCTCTTGAGAGCCTCTAGTTGGATGGTAATCTCAATCATAAATGCACACACATTTTTCAGAATTTATGGTACTAAAAATACTGTGTTTTCACAGATATATATGAATTTTGTAAACAAAGCCAAAGATATAACCAAAGGAAGTAATTCACAATTTAAAAGTGTATTGTAAAGTTCTATTACATAAAAAATTCCAATGATGGATACAGATCCAACTAATGTTTTACCTAACTTAACATTAAAAACAAATTCCAATTTTTAATGTCTTTACAAAATGCAGTGATTAACAAATTAAAAAAAAGTATAACAAGGATTTTGTAAACCCAACTAGATTCAGTTAGTTTTATTTACCTTTAACCTCCTGGCTCCAGCTGACTTGCCATTAGGTTTCAAGATGGCAATTATTTGCAATGCATTTTCCATAGGTTTCTGATCGGTTAAAAAAAATTCCTTGAATAAAAACAAACTAAAAAACCAGTAGAAATTCTTGTTACTAGAAATTTCAACGTTATTACAGCAAAAAAGTATATGGTCATGCGACAAAGGTTGACCTAATATGCAGTTGTAATGGAAGCTCCAGTTTCTGCACTTAATGGAAAGACAATTTTGAATGGATTCCTAATTAATACAATGAATATATTTTCTACCCTTTGTAGAATGTTGATTTAATTTTCCAGAATTTTTAAACATAATTGGATAAGCTTTCAAATAAAAAGTAGTTCCAGCCCTATATCATCCAATGTTGATATTAAACATTGCAGGAAAATGTAAGAAATAATTGCTCTATTGTAAGTCTTAAAATTGGGACAAGGTATTAATATGTCTAACCTATATTAAACCTGGTTACAATCCAATGACCAATATGTATCATGTCAAAATGAACAATTTGGACAAAGAGTTTATCATTTGTATGTACATGTATAACAAATGTAACATATATCAAGTAACTATATGATAGCTTTAATTAGTTTCTTACTAACTTGTAAAATTATGATCTGGTATAAGGGATCTATATTAATTCCATACTCGATCTTTGCCGCTTAAAAATGTAACCAATGGTATATATTTTTTCAGGGACCTTTTCAACCTTAGCTTTACTAAGGCACCAAATATATTCAAATATGTCCAAATATTTTTTTTTTAGAATTTTTTTTACCAAGGAACATGTGTGTTTCAAAATAGAAAAAATTAAATACTTAATTAAGGTGGTACCTAACACTACAGGGAGATAACTCTGTAAAAATCAGCTGAACGTTTTAATCACGTCCTAATGTTAAGGAAATATTAAGGTTCTCAATGATCAAAATTAGAGTTTATCAACCTGCAACATCTACAATGACATTTTTCCACTAAAGTGTGTGGTTCAAGTTTTTGAAATTTTTATATTTTGTCAAAGGGTCAAAGTAAATATTTTGTTAAAATTTTATGAAAATTAAATGAGGCCAAATTAATTTTAGTCAAGGTGTTTGGTACCTCCTTAAATTAAATTACCTGCATAAATAAATCATATTGGTATGGATTTATTGTGAGTCTGGTAAAAATCTAACCTGTGTTACTAAATGAATTTTTCATGGGAGTCATCTTTTCTTATATGAAATTCTAACAAATGAAAGGCCAAGTAAGCCTTACATACGGATACACTTGATTTAGATGAAAGAAATGGGAGGTTTAAGTTTGTTTGTTTTTACTTTAATGCAAATATGATATTACATGTAAAGAGTTCGGTGGGTTTTTTCTATCTTAATCAAGATATATTGTATATTTTCATATTCTTCAATATCAATACAGAAAAGATATTGTACACTTTTTGTATAAGTTTGAAAAGTAGAAAAGATATTCATTGAATTTTACTAGTAAATCATTGAAGTAACAGTACTCTAGTCAGTCACTCATCTAATAACAAAATAATAGATATTTCATATTTTGTGACTTAATTTACTTATATTTGATACATGGGAAATCTTCACCTCATCACAGTTTATCATCAGTCATTGGCATCATGTTTGTTTTCTAAAACTAACACAGACTCCATACATTCATTCATCCATAATTATATACTTTTCATCCAATTGTCCTGAACATGCATGAAATACTTGCCACTGGACATTAATCAACAATCTATCCAATTTGTACTTTGAATTTAAGATTGAATGCTGAACTGATTATATTTATATTTTATCTTATTTTAGGGAAATCTATGTTCAACTTGGTTATAAAGGCATTGGCTTTAATTGTAATCATGGTAATTGAGTGTTCATATTCATGATATTATTGCAATTATGTTGTTCTTTTTTAGGGACTTCTCGAATGTCTGTAGATGTTGAAGGTTCTAAAGCTGGCAGTGAAGGTGCTACAAAGACAGAAGACTCCATTGATAAAGATGAAAGTGCTGCCATAGAAAAGTGGACCAATAAGTAAATTTAATATATATGTATTTATCTTGTAAAAGGGGGTATATAGAAATGCATGTGTAAGTTAGTTTGTCTCTCCAACTGTAATTTTTTTTTCAGTTTGTCCATCCGTCTGTTACAATTTTAGTTTCCAGATAATTAAGTACAACTTGAACGAATAATTTGAGATTGGAGTAAAATGTCTTTGTCTATAACTCACAAGTCAATTTCAAATTGGATGGTTTTCACCTATACTGTTTAAGAGTCAATATTAACCTTACTGACATTTAAATTTGGGTTTTCTTTAGTTTCTGGATGATAATAATAATTCCCCTTGACCAAATCTTTTTAAACTTGGAACGTAATGTCATTGACCATAAAACAGAGTTCAAGGATTGTTTTGTATTTGTTTTTTTATAATTACTGTTCAATATATAGATATGCCCTTATTTCCCTAAAAAATGGTATTTCTTTGGTTTTGGATGATAAATAAAGTATCACTGGGATGAAAATTAAAGTACAACTTGCAACTTGAACAAATCTTTTAAAATTTGAACAAAATGTCATGGTCCATAACATACAGGTCAAGTCTGATTTTGATGAAAAAAACATTTACCGTTGAATAGTTATTTCCCTTACTGACCTTTAACTTTATTTTGGTTTCTGGTTGATGATGACAGTATCATTTACAAAATCTTTTAACGTGTTGTAAAACATAAAATAAAGGTCTTAATACATTTGAAATTTGGTTTTTGCATTTACCATTTAGGAGTTTTTCTAGAAAGTGTGAACATGTTTTTCTAGTTTCATCAGTGGCTTACTTTAGATATGAATAAAAAGACATAAGTGGTTGAAATCAATGAGACAGCTAACTAACAACAAAAACAAAAAAAAAGAGTTAGATTTCAACAGTAAACAGGAGTATATTTGTAAATAAATTTAACAGAAACAAACATAGACCTGCCATCAACACCCAATTCTCCAAATAACGAAAGACATACGACAACTACTGACAAGGCTCCTGACTTTGAATTCATGTTAAAATCTCCCAACTATATACATAGATAACTAAACAAGTTACTTAAAAAAAAGAATTCAAAGCTATTGCTCAAATATTTAAACTAATGGAAAGCCAATGAACAAATAGATTAATTGAATTTTTTTCTCATTTCAGAGTTAATGAAGAAAAAAATAAGTTAGCCAAAACAGCTTCAGAATTAAAGGTAACATAAAAAACCTTTCATCTTTTTTATCCTTGTTTATACTTATATTTTAGCCCTTTGTAAAACACTGCCTCTAGGGCTTCCAAATTGGCAATAAAAAGATCATATTTCTCAATGGCATAACAGGTTTAAATTAAGATGTCCCAAATGGAAAAGGGGTTTTCTCAACTTCTTGAATTTCAGTTTACAATAATTATTTTGGTGTTTTGCGGGATGAATTTAGTAGGAGTGTCAAAAATTTATTCATGATAAAACCCATTTAAGTTTTTGATGATCTTAGAAAGAAAAGGCATTTCGTTTTTCTTTTGATTATTCTCATAATTAGCGGAGCCATTTACAAATAAAAAACTAAAACACACAAATTGAAATAATAATGTGCAATAGAATGATTTGCAGACAATACATTAATTATTGTTCTTCTCTGAATTAAATATTAATGTAAAATTTATTGACAAATTTCTGAAAACAGATTTTGGAGTAATGTCATCTGTTGTTTTAGGGCAAATGGAAAAACATGAAAAAAAATTTAAAGTTGGAATTTCATTGCCTATATGAAATTATGTAAGATTAAAGCAAGATTCCATTTTGACCCTCCCTTTTCATGTGTTTTTGCCTAATCTGTAAAAATAAGTTAATTGCAGTCAAAACAATGACCTTCCTGATTAAAAACCAATTGGAGATCAAGAACAGTTGACTTTGTTATCACTGGTCACATTAAAATAAACCAATTTCTACTTATTATTTTATGACAATATTTATGTTTTAGAGAAGTACAAAAGTTGCCAAAATAGAACAGCTAGTTCGACAATCATTGAATCAAACAGAAAAAATGCCTGGAAGACAGGATAGGGCAGATGTACATTTCATACGACCAAAAAGGTAGAATAAAAAAATGTGGCAAAAGTATCATGAATAAATATGTTGTATTGAACACTAGGGTTTACAGTCATAAAATTTTGAGTACAATTATTGTACTGTGAGTACTGAGTTTTATTACATAAAGACCATAAAGAGATTGCCAAATCATTGAAATAATACACTAATCTCAAATTTGTCTCCAATTGAGGAAAATAATCTTTTTCAGTTATTTTTCAGCATCACAACAGAAAATGTTTGATGTTACAAATTAAACCAAAAGTGATTGTTTTGCAAACATCATATTAATTTCAACTGACCCAAAATTGAGGTTAATTTTAGTAACATTCCATAATATACAAAAACACAAGATTGGTGTATTTTGAGATTGAAGATCTTATACCAAAGTTTTAAGTTTCTCTATAATGCTTTTATTTTTCTCATCTCTTTAACATCCAAACTCCCATAATTTGATAGTAATTGCATTAAGTTATCCCTCATTTTTGGATGATAATCTCAATCATAAATGCACTCACATTTATTTCGGAATTTATGGTACTAAAAAATACTGTGTTTTCCTATATACTGTTAACACAGATATATATGAATTTTGTAGACAAAGCCAAAGATATAACCAAAGGGAAGTAATTCACAATTTAAAAGTGCATTGTAAAGTTCTATTACATAAAAAAATTCCAATGATGGATACAGGTCCAACTAATGTTTTACCTAACTTAACATTGAACACAAATTCCATTTTTTTTAATGTCAAAATGCAGTGATTAACAAATTAAAAAAAAAACGATTACAAGGATTTTTGTAAGCCCAACTAGATTAGGTTAGTTTTATTTCCCTTTAACCTCCTGGATCCAGCTGACTTGCCATTAGGTTTCAAGATAGAATTATTTGCAATGCATTTTCCATAGGTTTCTGATCGGTTCAAAAAAAAAATTTGCTTGAATAAAAAACAAACTAGAAAAAAATCATTAAAGAAATTCTTGTTACTAGAAATTTCAACGTTTTTATTACAGCAAAAAAAAGTATATGGTCATGCTACAAAGGTTGACCTAATATGCAGTTGTAATGGAAGCTCCAGTTTCTGCACTTAATGGGAAAGACAATTTTTGAATGGATTCCTAATTAATACAATGAATATATTTTCTACCCTTTGTAGAATGTTTATTTAATTTTCCAGAATTTTTAAACCTAATTGGATAATCTTTCAAATAAAAAGTAGTTCCAGCCCTATATCATCCAATGTTAATAACATTGCAGGGAAAATGTAAGAAATAATTGCTCTATTGTAACCAATGTTAGGTGTAATTACATACTAGATATATATTGAAGCTATATTTAAAAATATTTCAGTTCACCTGCACTGATGCATTTCAAAAATACAAGGTCTAGTCTAAAACATGGAAATATGGCAAATAAAATCAATACCGAATTTCGAAGATTACAAGAGGAAAAGGCGCTACTTCTACATGAGGAATTAGAACATAGAGAAAAGTAAGATTTGTTTTATTTATAAGATGATTACACCTTATGTAAGAATCCTGGGTTTTGATTGGTTGATAGCCAGTGTATTTTTCACCAATTTACTTTTATCAAATGAATATCGTTCATTTTAAACAGCGCCAGGGTATATGCAAAAGGATATGCCTTTTTACCCTCTCTGTCGTGGTATTTGCCAAAAATACTCTATCCGACTGGACGCTTGTAATGTCACGATCATCAATGCGTTTTGTACGTTAACAATCGGTTAGTTTTGATTCAAAATTTTATTTTTAAATATTGATTTTTTTTTTAAAAGGGGTTTTCACATGTCGCTCCGTATCTCAAAAACGATTTATGATTATTGCTTTAAATTTTATACACTTCTTAGTTAAATTAATCTAAAGATCTGTATACTTTTGGTTTTGATTCAAAATTTTATTTTAGAGATATTGAGTTTTGTAAAAAAAGGGGTTTTCCATGTCAGGCCATATGTCAGAAACTATTTATGATTATTGCATAAAAATTCACACGCAAGACGACGGCGTGTCATGCGCTCATGGCGCAGCTGTTTATTACAGAGTTATCTCCTGTAGTGTTATGTACCACCTTAAATGACAAAACTCATCAAAGATACCAGGCTTATAATTTGTTATGTGGGTTTCATCTACATCAGACTCGTCAGTGGCCAATCAAAATAGTTGAAAGGCCAAATACGAAATTGAAGAGTATTAAACACAGTAGGTTAATTTGCATCATTCTTTATCATGATAAATGAGAAAAATATCTGAGACAATTAGTGTTAAGGGTGCAAAAATTTAACACAAAGAAAAGTTAATGCATTGAAATTTGAATAAGTGCAAGCTGTGATTTTATTCATGTGTACAGTAATTAAGTACCTCGACATTCATTCATGCAATTGTCAGAAGAAGAACGGCAATAAAAGCACTGTTTCTCTGTCATTTGTAAAATTAAAACATTAGACCAAACAGTAAAATCAGTATAAATATCAAGCTTTGTGATTGGTGTATTTCAGACAAAGAATGATGATATGTCAGAATAAGTTTATAGCTATCAACAGTCAGAGAACAACCAGCTTCCATAAAGCTTTACGACAAATGAGAGAAAGAAGTGATAAATTATTCATCAGACCTACAGACGAACAGTTGAAGAAAAAACAAATGGAAGAACAGGGAAACTGGTAAGAGTTATTCCCATTTGGGTAATTGGAAATATGTATGCATTTTGTAAAATTGTTTCTTTATTGGTTTCAGTAAAATCATAAAATGATTTATGTAGGTGGTTGAGATACTGGTCCATCTTATAATGTTGCGATATAATAAAAAACACCAAAATAAGGTTCAGAGGTTAAAACAATATGCTGGTTTCAAATACAGATGTTTTTGAGACATTTGCAATTTTGCATTGGAAACTAGTTTCCAAACATTTAGCTTGTTTTAAATTTTGTTTTAGGGGATGATCTTTTGATTTATACATTATAATATCCTGCAATTTGTTAATGTTTGTTCATTTGCAAGGTACTTCTGGCCCATAGAAAATCAAATGGTATTCCTTTAAATTGGAAGACCTTGGACAACTTAATGTAAGAAGGTCAGTAACCTTCACATCAGGGACTAAACTAAACTCTTTTTCTCCAGGGGCCCAGTTGAAATTTTATGGGCCCAACCAATTTAATACTAATAAAATAAAACTTAAATGTACTTTTCTTATACTAATAAAGCCTTTAATTTCCGCTTTGGGAACAGTTTTTGTTTATATCGCAGTGGAAAGGGTAGAAATGGGATTCACAGCAAAATATTTTACAGTCGCCAGCTGGGCGATCAGGATGATAAAATATATTTGCCCAGCTGAAAATCTGGTCGCCTTGTGTGACTGGGCGACCATTAAGTTTAGTCCCTGCACCTAGCTGCATTATTGTATGAACAGATGAATAGATCATTTATATTACTGCAGATAATCCTTGTTGTCGAGCCTGCGACTTTTGTCGCAAAAGCGAGACATAGCAATCCTACATTCGCAGGCGGGCGTCCACAAATATTCACTCTGTGGTTAAAGTTTTGAAATTTTAATAACTTTCTTAAACTATCCTGGATTTCTACCAAACTGGGACAGAAGCTAATTTATGATCATAAGATAGTATCCAGAAGTAATTTTATAAAAAAAAAATCCTGTTTATCCGTATTTCACTTATAAATTGACATTGTTTTTCTGCCATTTAACATTACATTCACTCTGTGGTTGAAGTTTTTAAAATTTAAGTAACTTTCATAAACCATCCTGGATTTGTACCAAACTTGGACAGAAGCTTGTTTGTGATCATAAGATAGTATCCAGAAGTAAATTTTGTAAAAAAAAAATCCTGTTTATCCGTATTTTACTTATAAATGGACTTAATTTTTCTGCCAGTTAACATTACATTCACTCTGTGGTTAAAGTTTTAAAATTTAAATAACTTTCTTAAACTATCCTGGATTTCTACCAAACTTGGACAGAAGCTTGTTTATGATCAAAAGCTAGTATCTAGAAGGAAATTTTGTAAAATTTATTTCCTGTTTTTCCGATATTATTTATAAATACTTATAAATGGACTTAGTTTTTCTTCCAGTTAACATTACATACAGTCTGCAGTTAAAGTTTTAAAACATTTATTAGATTCATAACATCCTGGATTTTACAAAACTTGAACAGAGGCTTCTTACAATCAAAGATTACATAGACAACAGCTAAAGTAGGCGAGACACTGGGTTCCTGAGAACCCTTACAAATTTTATTCAGGTTAAACAAGCACAAAAACATTTACTGTAAACCAACTTATTTCGCATTTAGCCATTTTATTGGATGTTTTTATATAATGGAAGACAACAATTTTAAATTTTCGTGACGCTTTTTATTCATGTTATTTTCCTACTTGAGAAAGTCATGGATATGAATCTCTTTTAATAAATAAGCTGGTTTACAGTACCCGATATATATAAAACCAATATATTGTGGATTCATCAATTTTTTGTGAATTTTGTAGGAGGGGGGGAATTTGAGGTAGATTTTGTACTTTGATAAAATAATGAAACCATAAAAGAAGTATCCTCAGAATTTGAAATTTTTCTAGAACTGAAAAAGTTAATTCCGATTAAAATAAATTAATCCACAGTACATGTATTTACAGGTTAACAGATTTACTGAGGAATGTACCTGAAGATTTACAGAAACAGTGGCATTATAAACATATAATAGACAAATTTAAGTCCAAGTTTGGATCTGTAAGTTCATAGAGTATTCTCAAGATCAAATCTAACAGCCTTCTGTAAGGAAGTTCAGAAAAGGGCTGTTAAACCTTGCAAAATTGTGGTTTCAGCCAAATTTTATCTTAAAAAATTTTAATGATTTTTTTGCTGTCAGAAGTCGTCTATTTCATCAGACCTACAGATGAACAGTTGAAGAAAAAACAAATGGAAGAACAGGGAAACTGGTAAGAGTTATTTCCCTTTTGGGTAATTGGAAATATGTATGCATTTTGTAAAATTGTTGTTTCAGTAAAATCATTAAGTGATTTATGTAGGTGGTTGAGATACTGGTCCATCTTTTATTGTTGCGATATAATAAAAAACACCAAAATAAGGTTCAGAGGTTAAAACAATATGCTGGTTTCAAATACAGATGTTTTTGAGACATTTGCAATTTTGCATTGGAAACTAGTTTCCAAACATTTAGCTTGTTTTAAATTTTGTTTTAGGGGATGATCTTTTGATTTATTCATTATAATATCCTGCAATTTGTTAATGTTTGTTCATTTGCAAGGTACTTCTGGCCCATAGAAAATCGAATGGTATTCCTTTAAATTGGAAGACCTTGGACAATTTAATGTAAGAAGGTCAGTAACCTTCACATTAAGGACAAAACTTAACTCTTTTCTCCAGGGCACAGTTGAAATTTTATGGGCCCAACCAATTTTAAAACTAATAAAATAAAACTTAAATGTACTTTTCTTATACTAATAAAGCCTTTTTATGTAATCGTATATGTAGCTTTTGAGCCTGGATAAGATTGTGTGTGATAACTTTATAATATTTGAATTATTGCCACCAGAAATATATCATAAGATTTGACAATACTGATTTTAGTACATTGCCCACAAAAATTGTCTCCCTTCAATTTGAACTTTCTGTTGACATTTTGACAATATGACTGTTTCTGTGAATCAAATGCTATTTCAAATTAAAGCCATCCTCTAATAGTGTTGATCAAAAATATTATTCAATTACTTTTATTGAAGATTGGATAGCAAATGCTTGTAATGACTCCCTTGTACTGGAATGCTTCTCTGAAGCAATGCAGATTCAAAAGTTTAGACGAAAACACTAAACAATAATGAAATAATCGTAGAAACTTAAAAAAAGAGAAGAACACATGTTAAGAAAAGGGGTATATGTCAAATCATGACTTTGCATCGAAAACTTAGTTGTCTGACCGGGTTTTGGTTATTAAAATGAACTTAACTGGTTTCCAGAAATTCTCTCTTTAATTTCCTGCTTTGTGAACAGTTTTATACGACCGCAAAAATTTTTGCGGTCGATATTGGTATGACGTTGGCGTCGCCGTCGTCCGAAGACACATTGGTTTTCGACTCTAACTTTAGTTTAAGTGAATGGATCTCTAAGAAATTTTACCATAAGGTTCAATACCACAAAAGGAAGGTTGGGATTGATTTTGGGGTTATGGTACCAACAGTTAAAGAATTAGGGGCCAAAAAGGGCCAAAATAAGCATTTTGTAACTTCCAGACAATAACTTGTGTGTAAGTGTATGGATCTATCTGACATTATACCACAAGGTTCCATATCACAAAGGGAATGCTGGGATTGATTTTGGGGTAATTGCCTCAAAATTTTAGGAATTAGGGGCCAAAAGGGACAAAAATAAGCATTTTTCTAGTTTCAGGACAATAACTTGTGTTTAAGTGTATGGATCTCTGAAATTGTACTGCAAGGTACCATACCACAAAGGGAAGGCTGGGATTGATTTTGGAGGTAATTACCTCAAAATTTTAGAATTAGGGCCCAAAAGGGCCAAAAACAAGCATTTTTCTAGTTTCAGGACAATAACTTGTGTGTAAGTGTATGGATCTTTATGAAATTGTACTACAAGGTTCCATATCACAAAGGGAAAGCTGGAATTGAGTTTGGGGTAATTGCCCTTAACGTTTTGGAATTAGGGGCCAAAAGGGGCCAAAATAAGCATTTTCTAGTTTCCAGACAATAACTTGTGTTCAAGTGTGTGGATCTCTGAAATTGTACTGCAAGGTACCATACCTAAAAGGGAAGGCTGGGATTGAGTTTGGGGTGATGAATCATAAGGGGTTCAAAACGTTTGGGGGATTTTTTTTCCTTTTTTCCTTTTTTCCTTTTTTTCCTTTAAAATTTTCCATTTTAAGTTGGTTATTTCTGATTTATATTTAAAAGCAAATAATAATGATATGGCAGGAGATACACACCAAACAGGATGTGTAAATTATTATATAATAAGTATTGTGCAATAGCAAGAAATTTTCAGTTGCACAGTATTGCGCAATAGCAAGAAATCTTCAATTGCACAGTATTGCGCAATAGCAAGAAACATCCAATAGCACAATATTGCACAATAGCAAGAAATTGTCAATTGTACAATATTAAGCAATAGCAAGAAATATTCAATTGCACAATATTGCGCAATTGCAAGAAATATTCAATTGCACAGTATTGTGCAAAAGAAGATACTTTGTATAAATTGCTTATTTCTTGACCAATTTCAATGGGGTTTTATTCTTGAATTCTTAGGTATTCAGGTTAAACAAGCACAAATAAAACTTTTACTGTAAACCAACTTATTTCACACTTAGCCATTTTATTGGATGGCAAAATATTTTTTTAATAATGGAAAACCACAATTTTAAATTTTGGACAGATGTGACCCTTGTTTTATTCATGTTATTTTCCTACTTGAGAAAGTCATGGATATTAATCTCTTTTAATAAATAAGCTGGTTTACAGTACCCAATATATATAAAGCCAATATATTGTGGATTCATTAATTTTTGAAGAATTTTGTAGGAGGGGGAATTTGAGGTAGATTTTGTACTTTTAAAATTATAAAACCATAAAAGAAGTATCCTCAGAATTTGAAATTTTTCTACAACTGCAAAAGTTAATACTGATTAAAATAAATTAATCCACAGTACATGTATTTACAGGTTAACAGATTTACTGAGGAATGTACCTGAAGATTTACAGAAACAGTGGCATTATAAACATATAATAGACAAATTTAAGTCCAAGTTTGGATCTGTAAGTTCATAGAGTTATTCTCAAGATCAAATCTAACAGCCTTCTGTAAGGAAGTTCAGAAAAGGGCTGTTAAACCTGGCAAAAATTGTGGTTTCAGCCAAATTATCTTAAAAAATTTAAATGATTTTTTTCTGCTGTCAGAAGTCGTCTATGTATCTACCTGTTTTAAATCAGCTAATCTAAGTGAAATTTATATTCTCAAAGAAATAAACACACGATGGAACCTTGCTGTTTACCCTTGGGATGTGCCATTTGAAACTCTATCTGAAGCAAGAATTGCATCCCTTGCAGTATTTCACTTTATATTTAATTTGAAATCCATTTAGTTATCAGAATTTTCCAGACCATACTTTGAATTTTGGACTAATATATACTGTAAAGAAAGAGATTTTTATGAGAATATATCTTTTCCTATTTCACAATTTTTATAAAATCATGAAAACATGCCTTCTTAATTTGTAAAAGGTGGGAAGTTGAACTGGATTACCAGGATAAATGATTCTTCGCTATTCCAAGTATGTAAAGGGATTTGATGTAGACAAACAAAATGGATGTGTTCAAACTATTTTTTACTGATTTTTAGGTTTTAAGGGTTTAAACTCCTAAATTGTATAAGTTGTAAAGATGAATAATAAATGCAACATTGGTTTAAAAGTAAACAGACCAAAAGACAGTATCCAGAGCAATATTATGAAAATATTTATTTTCATTTTTCCGTATTTTACTCATAAAAAGACTTATTTGTTTTTTACAGTGAACATCCAGATTCAGTCTAAGGTTAACATTTTTCAGACATCAATAACTTAGACAAACCTTCATGGAATTTCATGAAACTTTGCCAGTAGCTTGTTAATGACCAAAATACAGTATCCAGAGCAAAATTTGGAAAATATTTTTTTTCATTTTCATTATTTTTCTGATGGATGGACTTAGTTTTTTCAGTTAACATTTGCAGACAGTATGGAATTAAATTTTTTTGACATGATGAATTTGTAAACTTTAATAAATTGTTATGAAACTTGGACAGAAGCTAATCTTCAACATCAAGAAATAGCATCTAATGAAAAATTTGCTGTATTTTACTGATAAATGATCTCACTTTTACAGTCAACATTACACTTATAAACTGACAGCAGCAATTGAGGTGAGACACCAGGTTCCACAGAACCCTTTATGAATTGTTATGCCCCACCTAGGGGCATTATGTTTTTCGGTCTGTACGTCTGTTAGTTCGTCTGTCTGTCCGTTTGTTCATTCGTCTGTCCGTCCGTATGTCCCGCTTCAGGTTAAAGTTTTTGGTCAAGGTAGTTTTTGATGAAGTTGATGTTTAATCAACTTGAAACTTAGTACACATGTTCCCTATGATATGATCTTTCTAATTTTAATGCCAAATTAGAGTTTTGACCCCAATTTCACGGTCCACTGAACATAGAAAATGATAGTGCGAGTGGGGCATCCGTGTACTATGGACACATTCTTGTTTTAAATTGTTTATAGTTTGAAAAACAAAACATGACGATTTTCTTATTTTCAAATTGCTAATGTATCAACCTAAAAAGGAATAAGGAAATAAGAACTTGAATTCAGATACCAAAGAATTTCAATAAAAATAAAAGATTAAGTTTGATTTTGCTTTTTAGAAACCTGAATCATCTGGGAGTTTTAAACATCAGAGAGTAAGTGGAATGATCCCTGCTTCCCTTGGCATGGATTTTCAAATGTTTTCATCGACAGAATAATGTGATGCTTTCAACTGCATTAGTGTTGATTATTTGCACTTATTAAACCCTAAAATTTTGACTGTTTGCTTATGATGGCCATTCTCGAACTGTATTGTTTCTCCAGATTTGAAAGAACACTGCAGCAATTTTCATTTTATCCATTTATGTACTGATTGATCTGATCTTCATAAAGCTTTGACCCTGATGTTTTGTGTAGTTATGTATCCATTATCTCCCTTTAATCTCTTGGTTACCAGTAATAACTCTTACCCAATGTTAAACTTTTCGTGAGATTACATGAAAAAACAAATCAATTTTGAAGTTAAAAGGTCAGTTTTTAGAGAGCTCCAGATCATCCAGATGAAAACCTTATAAAGCCTTGGAATAACATATTATTAAACATGAGAGAAGTAAACATCATAAGTAAACTGTCAAATAACATGGGTTGTATTTATTTCAATTTAAACTCAGAACCAATGAAAACTGCATATATACTTCTGGTTATGGTAATTAATCATTTTATTTACAGGTTTGTCTAAATATAGCGTGAAAAATAAAATTTTGATCTAACTTCAGATACAGATTATGCTCCGTCAATCTTATCAAGCAAGTATTCAATCAGATGGTTTAATATAATTTTTAAAACGCCTACAATACCCATACATCTGATTATTAACTTCCGTTGATCGAAGGAAACTAACATGATATCCATCTATCCATCCAGTAGTCTTTATTTATTATTTATTTTTAATACTTTTATTTAATTTGTATATAATTTTTTTACTAGTATTATTAATTTTTTTTATATTCTTCCTTTTTTCCTATTTTAATGATTTTCTATAGACCACCAAGTTCATAGTTAAATAGTAAAAATCCTGGCCTGTGTTTCATTAAAAATCTTTCAACTAAATTGATCGTAAGTCTTGATCAATTCAATATAATTACGATCAATTTTAGTCATGAGATTTTTTGTAAAAAGCCGACCTGGATCCTACATTTTATTGGAATATGCCCCCTGCTTTTTACCTGAATATATTAGGAATTCTGCTAGAACAAACAGAAAACATATCAAAAGTCCTGCTTTTCCCTTTTAAGCTTTCCCCTGTACACAGCAGACATAAAGCTTTATTCCAGCTAGATGGAAAAAAAAAGGATCAGAATTTTAATTTATCAATGCTATATTTTGACTAGTTGTATTTTGTCCCTGCATGTTAGTTATATACTGTTTGTAATTCAGACACGACGTAGTTCACAACGTAGACCAACGGTTGTACAGGTATATGTCTTGTTTCACCATGTTTCACTGTGTGTGTTGTTTCACATTGTCAAATGGTCACCAAGCAAATAATGAAGTTATACATTGTATGAAGGATGTTTGTAAATCATGTTTTTGACTTTTTGTCAGATATTCGGAACCCTCTGGTTTTATCCATGTAGTGCCAATAAAAATTTTGTCAGCTAAGCCCTACTTTTCTTTTCATAATTTATTACATATAGTTTAAAAAGCCACTTTTGAAAATCTAATAAAATCATTGTTATTTTTCTTTTTTTTAGAAAGAAAGAAGATGCCAATATTTTATTTTTTTAATAGAAACAGTATAAATTATCTTGGTGACCATTTATTATTTGTACAAATATACCCAACCACTTTCCCATTATTGCACCTTAATTTTCAGTTGTTAATACAGTTTGTATATAACTTGTTCATAAAGAATGTTTGTAAGGTCACATCTTATACTAGTGTTTTTTTAATAACTGACTATTTTAGAAATTCTTTTTATGAGAATTAAAAAAAGTCTACATATTATACTATGCCTTTATAATAACCACCAGTTGCTTCCCTTTAACACAAATTTTCTTTAATTCTTGTTATAATTGTACGATTTCAATAGACTTTAATTTATTTATTTTTATGGCTTCAATTAATGACTTGACACAAATAAAAAACACAGGCTTTATATTTATCACTGTTACAAAATTATCAAAACAAATAATTTATGTGGTTCTGTTCCTCTGCACATTTGTTTTTCATCATCGACTTAAATATATCAAAATTAACAAAAAGATAACTTTGTGTAAGATAAGTACATTTCTTAATTAGATGATGATGATAGATGGCTGCTTAACGTCCAGCGGCAAATTAATATACATATTCAGGACGAGAACATGTTAATGAAATATAAATATTAAATTAACCCTGTTTTGTACTAGACCGACAAGCTGAGGCAGATCTTTAACTTGCTAGTTCACAAGGTAACAGTCCGCAGGAAGACATGTCACCTTACCTGGACACATTATTCTTACTCAGAGCCGACCAGTCTTTGCTCTAGATCTTACTCCTTAATGCTGCGTGCTTAGCGGAGAAGTAGCAAAAACCAATTTTAAAGTCTTTGGTTTGGCCCAGCCAGGGTTTCGAACCCCCAACTCCCACACTCAAGGCAAACAAGCTACCATGAGACCACCAAGGTGGTTTTCTTAATTAGAAAAGAAAAGAAAATACTGAAGAGGACAATAAAAAAACCTTTAGTTAATAGGTCATCTTGGCCAACAAATAAAAAGATTGTCAATGATTGATTGATTGGCTGATTTTAAATTGTTGGCATTAAATGCCACTTTCAGTACGCTTGGCTTTATCATGGTGGCCAGAAGATTTTAAATTGTTGGCATTAAATGCCACTTTCAGTACTCTTGGCTTTATCATGGTGGCCAGAAGATTTTAAATTGTGGCCATTAAATGCCACTTTCAGTACTCTTGGCTTTATCATGGTGGCCAGAAATAAAGTGGGATGACTCTTCGATCCATTGATATTTTTGAAGTTGTTTTTAGAAGCTAAGTTATCATTTTGTATGGTAGTAACTGGTAGACAAAGCTATATATATTGTGTTCTTTTTTTCTGAAATGTCTTTACAGAGTTTCTTCCCTTTTGTGATCCCGATAGTAAATAGTACATAGTATAGTGAATTTACTAGAGTATATATTATTATTTAAAGGGGAATAATTTCATAATTTTAGGTAATTATATAATTTCAGATTGAAGGCTTTGGCCAACAGCACAGTAAAATTAAATTCCTGAAAGTTTTAGAACGTCTCCGTGAGTGGGAGATTTGCAGCCCAGACATCAGTGCCGCCATAGAATTTTGTAGAGAAAAAATTGTTAAAATGTCTATTGAACAGTTTGAAGAATGGTTTCAGGGTCAGTTTCCAAAGGTTATACGACCGCAAACAGCCCCACCTGTGAAAAAGGATGATGAAAAAGATGAAAATTCGATGAAAAAACAGACTTCTTCATCAATGGCAGTCCCAAGACGTAGTGCTAGTGCTTATAAGAAATTAATCAGACCCATGACAACTGGCTGAAGTTATGCTGCTTCGGTCGTTTTTATAATTTGTATTGTTTACAAGCTTATTTTCAGAATAGATTGAAGTGATTTTTTTATTGAAAAGTTCAGAATTGTAAAAAAAATTTGGTATGTGATCTTATATGACTGTAAGAATGCTTTTACCTTATAGTAGACAGCTTATATCTATTGAAATCAGTTCCATGCTTGGATCCACTCTGATTTGTTTTATAAAGGTATGATTTCTCTGCTGAAGCGATGACCTTACTGGAGGTCAATTGCTAGAGGTGGACGACAGTAGTGTTATTCAACCCAATGCCAAAGGCTAATCCAATTTAAAGACTGCAAGGCCTTGCCTCAAGTGGTTAAGGGACTACTTGATTCCTATCTCTTAACCAAGCCTACTCCAATTATAGCATCACATATTCTGCCTAAGGGTTGCTTTAAAAGTCACATGCACTACTTGTTTTTTTTTTTTTTTTTTTAGTATGAGCCTTTTATCAGATTTCATATGAAAAATTGGGTGCTTTATTTCAATATTCAATTCCGGGTATATTACACACATTTTTCATGCATGTAGTGACCTACCTCATTTCACCACCCCATCCCCTGAAAAAATAACAAAATCAAAAACAAAACTTTATTGCCAAAATATAAATACAGTATTCAGTAAACGAAAATATAAAAAAAATGAATTGTAGTTTAACTGCATCATTGTATTCAATTATTATCTAAGAAAAATATTTTACAAATGTTTCATTTTCAAAGAAAAAACAGACAATAATAAAAATGATGAAAAGGGATAAAGTCAAGAATATAAGTTTGTAAAATTTCTTACACAATGATGTTTGCTTTAATTTTATATCCATAAAAAATGTCTGAGTTTTAAGAAAGGATTTTAGAATTTATTTTTAGGTTATTTATATCTGATTTAATTTCATATTGATATTTGTTTGATTTAAAATTGGCACTCTCAAAATATGGCATTTCAAAACAGTGAAACCTACAGTAAATATTTTCAGTATTTTACCTTGAAAATATATTTATTTGTAGATGTTTATTTGTCATTAAATAGATAGTGAGCTTAGATCAAAAGCTTAAAGTTGAGTAAAATCTAAAAAAAAAAATTCAATTATGAATACATTTCATTGTTGGTGTTTGAAGTTGGATGCATAAATGTTATATGAGTTCTGTTTCGTTCTTGTTATCTGGAAAATGACAAGAAGTGCTCAATCTACTGGTATTTTACATGACAGAGCTACTCCATTTCTTGCCAAAGTTGATGGGTCCCCTGATGCACCCCATTTTGCCTCTATCTACATATTAGAACACCATATTAAGGCTAGCAGGCAATTCCAAATTTATAGAATAAAAATATGAGTTTCGATGTGCATGACACAATATGGAGAAAGTTAACAATATAATCAAACAAAAGTAACCCATAAAGGGGGTGGGGTGGGGGTTCCGATTTCCAGAGAAAATAATGCCAAATCCTGAATTCCCATGTAAATAATGTGTCCATACCCTCATTACAATATAATTAAATCCCTTATTTCCAAATTATTGACGATTTTAAACAGACTATTCTCGAATTCCCTTGAATTAAATGGCTCAATCATGATTCCCAAAAAGGTCCTTCCACCCCTCACCTATGACAAAGTCTCTATTGATGGGTGTATTAACTAGTACAAAACACACTCTGAGAGCTTTAAGTGGAGTGTAAAAAAGTTTGATGAACAAGACTTTGGTAACTGTTACAGTTTTATTAGGAGCAAAATATACAATCTTATAGGAAAGATTCAAAGATATGTAGGTCTGAGATGTAGGATATTTGGATTTTGTAAAGGGACCTTTCAAACTTTAAAACAAAAGTCTTCAGAACTTTTTAGGCTGTTTTAATGATTTCTAAATAAAAGGAAAATATTATACCGGAATTTAGAAAAACACATACCTACTGAATATTCATCAACAACAATAACTTTGAATTGTTTTTTTTTATTTGGGTTGGATTACTGTCTCAATAAAATATACCTATATCTCTTTATTATACCCCACGCAACGAGTTGCAGAGGGTATAATGTTTTTGACCCGTCCGTCCGTCCGTCCGTCAGTCCTGTTTCTTGTCATCGCAACTCCTCTCAAACCACACAACAGAATTTCACGAAACCTTTTTAGATAATAAGGACATACTATGTAGTTGTGCATATCGACAGGAAATTACGATTCAATTCTTTTTCTAGGAGTTACGCCCCTTTGAACTTATTTACTTTAATGTACTACTGCAACAGTTTGTCATCGCAACTCCTCTCAAACCACACAACAGAATTTCATGAAACCTTTTCAGATAATAAGGACATACTACGTAGATGTGCATATCGACAGGAAATTACGATTCAATTTTTTCCAAGAGTTACGCCTTTGAACTTATTTGCCCAATATACTACTGCAACCTTTTGTCATCGCAACTCCTCTCAAACCACACAACAGAATTTCATGAAACCTTTTCAGATAATAAGGACATACTACGTAGATGTGCATATCAACAGGAAATTACGATTCAATTTTTTTCCAGGAGTTATGCCCCTTTGAACTTATTTGCCCAATATACTACTGCAACCTTTTGTCATCGCAACTCATCTCAAACCACACAACAGAATTTCATCAAACCTTTTCAGATAATAAGGACATACTATGTAGATGTGCATATCGACAGGAAATTACGATTCAATTTTTTTTTCCAGGAGTTACGCCCCTTTGAACTTATTTGCTTCAATGTACTTCTGCAACAGTTTGTCATCGCAACTCCTCTCAAACCACACAACAGAATTTCATGAAACTGTGTAGATAACCTTTTCAGATAATAAGGACATACTATGTAGATGTGCATATTGACAGGAAATTATGATTCAGTTTTTTTTTCTGATACAATTTTTTTTCTTACACTTATTTTATTTCTCCAATGACAATGTGGGAACGTGGGGTATGTGAGCGCGCTCACTAAGGTTCTTTCCTTTTATCCATGTTGAAAGAATTGAAATATAGGAGATCAGTGATCCGTGACCAACAGAAAAAAAGGAACTTGTTTTCATTTAGCATAGCCATCTATAAAATTTTATTAATATGCTGCCAAATTCATTGCTAAGCATTATATATGTTTTACATAATATTTTCAATGATTTGCAAATACAAAAAAATGTAATTAGAATTTAAATTTTTTTAATACATTTTGGTGCATGGTGCTTATTTATTTATTTTTTTATGACCACATTCCTTTTTTTAGCTTTTGCAGCTGCATATTCATTCAAGCAAGTAAATACATGAGTCCTAAATTGTGTTGTTTAATTTAAGGAAGTTTTACAATTTCACATCAGAAATTGCTTAATTTCTATAATGAACAAAACAGTGCATTTTTTTATTAGATGTATACAATACCGGTACATTCAATGAACGAGCAAAGAAAAGGTGCAGGTCGTCAAATGGCATTTTTTGCCCAAAAAAATACATCCATGACTTAAATTAATCATAACCTTCATGAATGAGTTATAACCTACATGCATAACTTTCTAAAAAATTTTGGGGAAATGACAATAGAGTTTTGGCAGCAGCATAAAAAAATTGTTTTTAATCTGAGCCTCTTTGGAATGTTTTGATAAACATTTATAATGTATTGGGTGGTTTTGGAGTGCATTACACACAGTGAAATCTTGAAATATGTAGCAAATTGAGACTGAAAATTTTACTCTAATCTGACAGATGCAATAGTTAGTTTTGCAGGGAATGATTTAGATCGATTTTCAGTTTATGTAGGGTTCAGTGAAGTCTGATTTCTCTGTATAATTCCAATGACTAATTACAGTAAAACCATACTTCCATTGACTTCATTATAACCAAAACTATATTTGCATTTTATTCTTTATCAGAAAGTGGTTTTGAATAAAGCCAAGTGTTAAATCCTAAATTGCTCAAATAGTTTTAAGTTAAAGTTGACCATCTAAAAAGCTGTTTCACTTAATATTGTTTTGTATTTCTTACAGTTGTTTGAATAGCTCTAGATGGGGTTGCAATTAAACTGACCAAATGCTAAAGATTTATGTGTTTCCATGATAATTTAATTTAAGTGTATCAACGTAATCTGTATCTGTAGTGTTATTTTAGTGTTCATATTTTTTATTCTTGTTATATGTTATATTTCTTTGTTGTTATAAGTCTTATTTTCACATAAGCCCATAAACCATTTACACAATGCATATTTGATTTTCTTTTTTTTCTTTTTTCTGACAAAATCCTCTTTTTAGAGTCCAAAAGTTTAAAGTAGAATAAGCAAGAGAAAATAAAAAAAAGAAACTAATCCCATAAATTTTGGGCAGTAAGAAGTGGGATGGAAATTTTAATTTCAATCAATTTTGTTTTACACCGGAATTTACATTGCAGTAACATTATACCTGGATCAAAATCAAATATTTTCTATTAAGCAGAAATATATTGAATTAGAAAACCACATGAAACCTCAGCATTGTTAAATATTTTTATCCTTTACAATGAAACAAGTTTAAAAGTAAGTTGTTTTAGTTGTGGTTTTTTTTTTTTTTTTTTTTGAGGAGGGGCATGTTGGGAAGATGGGGATGAAACCATTGAATTTGACATCTTCAAAATCACTAAATTAAAAAAAAATGCTAGAAATTGCCAGAATTTTAAGTTGACCAGAAACACTTGACTTCATCCCCGAAAAATTAGATTAAAATAAAATTGACCTTTTAGGAAATTGAATATGTCTTGTAGAATGGTTTATTATTTTGACCAGGGTTATAAGAGTAAAAATTTCAATCTTTGTATACTTGTGATAATTGTGTTCTTTTGTTAAACTTTGTCTTTATTCTTTGTCACTAGTGTTCAGTTGTTATCGTAGTTCTTTATTTACGTTTCTTGAAATGTCTAGTTTTCTTTTTAAAATATCTGTTTTTGTGATTTTTTTGATTTGTTTAATAATAGTCTGATATACATGGCATTGTAGACTTCAATTTCATCATCTTCGTTTCAGTTTTCTTAAGTGTTATGTTTTAGAACTCCAAATTTTGTAATTGATTTTTACATAATTTAATAACATAACTGAAAAAATTCTCATTTCTTTCATTTTTTATTAGAATTAATTTAATAATAATATAAAGAAAAAATATGAAAATAAGTTCTAACTTTTAATCTTTTTTTTTTCATCTGTGCTTTGTGTTCCACTTTTATTTGATGTAACTTTATAACTAAAGTCAAACCAAATCATTTTGAAAAACAATCATAATATTTTATTTGTGCATTAAACAAAATCATCATGACAATGAATTTTATTTGTGACTGCAGTTTGCTAGTCTTTTTAACTGTTAAAGGAGACAATTTTGTTCTTATACATGTAGTACTTAATTTGGAGTAACTCACATTATAAAGGGAGAGTACTCACAATTTTATTTGTGATTGTAGCTTGCTTGTCTTTTTAATGTTAAAGGGAGATAATTTGTTCTTATAATACTTAATGGGGAGTAACTCACACTATAAAGATTGAGGGAGATTACTCACAATTTTATTTCTTTTATGAAGGTAGTATTTGAAGTTAGACTAAAAGATATTTATTGTTTTCAATTTAAAGTATTTAGTTGACTTCATGAAAGTTAGTTCCATGCAGAAAATAATTCACAAACAGAATGAATAAAACTTTTCTAGGACAATGGAATTGCACTGTGTGGGACTCAGTCTGACTCTGAATGTTTGGAACATACTATAATTAGTTTTGATTAGCTCATAATGTTTCTTGATATATGTTTTTCATTCTTTGGATAGGGGGTTAAATTTAAGTGGGATTAAAATAATCTTGGTCTTCAAATATTTCAGCTGGTTAAGTATTTATCAAACATGACACACCGGAATCAATACTGTGATATAGATTTGGTTTATAGTTGTAAGCAAATGAGTTATTAATTGGACAATGTAGAATCTGAGACTGTGATATTTAAAAAATAAATATTTGAATAAATTATATATTTTTACAGCTGTTTTTCATTAGTTTTACTTTTCATTTGATAAATGTCACTGAAGATGAGACATGGGTATATCTAAACACCAAGATGGAAGGCAGTAAGAAAAACTTTTAAATCAGTATGAAATTTTTTTTTTTGTCAATCCACGAAAATTGGTAAATAAATGAATCCACAGTATATGTCAACTATCCAAATATCAGTAAAACATCTAAATATTTTTTTAAAAATTTTGAAATCTTCCTTCAAGATGGAGATCAATTGTCTCAATTTCTTGCTTTTTCAAAGTGATTTCATTTTTGTGTGTACACATTATTTTATAAACAGCACAAGCCAACTGATGTATTGTTAAAGATAATTTATTCATAAATATAAATTCAAAATTTGCTGAATTTTTTTCAATAATAATTTAATTTAACTGCAATATTAGTAAGAAACATTTCCTACTTTTAAGGTTTGAAAACTGCAATAAGTAAGAAACATTTCCTACTTTTAAGGTTTGAAAAATTTACCCCTACAGCACAAACAGTTCCATCCATATTTGGTAATGATATGCTTTCACTATGGACTTTAAATCAGAAATATGCTCTCCATAATATATAAAAAGGAGAACAGTAATTACCAAATTTACAGTGTATTAGAATACATCAAACACCAACAGCTAAAAAAAAAAATTAAAAAATCATTGTCTAGATGGCCTTACTTGGTACAGACACAAAATGTATGTGGTGGGGTTAAAACAAGTTTTATGTGACCACAAACCTTTTCCTTTGTCTCCATGACACTTTCTTCTGGAGGTTAGAACTTGTTTCATCTGCATCCACTTTTCATTATCAGAACAAATTCTTACACTCATAGTATTGTTTTATAGATGGGTATTAGGGTCTGCTAGACACATCACATAGCCTTGATTTATCCTGAAACTGGCATATTTACCATACAAACATGACTGGACGTGTTGTTGTGTTAAGCATACTTCCACTTATAATTCAAAGTATCAGAAAATAGAAAGGTGTCTGACACATCTAAAACAGGCTCACATTTAACAACTCGAACCAAGCTGCTGACAAGATATGCCATCATTCTTTTCAATTAGTACTTGAAAGTTTCAAATTCAATCAACATATTAAAATCCAAAGTATCTGCAAATAAGAAATAGGTTTCTGACAGATCCCAAGAGTGGTCACAGATCATCTTTGTCCAGCTGGTGACCAAATATGAAGTCATTGTCTTTCTAGTACCCCAGTTCTTAAGAAAAGTGTTACAGATTTATTTTTTGGACAAAACGGACAGACTGACTAGGAGTGGGAATATAATTAACATTTATTTTTACCAATTTGAATATGTATTGCATACAATTATTGTCCCCTGTTGTTTAGTTTCTTTTATGAACTGATGTTAATATTCAAACTGTTGCATAGTCTTTCATACTTTGCAGTCAGTGTTGGAACATTATCAGTAAAAACTAAAGCAAACAGCAGGAAATAAATTAGTTGTCAGGTGAAAGTTACTATTATAGTTAACTGATCCAAAATGTGTGCTGCTTCCCAATCAATGCAGATAAGATATATAAGGGTGAGGATAGTTGAAATCCACCACATATTCTTTAACCTGTCTCAAGTCATATAAATTGTCAATAGTTGCTTTTTGAAGTTACCATTAGAGTTATGATTTTTTTTTTATCATTTAGGGAATTTCATGTTGAGGGCAGTATTTTTAGTCTTTGTTAAAATTTTAAACTTTGCTAAACTAAATGCAATTTAGAGCTTGATATATTGTAAAGGCACATGTTTATTGTTGAAGACCACATGTTGTCCTTTATAGATATTATTTGGTTTTTGTTGTGTTTTGTTGATTTCTCATTGATGGATACCCCTCGTCTTCTTTTATTCAAATGGTAATAGTAAAATAGTATGTTTTTGTTTTTATATTATCCCTCCACTCCAGGAGAGGGTGCTAAATTGCATTCACCTTGTCTGTCCTTTTGTCCTTCCACCTGTTCGTCAAACACCTATTTCCATCAAACTTTCCTCAGGTCCTACAGGACATAATGACTTAGTAAGCATCTTAAGTTGTAATGTGTGTACACTTTTCCAATCTGTCATAAACCTACTCCCTGTTTGATACTTTCAGGATGTTGAATGAACTTGAAGTTTTTGTCACATTTTTCATCAGTAATACTAAACAGAATGGCTTTATAGTTGGTCAGCATATTGACAGTGATGTGTTTTAGAGTCAACTTTTATTTGTTCTGCCTTACAGAAGTTCCACTAGAAATTTGTTATAAACAATGCCATGATATCTGTTCCTGTTGGAAAAAATATTCTATACCCTTTATTCTGTAAGGAACAAATACTGTAATATTTGTTCCGAGGAAATAATATTACAGAATATTTCTTTGATGTATTCCTAGTTGATATCCTTACCCAGAAATTCTTGTTTATATAGGAAGATTATTACAAAGAAAAGATTTAATAACTTTTATTAGAAAATAAAATCTCTAAAACATTAAAATAACATTTACATAGTAACAAATACATTATCAAAAATAAAGATTAACACACAAAAATGAATAGCTGATATGTCTGCAAGATTTGAGCTATGTCGGATAGAAATCGACCGTATTCAAAGGAATATCAATTACATCTGTTAATTTATTTCAAGTTGAAAAAATCTCTATGCAAAGTCTGTAAAACAAGGAATTATTTGAATCTGGAATAGTTTTGAATTCTGGAAAACTGATAAGAAATGTATGATGAAAACTAACCCAATTTAGGAGGGTTAGCCATGCATACATGTCTAAGGGGTTAGTTAGTTACTTCTGAAATATCAGTGAAAGTAAAGTTAACCTTAGCCATGCGCGCATGGCTAACCCTATTTAGTTGGGTTAGTTTTCATCATACATTTCTTATCAATTTTCCAGACTTCAAAATTATTCCAGATTCAAATAATTCCTTGTTTTAACTGTTCGAAAATTGAGTTGATATTATTAGAACCCTACAAAACAGACCAAAATTCATCTTTTAGTTTGTATTTAAATATTCCAAAATCAATCAAAGTCTTATATAAATGTACATGTATACATTCACTTGCATAAGGTCGATTTCTATCAGACACAGCTTATTTAATTATTTTATATACTGCAAGTAACAAAATCAGAATTGAGGACATTGGGAAAACTGTTCACTTGCAACTAAAGAACAGTTAAAAATTAAACATTGTCAGAGAATTAACACATATATGTAGATGTACTGTTCTCCTCTTTGGTACAGGATTTCTAGACTGTTGCAGTTATTTACAAAGCAGCAAAATGCATCCATGATTAAAGCATTGATGAGGGTCTGACTGGGGTTTACAGAATAGAGAATAATGGGGGAAAAAATAGAGAAAAAGGATGGATAAAAAATAGAGAAGAAAGGATGGGCTAAAAAAAAAAAAGAAATATCAGAAAAAAATAGAGGAAATTGGGCAGATGAAATAAGGAATAGAGAAAAATACCTAATATATTAGAGAATGCAGAAATAATGAACCCTCGAAAATCAAGATCCTCCTCCAGTAAGATTGAATTGTCAATAAATAATACACAAAAACAAGTGATCACATAAAAAATCTAAAGATCAATAAATATCACAAATTATTATGAAAACATTCAATTTCACAAAATATCACATATAATTAATTAAATAAATGTAATAATAATAAATTTATACCCACAGGGGTTGATGGCATCAACAGAACAAATAACACAAGTGTATATAAATATAAAATAACAATATAATGATAAAGAACATGAATACTCATGCAGTTGTGGATTGATTGATTGATTGGTGTTGAACACCACTTTCAACACTATTATGCTATTTCGTGGCAGTCAGTTTTTATTGGTGGAGGAAGCCAGAGTGCCCAGAGTGAACCACCGACCTTCAATTAAGATTGGAGTTGAACTCACATGCCACATTTGGGACTCGAAATCACAACCTCAGTGTTGACATTCTAGTGATACAGTAGTTTGACTACTTAGGCCCCTCATGCATTTGTGGAGTACCCTCCTCAGTGCCACTGATTTTATAATGAATAGAACAGAAAGCTGCATAATATATGAATAAATTACAATTCATAATGTATAGCTGTTTCTATGATCCTTCAGAGAGATAAAATCAATATCTTATTCTTTTATTATGCAAAGATTTATTATTTTTGTCAATTGATAAAAAAAATACTATCATCTTCAACCTCCCTCATACATGTACTGTATTCTTTCCAGATTCTATTTCCCTTTTTAATTCTTTAGTATCTACCAATGTCTATCAAAGAGCTTTAGTGAGCAAGCTCACATATCTAACATGAAAACTTTATCAAAGGGGGTTAATTAGTTATATCATAAGTAGTACAATTTTAAAGTTGTTCTCCTTATAAAATCTTTAAAAACTATTTTTGTCCATCAAATCAGCATGGGGTTTCTTGAACTAGAGGCTCTATATATATAGAGCCTGTGTCGCTCACCTGCATCTTCAACAAAAGCCACTTTTTAGTAAAAATCATCATTAAAGGGGAATAACTCTATCAAGAGTTAACTGACAATTTCAGTCATGTTGGCATATTTGTAGATCTTATCAGTTTGATAATTTTTCCTGATTAAAGTCTCTATTTATCTAATATAGTTTTCAAGATAATAGGCAAAAATCGTTAAAAATTATCATTAAAGGGCAATAACTCCAATAATGAGTAGATTGAAGATTTCAGCCATTAGGTGTGGATCTTGTCTTGCTGATCATTTGTGCTTTTTAAAGTTTCTATCTATCTATTACAGTTTTCAAGCTAATAGGTAAAAATGGGAAAAATCGTCATTAAAGGGCAATAACTTCCAATAAGGATTCGATTAACAATTTCGGTCATGTTGACTTATTTGTAGATCTTGTCTTGTTGATCGTTTTGCTATTTAAGTTCCTATCTATCTGATATAGGTTTTAAGATATTAGGCAAAAGCGCAAAAAAATGTAAAAAACATCATTATAAGGCAATCACTCAAATAAGGAGTCGACTGAAGATTTCGGCCATGTTTGACTTATTTGTAGCTTTTGTCTTGCTTATCATTTTTACTACTCAAAGTTCCTATCTATCTATTATAATTTTCGAAATAATAGGCAGACATTTTTTTAAATTGTAAAATTCATCATCTAAGGGCAATAACTCCTAGAACAAGTTGTGTGACAGTTTTGACGTAAATGACTTGCATTTTGCCCCTATGTTCTATTTTTAGCCATGTCGGCAATCTTGGTTGGCAGGCGGGGTCATTGGACACATTTTTAAAACTAGATACCCCAATGATGATTGTGGCTAAGTTTGGTTAAATTTGGCCCAATAGTTTCGGAGAAGATTTTTGTAAAAGTAAACGACGGCCAGGTGAGCTAAAAAAGCAGACAGAGTATTCAAAAACTAAACTTTAAAATTGGATTATTTTTGCAGAGTTTATTTTGGCAATAACAAGGGCCAAAACCAGTTTAATTTTTTGTTTTTCTTTCCATGACTCTGGTCTTCCTGTAAGGGAAAATTTACACAATTGAATAATTTTGTCACAATTTGTTATATTATTTTATCTGCAAAATTAGTAAAAATAAAAACCCTTTGTCAAAAATTCCCACTTCTCATTGATTTTCTCATTTGGGATGTACACAAAATCTATAATTTTGACATAAATACAGGGTGATATGCTAAAATCTGATAATGTTGACAACATTTCATAAATTGACTTTGTTAACATTTAAAAAAGTTATAAGATAGATTGCAACTAAAATATACTTGCAAATTTAGACTTTTTTTATTGCTTATTTTTATATAATTAATATTAATGGGAATTTGAAATTCGTAAGAAAAAAAACACATCATGACCCTCATTCCTAAGGTACAAGATTTATCCATTTGAATTCCTAAAATTTCTACATTGCACTTTATTAAAATAAAAATTCAGATATCCCTCTATTATCTCTATAGTATTTATAATTTTAACTTGGTCAAGATGTCCTAATCAAAGCAAAATTTAAAAAGTAATGTCTAATGTATGGTTAAAGCCCAAGGAGTCTGAAAGCTTCACCTCCTGGAAAATTACAATGCTAGAAATCCTAGAGTAAAGTGTTGAATTGAATCACATTATTACACAGACTTTCGACTTGTGTTTCTTCAAATATTTATTTTCTTCTTTCACTTCTGATATCTGTTTTTGTAAGTCACTAATTTCCTGTTCTTTTTCTTTCTGCAGTCTTTTCTTCACATCTTCAACATCCATCAAAATTTTGTGTTTTTCAAGTTCTAAATTTTTGTTATTTTCGTCTTCCTGTCTCTTCAGTGCCTTCTGTAATTCCTTATGATGAATCTAGAAGAAAAAAAATGAAAATTTGTCTGTTTTGGCATAGTTTTGATATCATATGTACTGTAAATAAAATGCTCCATTGGGCGCATGTTGATACAGCTGCAAATCATTTCAATGTCGAACCCTGACGTTTAGGGCAAGTATTGACACTACATTCAAGCTTGATACAGCTCTTAATTTGGATTGTGATTAAATATTTGACCAAGCATAGGTTTCTGACACAGAATGAATGTGGTAAAAGAATTGGAAAATTTGAAATTTGACTTTTACCTATTATGGTCCAATATCAAAAATCTAAATACATGGTTAGATTCAGCATATCCAAGTACACCAAGAATTGAATTTATTTATTTAATAATTGACAATATTAGCTAAGTTTTTAGGAATGTAGGACAGAAAGTCACAGGACAAAAAGTCACAGACAAAAAGTCACGGACAAAAAGTCACAGGACAAAAAGTCACAATTCAGTTTTGAGATTATTTTTCTTTGAATAAGAAAACACTTATTTTTAAAAACATGAATTGTATTTTTATTGAATTATTATATATAAAGCAACTTTGTAAACAAAATTTATTCTGAAGAAAAAATAATGATCATATAATTGTTAAGAAAACAATTTGTCTAAGTGTCTTGGTACTTAAAGGCTTCATGGTGTCAAGAAATATATCCTTTGATTGTTTAAAATTTGATAAATCTTCATTTATCAAGGCTTATGAATGATTTCCTTAACTGTAAAAATGAATATATGTAATAAAAAGAAATTATTTCAAGAACTTTCTCTAAGATATTCAAACAATTATAAACAAATTATTTGTGACTTTTTGTCCTATCAAATTTGTGACTTTCTGTCCTGTGACTTTTTGTCCTGTGACTTTCTGTTCGTTTACCGTTTTTAGAATGCTCCATAAAGGAATTTAGTTTAAGCTGTAATTGGTAGGAAACCTTTTATTAAATTAATTATTTTTTGGTGTTTGAATATTACTACAAGTGGGACCATTCCTTTATATCTGAAGGTTTAAGTGGACCTTGTACACTACATGTACCTTACCTGTTTGGACCATTCCTGTATATCTAAAGGTTTAAGTGATTAAGGGGACCCTGAACACTTTCTTACCTGTTTGGACCTTTCCTAGATATCTGAAGGTTCAAGCGCACCCTGTACACTGCCTAACCTGTTTGGACCAATCCTGTATATCTAAAGGTTAAAGTGGTTAAATGGACCCTGTACACTTTCTTACCTGTTTGGACCCTTCCTAGATATCTGAAGGTTCAAGTGGACCCTGTACACTGCCTTACCTGTTTGGACTATTCCTGTATATCTAAAGGTTTAAGTGGACCTTGTAAATTTTCTTACCTGTTTGGACCTTTCCTTGATATCTGAAGGTTCAAGTGGACCCTGTACACTTTCTTACCTGTTTGGACCTTTCCTGTATATCTGAAGGTTTAAGTGGACCTTGTACACTACCTTATCTATTGTACCATTCTATGATTTTCCTATGATGGACATAATCTTTCATTCAGTCTGATAGAGGTCTGGAGGTGGCATGTCAGTAATTGCTAGTAGTCCTTTGTTAATTTATGTTTTTCATTTTCCTTAGTTTCTTCTGTTACCTATTCTAACATCAGACTCAAACTTTATTCAAACTGGTTTTACTATGTGTACTGCTATATGTTTGTTTATTCCATATTGGCTAGAGTTATAATGAGGGTTGAGATCTCACAAAACATATTTTACCCCGCCACATTTTTGCGCTAAGTCAGGGACCTCTAGTCTTTGTCAGTCTTGTGTGTTTTTTTAATTTTGGTTCCATTTGTATGTTTTGGTGTTTAGTGTGGCATTCATTTCCTGAAATAGTATACATTATTGTTTAGGGGTCAGCTGAAGCTTGCCTCCAGGTGAGGAATTTTTACTGCGTTGAAGACCCATTGGTGGCCTTGAGCTGTTTTCTGCTCTTTGGTTGGGTTGCTGTCTCTTTGACACATTCCCAGTTTCTCAATTCTACTTTATATCTGTAGGTTCAAGTGGATCTTGTACACTTCCTTACCTGTTTGGACCATTCCTGTATATCTGAAGGTTTAAGTGGACCTTGTACACTATCTTACCTGTTTGGACCATTCCTGTAATCTGAATGTTTAAGTGGACCCTGGACACTACATGTACCTTACCTGTTTGGACCATTCCTGTATATCTGAATGTTTAAGTGGACCTGGGACACTACATATGTAAATGCTCTTTTGTTCTGACGTTGGAAAGTTCAGGGCGAAAAGAACTAACTAGCCGAAAAGTTCCGGAGGAACTTATTAACTAGTTACTTTGTTCTTCCTCTGGTTTAAAAGTTCCACCGGAACAAAGTGACTTGTTGAAAAGTTCCAACGGAACATATCAACTAGTTAGAAAGTTCCTTTTGCCAAATTAGTCAAAACCGAACTTACAAACTAGCCTCAAAGTTCCAACGGAACTTATCAACCAGGCAGAAAGTTCCATTTGGAAAATTGATGCAAAGTAAAAGCGCAACATATTATATTTGAACCTTTCAAAGGGAAACCAAGATACTGATTACAAAAGTCAAAAGGAACTTATCAACTAGCCACAAAGTTCCTCTTTGGCAAATAAGTCAAAACCGAACTACCGTTGGAACTCGAGTAATAGTCGATCCGACTATTAGTCGGTTGCCTTTTCAGCTACAAATTCCAAGGATTTAGTCTTGACCTCATATAAGTCGGACAAAATTTGGACATTTTTTGCAGCTGACAGTTACTGAACGCCGGTAAAACCAATGCAAATCCAGGAATTATATTCATTTTCTGCATGAATGTTTGTTTGGTTTGAATTTAGTTGATGTTGATCATGATATTTTATATATTATATAATTAATAAAGATGTATTCATTCCTCTTGTTTTGTTCACTGTTTCATTAGCCATGTGTTGTTTACGTAATGCATCAATGATTTTGTAGGGTATGACTAACAGCCTATTGTTTGAGAAAAGCGAACATAAACCAATATGAACCTGAAAATTGAAAGTCAAACAAAATAATATTTTTTACTGCACACATAACTCAGCGTTAAATGAGCATGTACACTTTATAATTCTTATTATATTGTGATGATTAAAGGATTAAAAAAATTAAGTGAAGCTAATCAACTTTATATTAAAATAACTCCAACTCATTAGTGTCATCTGTTCACCTATCACTGATATTTTCACACCTTTAGTGAATACAACTCTTTGTCTCTTAATTTGGGGTTATCAATGGATTATATTGGCTTGTCAATCAATTTTGTGATTTTGTTTACCTGAGACATTTTAATGAATAATATTTTGATCTTGGGAATGAATCTTAAAATTATTTTTGATTATTGTATGATTTATAAGTATTGAATTGATATCATGATATCACAATAATGACACAATAACTCCGCTGAATACATCCTTTCACATAGTTGGTACATTGTTATCTCCTTTTCATTTTGGTTCTTGGCTCTTCTTTTGGGTTTATGAACAAACCATTTGACCATGAAAATCAATACCCAAACTGGAAACAGTGGAATTTCAACACGAATTTGCAGAAAATTGATAACAAAGAACAAATAAAACACAAGGACAGTATTGTAGTCTTTTATTTTCAACAAAACTTTTATTTATTGATTTATGTAGGTTTGGCAATCACAAACGTAGTTTTGACCAGGAAATTCACTCCCGACTACTTTTCTCAAGCTTGGATTTTTCCTCTGGTCGCGGGATCTCGTCTATTAGTCGGTACCCCTCTCTGGATTATGAATTTTACTCCCAATTTTCCGACTAATAAGCGAGTAGGTACGGTAACAAACTAGCCCAAAAGTTCCAACGGAACTTATCAACCAGTCACAAAGTTCCATTTGGAGAATTGATGCAAAGAACCACATGAGGAGGGAGGGTATTCTTCCCTCTCTTGAGGGTACTATGAATACTAAATTTGCATGATAATGCAACTTATTCCGTTTTATGTGAGCTATGAAATACAACTTAAATTTTGCATATTTGTCCCCAAAGAAACCCCTTTCAGTGCGTTGGGTATTCTTGTACTCGGAATAAAACAACTAGTTGGAAAGTTCCATCAGAACGAAATAACTAGTTGAAAAGTTCCGCCAGAACAAAGTAACTGACGGAACATAGTGGCTGTTACACATGTACCTTACCTGTTTGGACCATTCCTGTATATCTGAATGTTTAAGTGGACCCTGGAAACTACCTTACCTGTTTGGACCATTCCTGTATATCTGAAGGTTTAAGTGGACCTTGTACACTTCCATCTCGTCGTATATAAACTTCTCCAGCAGCTTCATACAGCTGCATCAAGCTTTCTACCTTTTCTACTGTAATCTCTAACACTTTATAATTATCTGCAAGTAAAAGCGCTGACATGATCTGGATTATATATTACACAAATGAGATGAGGAAGATATCAAAATGACAATCAAAATCTATACTTTTTAAGAAAAACAGACAACACTGGCAAAAATAATGAAAAATGATAAAGAGTTAAATTTAAAGAACAGTCCACCAAACATTTCTTAAGGATGTTCGCTCCTCTGGGTTTTTTGAAATTTTGTCAGATGTTCAGAATCCTCTAGTTTTACCCATGTAGTGCCATTAAAAAATTTGGCCCATTAACCCCTACTTTTCTTTCCATAATTTGATTACATATAGTTTAAAATGTCATCTTTGAAAATCTTATAAAATCCTTGTTATTTTTTCATCCTTTTTGAAAGAAAAAAGGTGCCAATGTTAAATGTATGAAAAATCTAGAGAGAATTATTTCCCGCCAAATTTGCAATGGCTCATATCTCGAAAACAAGCACACGGACCCTTCATTTTATTCTGCTTTTTTAGTTTCTTTATTCATATACTATCAATTTATATCAGTCTTTTAAAAAGCTTGTTATTTTGAAACAGAGTAGCAAAAGTCCTTAAATATCAAATCACTGCTACATAAAACCCTACCAAAATCCAGGGGTGATCTCATGTGTTGTGGAAGGGTGAGCAGATCCTGCTCCACATGTGTCAAAATAATATGTCAAACTTGCTATGCAATATGGGTTCTGATAATTGTTGTCCGTATGGGTACCTATAGTTTCTTACTTCTACGTTATTTGGTCTCAGATCATGAGTGATGGAAAGTTGTCTCTTTTGTATGTTTTCTTATACTTAAATACACAAAATAGTTTATAATCACATAAAAAAAATTGCAGCAAAATTGGCTGAAAGGACTAAAACACGAAAAAAGTATCCACGGAAATAAGTTGGTTTGCAATATTTCAGTTTACTATATTGTTAGCATCATTACTTATGGTGGAATTTAAATACAATTGTTAACAACAAAGCTTATACTTCTTATGACTTTAATTGGTTATATTTTATTTAATATTGCACAGTCAGTAGCAGTACAAACCCATAAAACATAATACTCACATTTTAGAGTACCACCTGTGTGATAAATAGGGATGAAGTCTACATGATAATTCTGTGGAAAGATGGCTGGTTTGATTGTCTTGACAGTTTGGTCTATTTTGATACGAATTTTGTCTTCTGTATGCTGATCACATTCTATTCCCACCACAGTACCTGCAAAAAGTTCATTGACTTAAAAATAATGTTCTTCTAGGAAATGTTTTTCCTTGTATTAAAATAATAGGTGGCTTTGAAGTTTTGGTATCCACCAATAAAGTCACTCAAATACTTTGCATGCTTTTTTATTTTTAATGGTCACCCAAAAGATGTTATTTCTGAAAGACATGTATTTAAATTTCTTAAAATAGGAAATGGTAAAGCCTCTGATAGACTTTCAAAAATGTTTCACAATTTCTTATTTTTGCTACAAATTTGTAGAAATCTAGTATATATTTTAATCCTAACCTTGAAATCAATGCAAAGTTTAAAGAAAAAAAGTGGCAACAAAGAGGGTTTCACCCACAGAAGTAAAAAATCAGAAGTCTGAGATAAGTCAATTTCAAATTGGTCATTAGACAAGAATTCAATTTAAAAACTGAAAATTTAAGTCATTTTCGTTTTTTTTTTTTATGTTAGTTTTCACATCTTTGGCAACCTTTTTTTGTTGTTTGGTTAATAATGTGTTTTTTGAGATGTCAAAAATTCAAATTAAAAAAATTCTCATTTTCACAGAATTTGATATTTAGGACTTCAGAAATGTTATGCAAAAATTTTGACTCCTTTCAATTTTTTTCAAAAAGTTATATGCTATAAATTTTTTCCTCCAAAGAAATTAATGCAGGTGTTGTGCTTCTTTTGTTGTTTAGTATATGTACCTACCATTGTCTTTAACACCAATGTATAATGTCCCTCTCTGTGAACTGTTCAGGAACCCACACATATACTTAGAAACATGATCCTTTAAATTTTTGTTTATATAATGATCACCTCCACCAGCTTTAAATTCCTTATCCCTAGTTTCATTTCCTAGAGTTTCATTTTCTTCATAATGTTTTATACTTCCTCTTCCTCCATCATCAACTTTATTTGAACTAAAATGAACAGTTTTTGATTTGAGAGCCCATCCTCCTTTCATCGGCACATTTTCTGAATCTCCAAAAATACGAGATGCTGATATGACACCTTGTTTATGTTGTGAATGTGTATTTTCCATTTTAGTTTTTGTATCTGAATTTTTGTATTGTTCATGTTTTTCTTGATTCAACTCAAATTTCATTCCAGCTTTGCTAACAACATCTGGCTTTTTGACACAAACTTTAATAATTTGGTTTGGTTCTACGATATGTAAAAACCCAAAGCTCAACTGAGAACGACTTTCCCATGAACCAAGCAAGTCTAATGCCATGTCACGGTCAATTTTGACTGTAAATGAATGAATGCATATTTTGGTTTATTTTTCCTTCCCTTTAATTTGATGTCATGGAAATTCAGGCCTATTTTTAAATGATGTTTAAACAGGTCAAATAATTTTCTTTTCAGTTCAGTTTTCGAAGCATCTTTTTTCAAGTTACCAATAAATACAGCATGCTCCTCCTCTGTAGTAGACTGGTCATCCATTTTATGTTTTTAGCTGTGTGCTTTCTATTGAAAGATCATGTCCTGTAACAAAAATAAAACCTTTTCATTTGGTTAAAATTCCCTTACTTTTTCTGAACATAATATTTATAATATCTCTTTTATCAGAAGTCATGAAATTATTTTACCAGAAGTAGAACATTGATACATATTTATCCTGCCATCAGTAAATAAGCTAATAAGTCCCAATTTTTGAATCTTTTCTGTGATTGTCTATAAATATATCTTAATTTAGTCATGAGTGTTCTTTTTTATTTTAAATATTTCTTTGCAGATGACAGATAGTTAGTGGTCTCTGTTAAATTCAATCTCAAATTGCCAAAACTGAGGTTGATTAAGATTGGAAAATTTGGTACATGTATAGATGCTTATTTATTGTTGAAGACAGTATGGTAACATCTCTAGTTATCTGCAGCATTTTTGAGAGCTTAATGTCTTTAAGAAATATTGTGTCAACACACTCCATTATCTCCTTTTATTCATTTCATATTTATAAATTTCCTCAGACTTTTTCAAGATTTAGCCTCCACACAAAAGGCCAGAAAATTAATCTGTTTCCTTTTGGCAAACTAAAAAGGAGAATAAAGTTAACGGATGATTTAATTCAGGAAAAGGTTTAAATGCTCTGAACTTTGAATCCCGCTGACAACAGTACCTACCTTACAAGGATTAAGTTTCAGGAAAATTATTCTTAACCAGGATTTCTCTACAAACTTGCTTACCAGATCACAATAATGTGTGTCGCTTCATTCAATTAAAATCATTTGAGATAAACAAATATTACAGAATTTACAGTATCTTTACTGTAAATACATGTAATGTTCATCATGGCAAATCTTTTTTTCTCTATAAGGTCTTTCACAGCTCTGTTTTGCGGTAGCATCTAAATTTTTCAATCACATTTGATCAGTCGGATTCAACTTCCTTTTGTGACCAATTTCAATATCATCTTGTTGCAGTACATGTATAATCAATCTACATGTATATATGTCTGTAAAACAAAAAAGCTAATATTACTTCTCTTCTTTTTTAAAGACAAATAACTACTACATCGTTTTAAAAAGATTAAATTTCCGATATACATGTATCAACTATAAACAACAACAAAATTCAAGTTCAACAAAAGTTAAATTACTGAAGGTTTTAAGCTTTGAAGATAAATGCACTATTTTTCAATTTTCAGTTGCAGTTATATGGAGCCATTACTTTTATGCATAATTTTACCAAAATCTATGACATAGCCCATCTACTGTACCTTTGTGTTTCCATATTATTTAAGGCATTTCCAAGAACCTTGTTCTATCAACTTTGTACTGTCTGGTGATATGTTTGGACATATTTAAAAATGATTTCAACAGAGATGATTGAAAGACATTTCTTATAATTGTAAAAAGAAATAAAAAAATGTAATCTGTGGCAATGGAAGACTTTCATATTGTGTACTTTCCCGTTAATTTCCTATGTCACAATGCTAGTGTTATTAAGCTTAAGGTAGATTCACTGTACCCCACCATCTTGGATTGTACAATAGCAGTACACAATTGGTCTAGTTCTTTGCCTAAATCTTAAAATTTTGAGGCAGAATTTCAATTGGTGTGTAAGACTGCTTGTTTGTATAAAGAAAAATTAGGCGATTCATTGGATTATCCAAAATGTTAAAACAAAACCAAATATTTACGTTTTTTGAATCAATTTTTCAACTTGGCCATTTGAGGGTAGATAACTCTTATAGTCAAAATTTTATACTGGAATGATAGTGAAATTTTCATTTTTCACTTGTAGCAAGAAAACAAGTTTGGTTACACCATGTTTTTTCATTTTCTTAAAGCACAGGGACAAAACTTAAAGGGAGCCCAGTCGCCCATGGCTCCTAGATTTTGAGCTGGGCCCCTAAACTTTCAGGTAAATTTCAGTTGAACATATAGAAAATAATTATGAAATATCTGGTCTGGGCTCCCAGCTTGAAATTCCCAAGTTTAGTCCCTGAAGCATATTATAAAATCTATCTTCTCATAATTTATTTCAAAATTCTATCTCATAGTCTTCTTTTTATTCACAAAAATGTGTTTTTTCATGAACAATCTATAGAGATTTGGGCAATTTTGCACGACTTGTAGCTTGAAAAATAGCACAGTGACCCATACTTTTCATCATATTTTTGAAAAAAGCATTGAAAAATCTTCATTTTGGCAAAGTACATGTATAAAAATATTCTATCTGAGGAAATATATACAGATGATCCACCTTAGGTCACAGTATTAAAGAATCGATTGTGGTCAACCGATGTAAATCATTCATAAAAACAACTCAAGATTGGTGTATTTTCACAACAATTGGGTCAACGAAAGAATAGCAAAAGTGACATGTTACATGTATCAATAATCTTGAGATGCGTAAAATGTCATGTTTAAGTAATATCTCATATTTAGTGTAAAAACTAAAATTCAATTAAGGGAAAATAATTCCCTGAAGCTCAATCTGTGAGTGATTTCAGGCACTTGTTTCTATCCATGGGAAGGTCGACTATCCATATATAATAATAATAATTCTATTATATATGTATAGTCCACCTTCCCATGGATATAACAAGTGCCTGTGTCAATCAATCAAGCTATTATTACCCAATCAAAATATGTAAGCTAAAAATTTGGATTCTCTAAAATTGTTTCTACCTTAACCAAGGCCAAAATAAAAAAAAGTGTGTGTGTTTACTGTACCCCTACCTACCCTAATTTTTATCCCCTACCCTAAAGTTTTTTTGACCATTTTTGATTAAGCACTGTTTAAGTCACAATGTTGCTCCCATAGACTCAATGTTAAAAAAATATTAAAAATAAAAAAAATTTCCATACCTCAGTAACCTACCTACCCTATTTCTTTTTCAGCATGTAACAAACACACATACTTTTTTATTTGGCCAAAACATATGAAACGTACATAACATTTATAGTGGTTAAGTTCAGCAGGATTACCAGACAGATTTGAAACTGCTGTTCCACAATCCCTATCTTAACCAGCACAGAGAGGAAAATATGTTGAGCATCATGAACGCACGAAGGAGTAAATCTGCACATTTGAGACAATTTGTGCCATCAGTCCTTGCATGAAGATTAAGGATTGAGGATCGTATACAATACAATATGTTTTTATTCAAATTAAGGCCCCTCATGGGAGCACTGACAAAGATACACTATCATCATCATAATTCAGTTTTTATCAACATATACAAATAATACAGTATCAAGTTGAGGCAGTGGATCCCCAAAGGAGAGAGGTTTGGTTAGGTATTATGTGCATATTGTCAAATTTTATCTCGGAATTGCTTGTTTAACTCTACTAAGTTTTTTAGTCCAAATAATTAAATGACGTCTTGAATTAAAGGCTAAGTTTTGATATTGTTTTTTTTTTTTTTGCTGTGACGCGTCTGGACTAGTAAGTTTCATGAATTTAAGTGTTTTGCAAAAATTGTACTCCACAGTATTTCATATACGTTTAACCTTCTAAAACTGTCAAAAAGTTAAAGTGCTTATCTTCAATCTACTAAATTAAAAGTTATTTTAGCAACAGTGAATCTGGTTACTGAATCCTATATAAAGCACAAGTAGTTACAATGCAGTACAGGGAACCATATTTTGTGAAAAGGATAACGTACTGACTGCGAATCCATGATATCTCGGCCTATAACAAAATCGGACTATAACAAACTCGGCCTATAACATAATCGGCCTCCCAAAATCGGACTATAACTAACTCGGACTATACCAAACTTGGACTACTAGAAGAATATAAGTATGATGTTTGATGTTGTTTTTATTGGAAATTAATTATCAATACTTAATTTGAAATTAATTATGATTTACAATTAATTAAATAATTTATTTTGAACATTTTGCGAGTAATATAAATTACGTTAACAAGATATGTATAAAAAGAAAAGTAAGAATACATTCATTTAATAATGAAAATCTAACACTGATTTGTCTTTTCTGTATTATTATTTGTAATAATGTCCCTCTCAAAATAATTTATCATATATGTATATCTTAATTGATTCAACTGGAAATATAACATCATGCCACGTGTATCGTTGACACCTTTTTAATCACCATAATTTAAACTAACAACTGGCACATGTACTATTGACACCTATTTAATCACCCAAGTGAGAACAAAACTACCTGTAATTACATGAAATTGTGATTAATTAAAGATCCAATATCCAGTATTTTCGCAGTAACAGCTTGTGTATAACTGATGTTTTCAGGTTCTTTTTTTTTTTTTGTGTTTGATTACAAATCTTATGTGATTATAAGACAGTGCAGTGAATTGTATGTTTCTGATCATACTTTGTTTGGTTGAATCTCAGTGTGATTTATCTGTACAATGTAATACTATTTAACAAAGAAAACATAAGGTTTACAAATTTTATTTCAGAGATGTCAACAAACATGACAATGATTTCGTCATTCAATAATATTCTTATATCGAATTAATCTGTGTTGCCATAAACTACACGAATCACACTGTAAGGCATGTTGCTTTGTTGTCGCTTTTCTGGAACACTCGACGCATTGGTCGGTACCCATGTTGAGAATGATATGGAAATTATTTTTTCATGTTACTTTATAGAACTATTTGGTAAGATCAAAGAAATCTCTATTTTTTTCAATTTTACTCCAAATCTTTTTAGATATATGTATAATAAATGTTTGCCTCGGCTTGCCTTTCTAAAACATTAATGTATCTGTTTGATGTGACCATTGAAATATACTTACTTTTCTATTGGTGAATCCGTTAATAAAGAATTACAGATTAGTGAAATTGATAAGAAGCCATTCACTGTCAATCAAATTTCTCTTTGTTTGTATACTAATTATGAACACCAAGGATTAAACACAATACAAATACGTACGCACGCCAATCATTAAAACATCTTTTGTCAATAAAATAATAAACGAGAATATCACAATAATATTTCAAATAGAAGTTAATCATCCTCATTCAAACATATCAAATTCAACTCATAAAACACATATCTAATACGATGGATCTAAGTTTATTTTAATACATTTCTATATACTTTTTTTCAAAATATTAATCATAATCTCATAAATTCGTATATAATTTTTATATATCAAGTTTTTTTTTTTATTAAAATGGAAAAAAAAAAAAAACCCGAAAAAAACAATCTACTAATCGTAGTCCGAGTTTGTTCAATATACTTCTGCATATAAATAATGGTAGGCCGAGTTTGTTATAGTCCGAGTTTGTTATAGTCCGTTTTTGTGATAGGCCGATTTTGTTTTAGTCCGAGTTATCCAGCAGCGTTATCGAGTACCGGTTTTACTTGTTTTTTTAAAGCCGTACGGTGACATATGCAGTTGTTTACATCGCTATCCTTTGTTTACGGTTAAACATTGCGTCATTGACAAAATATTTTCATATATACATCTAAAAGACATCTTTTAATTCAACCGGTATTTAAATGAAAATAGGGTGCGAACGGACCCAAGGATCGAACGTGTAGGGTGAGAATGTGTTTTCGGAGCGAACGCACCAGATACTGTCGTACATGTCAGTATTTTTTTAATGTTATGCTCATATCTGATTGAAGGTAAAAAAAAGGTCTATATAAAGTTTTAGTCATAATCAATGCACACATTCAGATCTGTGGTAATTTGCAAACGCAGTCGGTGATGAATATTTAATTTAAATCTTCCCCAAAAATTCCAACCGGAAGTGGACTTTCACTGACAGTTTTGACACGTCAGGTTTGACGATTTGATTTTATGGCCGTTTAGGCTTATTTAAACTTATTAGTTTGGCGTTAAAATGGAGAACTTGTACCATCAAACCAACAGACAAATCCAAGAAGTCCAATCATCCCTAGGAAGTTTAGAAAGAGCAAGAGGCGAAGATGCGAATGCTCTGGAGCATCACACAAATGGAAAAATAGATGTGATCATTAAAAACTGTGAAAGACTTGACGTTTTAGTAAATAAAGAACCACCAACAAGACGTGCTAATGCTAAACTGAGAGTGGACCAATTAAAGTATGACTGTCAACATTTACAGGCAGCGTTACGTCAAATACAACACAGAAGGTATAAATGTTCATTACTCAGATATTAGGTTTAGGTACAACTGTTTGGCCACTAGACACGAATCCGGGTCCGTTCGCCCAAAAACACGTTCACGCCCATTCACGTTCAACCCCTTTCACTTTCGCACCCTACACCTTCGCACCCTACATGTTGGCACCCTTATTATTGGTTTTGACTTTTGTGTTTAATAATTTTGTAATCGAGTTTTGGTAAGTGTATTGCTGTAAATATTTTTTTTTCATTGTTTCAAAATAAAGTGAGATTCTGACAACATTTTTTTGTGTTGAATAAATCTTAATCATGTTTTGGTAAGTGTATTGCTATAAAAAAAAATTTCATCGTTTCTAAATAAAGTGAGATTCTGACGTTTGTTTTTTGTGTTAAATAAATCTTAATCATCTTTTGGTTAGTGTACAAATGTATTGCTATAAATTTATGTTTTCATTGTTTCAAAATAAAGTGAGATTCTCACTTTTTTTTTTTGTGCTGAATAAATCTTAAATTATGTTTTGGTTAGTGTTGTGATATAAATTTTTTTTTCATTGTTTCAAAATAAAGTGAGATCAAAGGGGCCAAGCTGTTAAAATCAATTCTCTTTCGTGTTTTTCTTTTAAAATCTTCAATGATTTACTCATACCAAGCTAAATACATGCAGTATTCACATCAAAGCAAGTTAAAATAACAATCATGATTTTCAAACACACAACAATAATACCAAATTTAGCTGTGTAAAAATACCAATTAGCAGTAATCATACATTTGTACATTATTAACATTTAATAATTTTAAAATCATCAAATTGATAAAAAACAAAAAACATTCATATAATAATTCCCCAATTTTCATTCAGGAAAATATATTTTTTTTGGTATATACATATAAAAAAATATCTAATAATTCAACTCGAATTTGAATAAAAATTGGGTGCGAACGTGTTTGGTGCGAACGGACCTAGTGGGCGAACGTATGAGATGCGAACATGTAGGGTGCGAAAGTATATTGGGCGCGAACAGACCTGATACCCCTAGACACGCCCAAGTTGTTCCGGCTATTTCAATCCTGTTAATGCTATAAAAAGAAACGGAATGAAACAAAACCTTTCTGTTTCTCGTTGTTTTTCGATAAGACCCAGCAACAGACAAAATCTGCTGACTATTGCTTGTATTTATGCGATCTATTGATTTAAAAAAAAATCTGTCTATGAAAATCAGCTCAGTGGGATCGGTTGTTCCATCTGATAGTAAAAGTACTAGTGAAACCTGCAACATGATGCAAAAGCAACATCCCCCCCTTTATTTGTATACACTAAAATTTGGGTCTGTGACTGAGTTTAAGTACCTACGCCTTATTTTAAGCCTGGATTTTTAGTATTCGTATTGTCATGTGATAAAGTCATGCTAATTACAAGGTGCACAGTTTTCTCTGCTTTCAAAATCTTTCTGTTTGAACCCTACTGGGTTTCTTACTACAACCAGAAACTACATATGACATATACTATTGGTATCTGTATCAATTCGACCCAGAACTTCTTAATTATTGGTATATGTAATATTAATTATGTGGAAAACAAAAGGGCCTGGAATAATGTCATTTTTAATCAACACCATTGTCCTATATTAGTTATAATTAAAGTTGAATTCTTTGATTCATCGTATTTACGTCATACGGGCTAACAAATTGGACCTTGTTATTTTAGTAGTATAGATGTATATTGAAAAGTTCTACAAAAATATTTTAACCAACCAATATAAAGAGTAATTTTTCCCTTTAAATCTAGGGAAGTACCTAATTTTTATTTTGCCTTATGAAATAATTTTTCTTTTCAGATATCAAAGAGATGATGAAGAAAGACAAAGAGAAGCTTTACTGACCCGAAGTTTTACCACCAATGACCAAGGTGATACATCAATCTCCATGGATGCAGGACTACAACATCATACAAAACTTCGAGATTCTCACCGAGGCATGGACAATCTCCTTGATCATGGACAAAGTGTGTTAGAAAATTTACGTGAACAGAGAATGACTTTGAAAGGAGCACACAAACGTATTTTAGACATCGCAAACAAGCTCGGCCTGACAAACACAGTCATGAGACTGATAGAAAAGAGAACTTATCAAGATAAATTTATTTTATTTGGTGGAATGATAGTATCATTAGTTTTAATGTTTTTGTTATGGAAGTATTTTACATAGATTTTAGGAACATTTTGTTTTATTAAGCCTTATTGGTGCCTTTTTTTTTCATCAGCCAAATTGACCCACAGAAACAAGACGGATTAAGTATTGTGTATAGGTCAGCTGAAATTTCATGTTAAGGCAATCATCTACATTTGAATAATACATGAGAAAGTCTGACCATGATTGAAGCATAAAAGTTTTGTTTTGTTTGCTCAACACTAATTAGATTCATTGTCCTTGTTTCGTACATTGTATATGTTTTTTTCCATAGAAAAAGACTGTCCAAATTCATTATAAAAGAGATACAAAATTGTCAAAGGAAGTTCAGCACAAACTTACACATACTATTGTCAAGTTAATAAGAAAGAAGAAAAAAGTGAATAACTAGCCTGTAGCAGCCTTTCATTTCTTTTTTTCTTTTATATTTTAATTCATTGAAAAACATCCATCATGTCTATCATTTTAACTTCAAAAGTAAATTCTTAAATTGGACTAAATACCATATGTATTTTACTCTAGGACAATTCAGCATTTGTTGCTTTAAAATGGAATAGGATAATTATAATTTAATTATGACTCATGAAATTTAATCTTTCTCTTGACTGGTATTTTAATCCAAAAAAAAAAACAGCATTCTGCGTTGATGTATTTGTTTGATATTTACCAGTTCTGTGTGATCATTGATATTGACAATTGTTTAAAGCTATTTTATGTTAAAAAAAATAGATAATCACTTCTGATTTTAACTCTTAGTGGTTTCTCCATTTATATGATTTGATATAGTACATTGTACCTCTGATATTTTTTCTTCAGTGAATCACATTATCAACTCATTATCAAATCAGGATTTGTTTGAAGCAGGATCATGTTATTTTGTTCCAAAGCTAATTATTAAAATTAACAAAATTCAGTAGAAGATCACCCTTGATGGTGTCGAGTGATTCACTATGATATTTTACCCTTGCATCCATTACCCATGTTATCATACATGTATTTATGTAGACATTTGTAGTGAACAACCTAAAGTCCTAAGCATTCAATGACATTTCAACACCAGAAGTTAATTTGAACTAAACCACTCGTGTGTATATCTATTCAACATGGGAGATAATCTGAAATTAAAAAAAAATGTTTTTCATCTATTCAACTTGGGGATAATCTGAAAAAGTCTCTTGTATTTTGTATTGTATGTCACTTGTGTATTATGAAATATATGCCTGCCTTGAAGTTGTAAGAAATTATATTTTTGTTTTATTTGAGAAAATAAATGTACAAGCATTTTGATTACAGTCCACACAAGATGGACACTCTTCATGGTAAATTTCTTAGTGAAAGCTGGTCATTTGACTGATTCACACTAAAAATCTCTGTATGTTCTTTGGGTTTTATCTTATAGGGTTGGAAATTAAATGGTTGCCAATTGCATTCAAAAGAAAAATGATTCTTTAGTATTGTTAAGTTTCAGGTTTAGTCATTCATTTTATAATTCAAACTTTCAGATGAATTAATTATATTCAAGTTACAAAATGATGTATATTTGAACAACCTTATAGATTCTTGCCAAGAAACCTATTATATTTCCTAATTGAACATTTTTCTTGCTACATGACTCTTTCTGTTATAAGAATAGGTATAACAAATGTACAATTTTGAACAAGGGAAGATAACTCCAAATCAAAATATATAATTTGCCAAAATGTGTTCCAAAGCTTAATACAATTCAATGTTGAATTTTAAGTTCACATTGCAAAATGAAAAAAATCTTTGCAGTCATCACGCTTAACCAAAGGCCCAGTAGCCCAGGCTTGTAAAATTGCCTATGGGCCTGTAAAAGTCATCTCTACATGCCAACAGAATCTTAACTAAAATTTTCCAAAAATTGAGCTCCGGGGCTGTAGATTTAAAAGTGATGACTGTCTTTGCATATTGTGCTCACAAGGATTATTTGTTACATATAGAGTTACGTTCCTTGTTTTTCCTTTTAAATTTTTAATTGCTTTTTTTACCAAATTTTCCAACAATTTTTAAACATGTTTATTTCATTATATACACAACAAATAGAAGTACCGGTAATATTTGATATGTTTGAAAGAGAAAGAAATAATTTACTGATGATAAGAAAAAGTAGGCAACACAATTGTACTAGATGTTTTGTGTGTCATGGTGCAATATTTTTTAGCTCACTATGCATACAATTATGTAGACTACAATTCCATTCTGTTTACATTTTTAAAAGTGTCATACATTCCAAAGATGTATCATTCATACTTTGTCATTTTTAAAACAGCATTATATTTAATAAATGTTCAATATTGTTCCTTTATGATTCTTATTTCTGATGGAAGTTTATAGATTTATTGTTCTGAAGAAGATAAGGAATTTCTTGTCCACATTCTCATAGAAGAGCAATAGCCCCAAAATGAGATATACCGGTAGCCAAGAAACTTCAGTTTTAAAGACTACTCACTATGACTTTGAGATGAAGAACAGCAATAAAAGTGCTATTCCTTTGCTTTTTGTGTTTTTTTTGCTGTGAATATATTGCTTTTGTGTCATAGATGGATACCCCATATACTTTCTTTTCTATTATAGATAATTTGTTTATTTCTTTAGCTATTTTCCTAGGTAAAATCAATGATGTAATCACATTCTCACCTGCATCGACTGAGAAAAAATCTATCTCAGTTGGGTTAATTGAGAGAGATGGATAATTATCACAGAGAGGTCATAGAAAAAGATTATTAGCAATACAATATCACACATCCTGTTTTGGTGTATTCCCAGTAGCCTTGTAAGCTCAATAGGCTATTTTCAAATTACCTGCCAGACCTTTGTTCAATGTTTTCCATGTTAAAATTCTTGGCAAAGATAGACTCCCTTTACAAAAAAAAACTTTAAATTGGAAACAAAGTCAGTTTTATGAAAACAGACACACAGAGCCTTAGTCTATATTTAGATTTGATGGAATTGTATTGAATTCCTTATTATCACTGATTTGAATGTCAAATTTCATAGGGTGCTCAAAAGGTAAAATGCTGAAGGCACCAGTTTGGAAACAGGCAAGAAACTTCACATTGTGAAAGTTGGAGGTAAAGAAGAAATTTGGTTACAATTATAATTAAAAAAAATCTTGATACATCTTAGATACGGAGAACCATCAACATAGCAGGAACAGTGCATTTCTTTTAAAGATAAAAGTTAATTCTATGCAGTTTAGTGAGCTTGTATTATAGTCACGATAGATGGTCAAAATATCAATGGGTCATAACTACATGTTGAGAGAGGAAAATATTCTAGATTGAGTGGCACACCATCAACAAAATTCACTGTAAAAAAAGATGCACAAAGAGTAATGTGTATTTGTATTGTAAAGGATTCAATACCTTCCCATTATTGTTTAAATATTAAAGTGGAGTCGGTCACTGGGTATAAGATCAAGATTACCAGCAATTTGCCTTATGTGCAGTTGAAATACTGGCCTGGGGTTTCAGCAGTTTGTGGAATAATTTTTGCCCGTAACTTGCCTATTGAGCAGTTAGTGTACTGGTTTTTATTAGCCCGAAGGCCAATGTGAGCCTTATCCATCTTTTTTGTCAGTCTGTCTGTCGTCTGTTAACTCATTTGAAATAATTCAATGGATTGAAACCGAAGTGTGACTTCTACATCTGTAGGATGCCAACTATTGAATTTGTGATTTTCCTCAAGGCTGATCAACCTACATGGCCCATGTTTAATAACAAAACATAGAGTTCAAACAACAGTATCTCTAAAACTGTAGCAATGAGAGAAAACTGAAAGGATTAAAATGGTCAGCACAACAAGTTTTTTCTACCATGAAAATTTTTTAAAAATCTGTCTCCCTTTTTAAGAGTTATTGGCCTGAAATATTGGTTTTTAACTTGCCATTGTTTCGAAAACCATGGATGCTAGGTTAAAAGTAAATTGCAAAATTGATAAGTTTTACAAGATGTATCCACCCTCAAAATTGGAGGAAAATGTAACTACTCATTTGGGAGTTATTGCCCATTAAATATCGGATTTTTTTTAGCAGCCGTTGGATGTTATCATAAAAGTATAGGAGGTAGGTTAAAAGAGAAAATTGCAAATAGAATGAGCATAATAAGATGTATCTACCCTGAAAATTTGGAGAAAAATCACTTGACCGATATTAGAGTTATTGCCCCTGAAATATCCATTTGCAGTTTTTGTTCTGTTATCGTGAAAAATAAAGCAGCTAGATTAAAAGAGAAAATCGCGCAAAAATGATCAACACGACATGATCCATTAACCTTAAAATCTCAGAAAATCCATCAACCTGTTTTTGAATTATTGAATCTGAAATATACATTTTCCCCAAAATTTTCGCATTCTTTTTGTCGATATATTGAAAAACGAGCTAGGTTCAACAGAATAAACTGCAGAAATGATCAGCACGACAAGATCTATCTTCTATCAAAATTTGGCCTCTGAAACGCTGATTTGACTTTTTTTTGCAGCTTTAACATTTATTTAGAAAAAAAACTACAGGAGCTAGGTTAAACATGTAATTTACAAAAATGATTAGCAGCACAAAGAGTAACTATAGTATTTGCAAGTAGAAGGCCTTATTACCGTAGCAAACTGTCGATGTTTTTCCAGGTTAGCAATACCGGAACAGGTGGGCCTCTTGTTTTGTATGAATCAACAATAAGGTGTCAAATGTGCTGTCGGTGTTCATTGGTATGTGATATTAATTGTTAGTTCCTTGACTAAAGTGACAGGGTGTTTTGGGGTATTTGATGAAGATTGTAAGTTACTTGCCTAAGCTTCAGTCAGTGGTATGTAATGTTACATAGATTTTCAGTTACTTGCCAAGAGGGCAGACAGTGAACTGATGGTGTGATATTCAGTTACTTGCCAAAACTGCAGTCAGTAAACTACTGTATATATGCGGTACAGATAATACTGGCGAATGTGTTATAGATTTTCAGTTCCATGACTGAAGTGGAGCTAGTGTACTAGGAAATGTGATAATTATTGTCAATAATTTGCCTACGTTGCAATCGATATACTGGGCTATATATATGTCAGATACTAGTACATGCCTCAGGTTTTATGGTTTCAATACCTTTCTCTGATTTTCTCTATAAACAATTCTGACAACAATGAAATTAAGCCTACTTTATTATACTACTTTCATTTAATATTCTTGAGACCAGGAATGGGCATAGAAGGATTTTGCAGACGTTATGAATTGCGCAGCTAATTCACATCTCTGTCCACATGAAATTTGATTAACAAATTCGGACACAATTATACCATGCAAATTGTGAAGGAAGCAGAGCATTCATTATCATCATGTCTCAAGATTATTGCTTATCGGTCCCTTTTCTATGTCTCTACTTGGAGGAAAATACATTATGTATATACAGTCTATGGATAAAGTTGTTAATACACCAACAACCCTTTTAGAACCATCATGGAATTAGAGGAATATTTTACGAAATCTTTTTATTAAGTACGATTTGTGAAAAAAAATAAAACCTGAAAAGCTGAGTCTAACCTTCAAGAAATTTTACAAAACTTACACAGATACTTCTTTGTATAAACTAATAGATAGCTAGCTTCCTGAGCAATGTGTGTTTGAATTCAATTTTCGGAAATATTCGGTTTCTTTGCAGTACACAGTACGCTTTTACATTGACAGCAGCGAGTACTCTCAGATTTTTAATTATGTCTTTTTTGTTGTGGGATATATAGATACACTGCCACGTTCGGTCTGTGTTTTCGTTAGATGTTTTCTGCTTTGTATCGATCTGATGAGTTAAGCCCTTTTCAACTGATTTTTACAGTTTATTCTTATGTTGTTCTGTTACACAACTGTCCATGTTAGTGGGGGTTAGGCGCCAGCTACAAGTTTAACCCCGCCACATTCTGTATGTTCCTGTCCCTAGTCAGGAGCCTGTAGTTCAGTGGTTGTCGTTGGTTCATGTCTGTCACATTTGGTTTTTTTTTTTTTCTCAAATTGATTGGTTATAAATAAGGCCGTTATTTTTCTCAATTGAATTATTCATATGTTTCATGTTGGGGCCTTTCAATAGCCGACTATACGTTGTGGGTTGTTCTCATTGTAGAAGGCTGTACAGTTGCCTATAATTGCTTACATCCACTTCATTTGAACTTTTGTAGATAGTTGTCAAATTGGCAATCATACCACATCTCCTTATTTTTATATAACAGGCGAAAGCCCTTTATAAATTTCATCTTATGAACAAGCGGAATATTATGCCGATTTTTTCTACACTAGTAGGCAATGTAAACAATAAATACTAAGTAGAAATTGTGGAAGTAAAAATGTGCCTGTACTCAGTGTTTGTGGTGGGGTATGTGTTGCACCATCTCAATAATCTTCTCTGTATTGAGAAGTGATTTGTTTATTCTCTTTCTTATAGCCATGGTGTTGTTCATTTTTCTTGGACTTAATTCAGGTTTTTTTATTTTCCATCTTGTACTCTCCCGTTTTTTTACATATACTATTGGACTATATGTTTATTCTTTTGAACGGTTACTTCTATAGAAAATATACAAGAAGAAAAATCAGGAGTTAATATTTCCAGAACCAACTTCATTTTATCATTTGAAGATGTTTTCAATTCCCTGCAGTTAGAATCCAGCGTACAATTCGAAAATCTTTATTACAACCTGACGAATTTTGGTGAATTTATATTTATTTTTCTAGTGGTTTTTGTACAAAATTGTAACAACACTTTCAGAATCATGTTCGACTGCTGCTATATATTGTTTGAATTGTTGTTATAAATGTTCCGCATACACAGCCTATATCAAAATCTGATGTAATTGTTGTTATAATTGTTCCGCATACACAGCCTATATCAAAATCTGATGTAATTGTTGTTATAAATCAAAAGTCTAGGTTTTGGCCAGATGATTGATTCTAAATAGAAAAGATTGGAAAACATTCAATTATTTTCATACATCTTTCTTATTTTCTCTAACTTTTATGGCAGGGGCACTATATTTTGCCCACCACTTCTAAACCAAAGCATTTACAATGATTTACTTTTCTTTGACGATCTTTACGCATATATGGAAGGCAAGGATATCCTGAAGAATATTATTATTAAATCTAGGTCACAGAACTGCTACAGCCTTGTCATGACAAACATCTTTAAATATCTGTAGAGGAGGGACGACAGTCCAGGTGCCGTGTAGTAAAATACACGTTATAACCGCGACCGATTTATTAATATAAGACAAATCTGCGTGCCGTGTGCATAGTGTTTTCCCTCCTCTGAAATATCTGATTATATTTAAAGGATCATAATTGTGTATAAAAAAAGAGATGTGGGTATATATATTCGGCAACATAGGCGGATCCTGGGGGCCCGCCCCCTCCTTTTGTGGGAAAAATTTGGTTGATTATATAGGGAATCACTGAAGCATGACTGGAGCGCCCCTTCAGGTCAGTCAGTGCCCCCCCTTTTAAAAGTTCTGGATCCACCACTGGTCAATCAAGAAGGCCATATCCCTCCAAAAAAGGACAACATGCAGTTTTCAACTAGAGGTAGGTCTTTATACAAAGTGGGCGTGTCAAGCTCTTAATCGCCCGAGTCTATAATAGTTGTGATTAAACAGGCATTATTACGGAAGCGTATTAGCGCCACACATTTTTTTTTTTTTTTTTTTTCCCCTATCTTTGCGTTGTAACGCAAACATTTGCGTTACAACACCTTTGCGTCATAACGCAAACATTTGCGTTATAACGCAAACCTTTGCGATATAACGCAAACCTTTGCGTTATAACGCAAACCTTTGCGTTATAACGCAAACCTTTGCGTTATAACGCAAACCTTTGCGATATAACGCAAACCTTTGCGATATAACGCAAACCTTTGCGTTATAACGCAAACATTTTGATTTCAATTATTCATTAAGTTTTGTATATGCCCGTCTGTCATTAAACTTCTGTTGTGATTTAGTTAAGAAAAGAACCATAAATACAAGGAAAAGTCATTATAATAAATATGCATAGGAATCAGAAAAGTATATAATTTAACAAGAAAATAGATATGTTATAGACATATTTTATTTGAAAGGCCAACATTTTAAAATTTTGATGAAGTAGATAAGAGCAAAATAATGTCATACAATTGTAAAACTGTCAAGGCAAATAGACAAAATGATCTTTCTGCTGTAAAATGAATAATTAAGAAAGATTTTTTTTATTTTTAATTTTGATGTAAGAAATCTTTTTTTTTTAAATCTCAGAATATGATAAAGATTCTTTGATAAAAAGTCATGAAATTTTCAATCTAGAGTGGTAACTTGGTAGCAATTTAAATGGAGAGAACATAATTTTATTAATAAAACATCTTCATTTTATTCATTTATTACAAAGGGTAGTTAACCAACCTCAAAGGAGAGCTTACTTTGGAAGTATATTTATATTCGGCTATAGCTATATTAGCAGAGTTGTTTTTTTTTTTTCTTTCTTCGGTATAACTTTAATTTACTCAATTTTCATTGTAATATATGTATATATATTATCATGTATATCATTTTGGGGGCATTTTATAGCTTAATGTTCGGTGTGAGCCAATGCTCCGTGTTGAAGACCGCACTTTGAACTATAATGGTTTACTTTACAAATTATGACTTAGATGGAGAGTTTTCTCATCGGCACTCATACCACATATTCTCATATCTATTATCCTGCTCATTATTAGTTAAATAGTAAAGCATTTTACTTTGCAATGAGTACAAAGAAGATAAATTTTAATATATGCAGCCTCCTCCATTAATAACTGCTGCTTCCTTTGAATCTTAAATAAGAAATAAGATAAAACAAATGTTTGCGTTATTTCGCAAAGGTTTGCGTTATAACGCAAATGTTTGCGTTATATCGCAAAGGTTTGCGTTTAACGCAAATGTTTGCGTTATATCGCAAAGGTTTGCGTTACAACGCAAATGTTTGCGTTATAACGCAAATGTTTGCGTTATAACGCAAAGGTTTGCGTTAATCGCAAAGGTTTGCGTTATAACGCAAAGGTTTGCGTTATAACGCAAAGATAGGGAAAAAAAAAAAAAAATGTGTGGCGCTAATACGCTTCCGTACATTATAAATGATCTACAAACAACATAAAACATTAGGGAGCTACCATTTGATTTTTATGGGGGCTAGGATGAAAAATTTTGTCCTGCCTTTTTTTAGTTGTAATCCCTGTCCTGCCTTTTTATTCTTCACTCTATTCGGTCCTGCCTTTTTTTTAAGTTTATCCTGACTTTTTACCTAAATTGTCATCCTGCATTTTTTTTTTACTGAAAACTCCTGTCCTGCCTATTTTTTCAAATTTCATTCTAGCCTCCCCTATAAAAATCAAATGGTAGCTGCCTTAGATATTACAAAACGGACAACCACTGAAGGTGTTACTGGCTTGGGATAGGTATTTCAAACTATGGTGGTGTTAAACTAGTTTGTTGTTCTAAACTCTCCCCCTTTTTTAATATCGATCAGTTTTATATTTTATGCATGAAATACTAAGTAAGGGGATGAAATTACATGTTAAAAAAATAGGGTGCTGAATCTTTATATTAAGTAGTGATTTGGTCCAGTTAAAAAAGGTCTCCTCTCTCTGTGTCCAAATTATACATGAAATATTTGCCACGGCACCATGTTTGTTCTATGAATTCTATGAATTTTAACCCTGAGTTTTCCATCTGTAACGGTCAGAAAGGATAAAATGACAAGATGTTAAAAACAATAACCATTTATTACATAAATATAGAAAACTAGAATGTTCAATGATATCTACTTTGACTTTTTGCCACCTTTCTTTTCTCTAATTTTTTCACATCCTAATGCAATAGCGCCTGCGGCAAAGCAGATTCCACAAACGATCTGCAATATTTCCACGTACCAGTTGGCCCATGATTGTCCTTCGATTTTTACTAATTCAACGTCAAATCTGGCCATAGCATTTGCTGTAAAGATATTAATAAACTCATCATAGATACCATGCAGGATTAAAATTTTATACGCCTTTTATACGCGCGTTCCGTCTACAAAAGACTTATCAGTGACGCTCAAATGAAAAAAGGTAAAAATTGATGGCCAAAATAAGTACGAAGTTGAAGAACATTGAAAGAAGGGTTACCGAAAGCAAATCTATCATCTTTTGTCTTAAAAAAAACTGAAAAGGAGTTCTGATTTTGCACTTGGTTGATATAAAAAGAAGATGTGGTATGTTTGCCAATGAGACCAAATGACACAGAAATTAACAACTTTAGGTCATCGTACGGCCTTCAACAATGAGCAAAGCTCAAACCCCATAGTCAGCTTTAAAAGACCCCGAAATAACAAATGTGAAACAATTCAAACGAGAAAACTAAAGGCCTGATAGGCTGCTACTTTAAGTTTAGTGGCAAATATGACACGCAGACATGACGCATACTTCGGCGACTTAAATAGTTTTAAAAATATGTGTATTTCAAAAACAAGTGAGAAAACATATCTTTATTTTTTTTTTTTTTATAATTTTGAATTATACATTATTTATTGAAAATGAGACCATTTATAAAAATTTTGGTATTGTGGACTTTGGCAGCGAGCATATTTAATGTGTAGCCGTGGAACTGTAGCTTTTTAATATGGTCCTTGTGATATTATTTGACAATTTGCGAACCATTACAGTTTATTTAAAATGATTGTTTTTGTCAACTATAGTTTCCGCGGGAAAATTCTAAATGAAATGGTTCCGAGGGGAACTGACAAGAAACAATAGTATTTGTCTGATTTTTTCTGTTTCAAACATTAATTTTGTCGAAGGTTCAATCCACAAATTGTTAATTAAATATCACAATGGCCACAATACTTTCGGTTCCGCAGCTGACTTATGAAGAACTATCGTACAGAAAGATGAATATACCTGGTATTATTCCTGGAATACCCTTTTCTCCCCAGGCCAGCTGTGGAGGAATTTTTATGGACCTCTTCTCCCTGAAATAGACGATAATGTATTTTACCTTAAATCATAAATTGGTTGTATGTCTTTCATTTCCGTCAGCTATGCGGTATGCGGCTCCATTTATTAAAAAGTCTTGATCACTGAGGAGAGTGGATTCAACAAGATATGTACATATATGAATTCATAGATATAGGAAGATGTGGTGTGAGTGCCAATGAGACAACTCTCCATCCAAATAACAATTTATAAAAGTAAACCATTATAGGTCAATGTACGGCCTTCAACACGGAGCCTTGGCTCACACCGAACAACAAGCTATAAAGGGCCCCAAAAGTACTAGTGTAAAACCATTCAAACGGTAAAACCAACGGTCTAGTATATATAAAAACGAGAAACGAGAAACACGTATAAATTACATAAACAAACGACAACTACTGTACATCAGATTCCTGACTTAGGACAGGTGCAAACATTTGCAGCGGGATTAAACGTTTTAATGGTACCAAACCTTCTCCTTTTTCTGAAACAATAGTATAACATCACAACATAGAAAACACACGATAAAACATCAATTGGAAGGCTTAACTCAATCAAAAACGTAAATTAACACACTATGAACGAATAAATTCGATCTGTGATACCTGAAAGTAAATACATAGTTAATAAAATATTAGGGACAACCATTCAAGGCCAAAAGCAAACAAACAAGTCCAAATAAAGCCATGGCAAAACACTACCGCGAAATATTAAACCCTTAGAAAATAATCACTTTTGAAAAACCGGTTTTCATAATATATACAGGTAAATGAAAAATAACTTTGTCGTTTTAGGTATACTTTTTCTGTCTATATAAAATCTTCCAATAATTAGGAATACCAAGAAAGGTCTGTCATATAAATACCTAATTTAACACTAGATACATAAGGGTAAATATCAACAATAAAACTTCCTGTACAGATTAAAGGAGAATAATCTTGATGTTAATACAAATGTAGTACGAAGAAGTGAAAATTAGTAGATATTCCAAATAATCAAAGCTGGTATACAGACAAGATCCATATTAATATAAAATAACAAAAAGTATTAAAAATAGTATCAACAGGTCGAATTAACAAGAAAGTACGATTTGAGAGTACTCGCAGTTACTGACAGCTAGTTAAAAGCCAAAAACAATTAATGATAAAAATCATGCATCAGAGACTAAAATCAACTAAAACACATCCCAGGGATTTAGTATTTTAACGTCATGAACAGTCAGAGAAGACATGACTTGTGCAATGCCAAAATAAATGTATCGACAGGTAGTAGGATAGTGAGGAGCTACTTAAGAGATAAAATTAACGTGTGTGTGTCTCTAAACATCCCGCCTCAAAAGAAGATACAACTTAGTTATGTTTTAATTTGCTAATGACAAAATCGATATTAGTGCCAATGTAAACTATATTCAGAGATCTAATTACAATATTGGTACGATAACCCTTACTTATAAGTTTGTTTAAAGGTTCGATGAGTTTACACGGATCACATAGTGATTTCCTCGCTTTAAGTACAATATTACCGTAAAATTTAGGATGTGAAATACCATTTTAATAAGTTTTCTACAGGTACAGCCAAATTTACTAATCAAATCTTTGTATCTATGAAAGAATTTAGTTATGTCTTTTATTATATTCGTGGTGTATTATTTAATGTGTTATTTTGTTTTCATGTATGCAATAAACTCCAGTGGGATATAATAGTGCATAATATTTCAATAAAGTTTTTGATTTATTAGTTATTAATAATTCCTTTAAAAATACGTTTTACACCCATATGGGCCAATGGCTTACAAACATTCATACATAGGGTATGTGTTGCCCAAACTATAATTTACAGTGTAGTGTTTTGTAAAGTTGTTCTTCTGTTCTTTTTTTTTGTGTTAGATCATTGTGTTGTTTGGCATCTTCTTCTTTTTTTTTGTCTATTCTTTAAGTCAGTTTGAAATGCCATTTCATGACAGCAGACGACAGTCATTTTTCTTTAACCACAAGGACTACAGAGACGAATCTTGAATCCTCACCTGCATGGACTTGGTTAGCGGACACTTAATTTGTAATCAAATTGTAATTTTTATTTTGTTTTCGTATTCCCTGCCTTTTTGTATTAAGTTATCAATGTTGACACCAAAATTTGTTTGTTTACTAACAATGTGCAGTTTACTATATCCATCTCCTTATACTGAAAAAGACCTAGGTTAAATATATCCGCTCACAGAGTCCCTGTGTGTTAAACAATACAGAACGGAGTCCAATGCATAAATAAATTATCGATCCTTATATCAATCAAATGATTTTTGTCATCCAGTCAATTATTAAAAACGGCTTTTTTTTTAGTTTAAAATATGGTTATTAGTAGAATATCTGAGTTATTTTATAGCGGATCCATGATTTTAAAAAGAGGGGCGAGAGTTAAATATAAGAAAATGTACTAAAATTCATTTTATGCAATAGAGTTACGCGTACACGTTTACCATTGGAGCCGGCCTTGGTTACAGAGTTGTTTATTTATGTTTGAAGTCTTCAAAAGTACAAAAATACCAAACTCCGAGGAATATTCTAAACGGAAAGTCCCTAATCGAATGGCAAAATCAAAAGCTCAAACACATCAAACGAATGGGTAACAACTGTCATATTCCTGATTAAAAACCACTTAAATAACTTTTTTTTATAATACCATGAAACATTTTATTAGTTATTGTCTAAACTAACTTACCCCGGACACATTCCAACAACTCCAATATCAAGACCTACAAAATGTGCATTATCGTTAAATAAATGAATATAAAAAAATGAGAAAAAGGCAAGCAGTTTACAATTCAATGTTGGTTGGTGGTATTTTCATAATGGCGACTTAATGTACGAGGAACAGTAAATGGGCTATGTCACAGATTTTGCATACAATTTTGGCTCGCTAAACTATAACTGAAAATTGAAAAAAAATAATGCATTCATCTCTAAATACTCTTTTATTTTTTTGAAACATTACTTATTGAATTCTTTCAAAACAGATGAAAATTTGTATTAAAAGTAAAATTAATTTAAATCGCCGGAAAATTTTCTCAAATTTGTTTTAAAATCTTCATTTATCCCATTTATAATTTGATGGTTACATAAGAATTGGAATTTTATGGACCTCTTCTCCTGAAATAGACGATAATGTATTTTACCTTAAATCATAAATTGGTTGTATGTCTTTCATTTCCGTCAGCTATGCGGTATGCGGCTCCATTTATTAAAAGTCTTGATCACTGAGGAGAGTGGATTCAACAAGATATGTACATATATGAATTCATAGATATAGGAAGATGTGGTGTGAGTGCCAATGAGACAACTCTCCATCCAAATAACAATTTATAAAAGTAAACCATTATAGGTCAATGTACGGCCTTCAACACGGAGCCTTGGCTCACACCGAACAACAAGCTATAAAGGGCCCCAAAAGTACTAGTGTAAAACCATTCAAACGGTAAAACCAACGGTCTAGTATATATAAAAACGAGAAACGAGAAACACGTATAAATTACATAAACAAACGACAACTACTGTACATCAGATTCCTGACTTAGGACAGGTGCAAACATTTGCAGGGATTAAACGTTTTAATGGTACCAAACCTTCTCCTTTTTCTGAAACAATAGTATAACATCACAACATAGAAAACACACGATAAAACATCAATTGGAAGGCTTAACTCAATCAAAAACGTAAATTAACACACTATGAACGAATAAATTCGATCTGTGATACCTGAAAGTAAATACATAGTTAATAAAATATTAGGGACAACCATTCAAGGCCAAAAGCAAACAAACAAGTCCAAATAAAGCCATGGCAAAACACTACCGCGAAATATTAAACCCTTAGAAAATAATCACTTTTGAAAAACCGGTTTTCATAATATATACAGGTAAATGAAAAATAACTTTGTCGTTTTAGGTATACTTTTTCTGTCTATATAAAATCTTCCAATAATTAGGAATACCAAGAAAGGTCTGTCATATAAATACCTAATTTAACACTAGATACATAAGGGTAAATATCAACAATAAAACTTCCTGTACAGATTAAAGGAGAATAATCTTGATGTTAATACAAATGTAGTACGAAGAAGTGAAAATTAGTAGATATTCCAAATAATCAAAGCTGGTATACAGACAAGATCCATATTAATATAAAATAACAAAAAGTATTAAAAATAGTATCAACAGGTCGAATTAACAAGAAAGTACGATTTGAGAGTACTCGCAGTTACTGACAGCTAGTTAAAAGCCAAAAACAATTAATGATAAAAATCATGCATCAGAGACTAAAATCAACTAAAACACATCCCAGGGATTTAGTATTTTAACGTCATGAACAGTCAGAGAAGACATGACTTGTGCAATGCCAAAATAAATGTATCGACAGGTAGTAGGATAGTGAGGAGCTACTTAAGAGATAAAATTAACGTGTGTGTGTCTCTAAACATCCCGCCTCAAAAGAAGATACAACTTAGTTATGTTTTAATTTGCTAATGACAAAATCGATATTAGTGCCAATGTAAACTATATTCAGAGATCTAATTACAATATTGGTACGATAACCCTTACTTATAAGTTTGTTTAAAGGTTCGATGAGTTTACACGGATCACATAGTGATTTCCTCGCTTTAAGTACAATATTACCGTAAAATTTAGGATGTGAAATACCATTTTAATAAGTTTTCTACAGGTACAGCCAAATTTACTAATCAAATCTTTGTATCTATGAAAGAATTTAGTTATGTCTTTTATTATATTCGTGGTGTATTATTTAATGTGTTATTTTGTTTTCATGTATGCAATAAACTCCAGTGGGATATAATAGTGCATAATATTTCAATAAAGTTTTGATTTATTAGATATTAATAATTCCTTTAAAATACGTTTTACACCCATATGGGCCAATGGCTTACAAACATTCATACATAGGGTATGTGTTGCCCAAACTATAATTTACAGTGTAGTGTTTTGTAAAGTTGTTCTTCTGTTCTTTTTTTTTTTTGTGTTAGATCATTGTGTTGTTTGGCATCTTCTTCTTTTTTGTCTATTCTTTAAGTCAGTTTGAAATGCCATTTCATGACAGCAGACGACAGTCATTTTTCTTAAACCACAAAGACTACAGAGACGAATCTTGAATCCTCACCTGCATGGACTCGGTTAGCGGACACTTAATTTGTAATCAAATTGTAATTTTTATTTTGTTTTCGTATTCCCTGCCTTTTTGTATTAAGTTATCAATGTTGACACCAAAATTTGTTTGTTTACTAACAATGTGCAGTTTACTATATCCATCTCCTTATACTGAAAAAGACCTAGGTTGAATATATCCGCTCACAGAGTCCCTGTGTGTTAAACAATACAGAACGGAGTCCAATGCATAAATAAATTATCGATCCTTATATCAATCAAATGATTTTTGTCATCCAGTCAATTATTAAAAACGGCTTTTTTTTTAGTTTAAAATATGGTTATTAGTAGAATATCTGAGTTATTTTATAGCGGATCCATGATTTTAAAAAGAGGGCGAGAGTTAAATAAATATATTAAGAAAATGTACTAAAATTCGTTTTATGCAATAGAGTTCCGCGTACACGTTTACCATTGAGTCGGCCTTGGTTACAGAGTTGTTTATTTATGTTTGAAGTCTTCAAAAGTACTAAAATACCAAACTCCGAGGAATATTCTAAACGGAAAGTCCCTAATCGAATGGCAAAATCAAAAGCTCAAACACATCAAACGAATGGATAACAACTGTCATATTTCTGATTAAAAACCACTTAAATAACATTTTTTTTTATAATACCATGAAACATTTTATTAGTTATTGTCTAAACTAACTTACCCCGGACACATTCCAACAACTCCAATATCAAGACCTACAAAATATACATTATCGTTAAATAAATGAATATAAAAAAAATGAGAAAAAGGCAAGCAGTTTACAATTCAATGTTGGTTGGTGGTATTTTCATAATGGCGACTTAATGTACGAGGAACAGTAAATGGGCTATGTCACAGATTTTGCATACAATTTTGGCTCGCTAAACTATAACTGAAAATCGAAAAATAATGCATTCATCTCTAAATACTCTTTAATTTTTGAAACATTACTTATTGAATTCTTTCAAAACAGATGAAAATTTGTATTAAAAGTAAAATTAATTTAAATCGCCGGAAAATTTTCTCAAATTTGTTTTAAAATCTTCATTTATCCCATTTATAATTTGATAGATATAAGAAGATGTGGTATGAGTGCCAATGAGACAACTCTCTATCCAAGTCAAAATTTATAAAAGTAAACCATAATAGGTCAAAGTACGGCCTTCAACACGGAGCCTAGGCTCACACCGAACAGTAAGCTATAAAGGGCCCCAAAATTACTAGTGTAAAACCATTCAAACGGGTAAACCAACGGTCTAATCTATATAAAAACGAGAACGAGAAACACTTATGAACCACATCAACAAACGACAATGGTTACATAAGAATTGAGTTTATACTTTTATTGGTCTTATATCTGCCAGGTGGTCAATAGAAATCTTAAAAATAGACAGACCTGAAACAACCATTCTTTTACCAATAGTAAATTCCAGTAGTCCTGCAGGCATGTCCTCTGTTTCTTTAGATGTTTCTTTGTGTTCATCGTTCACGTAAGCCTGTGAATTTTAAACAGATTTTGATAAACTTCTTGATATGTCTTCTATCTTACTAAAATACATGAAAATGTACCACTGACTAAATAATGCAAGCTACCACGAGAACACAGAACTTGAGGGTTTTGTTGTTCGAGACTGTATGTTAAGCTCCAGACACATATTTGGTTTGATTGTTCTTTTAAGATGTCAACCTTAAAATAGATATAAGAAGATGTGGTATGAGTGCCAATGAGACAACTCTCCATCCAAGTCAAAATTTATAAATGTAAACCATTATAGGTCAAAGTACGGCTTAAAACCCTATTTATTCATACACGGTCTTCGAGGATAGATAGACAAAGATTTAAGTCTGAGAGCACATGATTTATTGGTTGATTTTCATTGGCTTTAAATTAGCTCTCAGTAACTGCAAGTAGTCTTAGATCGACACTTTGTGCACGTTATCTTTATTTTAGTTGTGTTTTTTTGTGTGTTCCGTGTCGTTCTGATGAGTAAATCCATATCCGACCGATATTTAAAGTTTGTTCTAATATGTTGTCCCATTGCAACACTGACCCAGGTTAGGAGGAGATTTGAGCGCTCACAAACACGTATAACCCCTTCATATTCTACATGTGCCTACCCACAGTCAGAAACCTGTAATTCAATGGTTGTCGTTTTCGTGCTTTGTAATGTCGGGTCCTTTTAAAGATAACTATACGGTATGGGTTTTCTAATTGTTGACGGTCTAACAGTGACCTTTATAGGGACTTACATCAGCTTCATTTGGACTATGTTGTATAGTTGTCTCATTGGCAATCATACAGTGACCTATATAGTGACTTGCATCAACTTGATGTGGACTATGTTGTATAGTTGTCTCATTGGCAATCATACAGTGACCTATATAGTGACTTGCATCAGCTTGATGTGGACTATGTTGTATAGTTGTCTCATTGGCAATGATACAGTGACCTATATAGTGACTTACATCAGCTTGATGTGGACTATGTTGTATAGTTGTCTCATTGGCAATCATACAGTGACCTATATAGTGACTTGCATCAGCTTGATGTGGACGATGTTGTATAGTTGTCTCATTGGCAATCATACAGTGACCTATATAGTGACTTACATCAGCTTGATGGACTATGTATAGTTGTCTCATTGGCAATCATACAGTATTACCTATATATTGACTTACATCAGCTTGGTGTGGACTATGTTGTATAGTTGTCTCATTGAGCAATGATACAGTGACCTATATAGTGACTTACATCAGCTTGATGTGGACTATGTTGTATAGTTGTCTCATTGGCAATCATACAGTGACCTATATAGTGACTTACATCAGCTTGATGTGGACGATGATTTTCATTTCCTATCGTTAATTATCCATTTTAGATGGTGACGTTCCCTTGTCACCATCTTACGAGTGTTATATATCTCAACTTGTACGATTCGCTCGTGTATGTAACAACGTTTCAGATTTTAACGAAAGAAATTTATGTATTACTGAAAAATTATTACACCAGGGTTTTCGATATCACAAACTAGTCAAAACATTTACTAAATTTTATCATCGGTACAAGGACATCATTCGTTAATATAGCTCAACATGCAGACTTCTTATACGTTCAGGTATTTCACATCCAATCTTTTATGGTAATATTCTCTTTATAAAGCACAAAAATGTCAGTATTCACCTCAGAAGCTAACAAAACCTTTAAATAGACTTATTAAGAAGGATATAGTTACGATACTGTTGTCAGGTCATTAACGATTGCATATTTTGGCTTTAATATTGATTCACTTATAGGGTCTTTGCATCGGAACTAAACACATTTATTTAAAACCAGTTGTTGGCATGACACGGGTTATGGTCTTCTCATATATTTTATGATGGTATGATACTAAACCCTAACGGGAGGGATTGTGCCTGATATTCATATGATGAAGACATAATCTTTCAATCAGTTTAATTGAGGTCTGGAGCTGGCATGTCAGTTAACTGATAGTAGTCTGTTGTTATTTATGTATTATTGTCATTTTGTTTATTTTCTTTTGTTACATCTTCTGACATCGGACTCGGACTTCTCTTTAACTGACTTTCAATGTGCGTAGTGTTATGTATACTTTTCTACATTGGCTAGAGGTATAGGAGGAGGTTGAGATCTCATAAACATGTTTAACCCCGCCGCATTTTGCGCCTGTCCCAAATCAGGAGCCTCTGGCCTTTGTTAGTCTTGTATTATTTTTACTTTTAGTTTCTTGTGTATAATTTGGAGTTTAGTATGACGTCCATTATCACTGATCTAGTATATATATTTGTTTAGGGGCCAGCTTGAGGACGCTTCCAGGTGCGGGAATTTCTCGCTGCATTGAAGACCTATTGGTGACCTTCTGTTGTTGTCTGTTCTGTGGTCAGGTAGTTGTCTCTTTGACACATTCCCATTTCCATTCTCAATTTTATGTTGTATAGTTGTCTCATTGGCAATCATACAGTGACCTATATAGTGACTTGCATCAACTTGATGTGGACTATGTTGTAAAGTTGTCTCATTGGCAATCATACAGTGACCTATATAGTGACTTGCATCAACTTGATGTGGACGATGTTGTATAGTTGTCTCATTGGCAATCATACAGTGACCTATATAGTGACTTACATCAGCTTGATGTGGACTATGTTGTATAGTTGTCTCATTGGCAATCATACAGTGACCTATATAGTGACTTACATCAGCTTGGTGTGGACTATGTTGTATAGTTGTCTCATTGGTAATCATACAGTGACCTATATAGTGACTTGCATCAGCTTGATGTGGACGATGTTGTATAGTTGTCTCATCGGCAATCATACAGTGACCTATATAGTGACTTACATCAACTTGATGTGGACTATGTTGTATAGTTGTCTCATTGGCAATCATACAGTGACCTATATAGTGACTTACATCAGCTTGATGTGGACGATGTTGTATAGTTGTCTCATTGGCAATCATACAGTGACCTATATAGTGACTTACATCAGCTTGATGTGGACTATGTTGTATAGTTGTCTCATTGGCAATCATACAGTGACCTATATAGTGACTTGCATCAGCTTGATGTGGACGATGTTGTATAGTTGTCTCATCGGCAATCATACAGTGACCTATATAGTGACTTGCATCAGCTTGATGTGGACTATGTTGTAAAGTTGTCTCATTGGCAATCATACAGTGACCTATATAGTGACTTACATCAGCTTGATGTGGACTATGTTGTATAGTTGTCTCATTGGCAATCATACAGTGACCTATATAGTGACTTACATCAGCTTGATGTGGACTATGTTGTATAGTTGTCTCATTGGCAATCATACAGTGACCTATATAGTGACTTGCATCAGCTTGATGTGGACGATGTTGTATAGTTGTCTCATCGGCAATCATACAGTGACCTATATAGTGACTTGCATCAGCTTGATGTGGACTATGTTGTAAAGTTGTCTCATTGGCAATCATACAGTGACCTATATAGTGACTTACATCAGCTTGATGTGACGATGTTGTATAGTTGTCTCATTGGCAATCATACAGTGACCTATATAGTGACTTACATCAGCTTGTGGACTATGTTGTATAGTTGTCTCATTGGCAATCATACAGTGACCTATATGTTTGCATCAGCTTGATGTGGACGATGTTGTATAGACCTTATATAGTGACTTACATCAGCTTGATGTGGACTATGTTGTATAGTTGTCTCATTGGCAATCATACAGTGACCTATATAGTGACTTGCATCAGCTTGATGGACGATGTTGTATAGTTGTCTCATCGGCAATCATACAGTGACCTATATAGTGACTTGCATCAGCTTGATGGACTATGTTGAAGTTGTCTCATTGGCAATCATACAGTGACCTATATAGTGACTTACATCAGCTTGATGTGGACTATGTTGTATAGTTGTCTCATTGGCAATCATACAGTGACCTATAGTGACTTACATCAGCTTGATGTGGACTATGTTGTATAGTTGTCTCATTGGCAATCATACAGTGACCTATATAGTGACTTGCATCAGCTTGATGTGGACGATGTTGTATAGTTGTCTCATCGGCAATCATACAGTGACCTATATAGTGACTTGCATCAGCTTGATGTGGACTATGTTGTATAGTTGTCTCATTGGCAATCATACAGTGACCTATATAGTGACTTGCATCAGCTTGATGTGGACGATGTTGTATAGTTGTCTCATTGGCAATCATACAGTGACCTATATAGTGACTTACATCAGCTTGGTGTGGACTATGTTGTATAGTTGTCTCATTGGCAATCATACAGTGACCTATATAGTGACTTACATCAGCTTGGTGTGGACTATGTTGTATAGTTGTCTCATCGGCAATCATACAGTGACCTATATAGTGACTTGCATCAACTTGATGTGGACTATATTGTAAAGTTGTCTCATTGGCAATCATACAGTGACCTATATAGTGACTTACATCAGCTTGATGTGGACTATGTTGTATAGTTGTCTCATTGGCAATCATACAGCGACCTTATATAGTGACTTGCATCAGCTTGATGTGGACTATGTTGTAAAGTTGTCTCTTTGGCAATCATACAGCGACCTTATATAGTGACTTGCATCAGCTTGATGTGGACTATGTTGTATAGTTGTCTCTTTGGCAATCATACAGCGACCTTATATAGTGACTTACATCAACTTGATGTGGACGATGTTGTATAGTTGTCTCATTGGCAATCATACAGTGACCTATATAGTGACTTGCATCAGCTTGATGTGATGTTGTATAGTTGTCTAGTTGTCAATCATACAGGCTAAAATTCGTTTTATGCAATAGAGTTCCGCGTACACGTTTACCATTGAGTCGGCCTTGGTTACAGAGTTGTTTATTTATGTTTGAAAAGTTTTCAAAAGTATAAAATACCGAACTCCGAGGAATATTCTAAACGGAAAGTCCCTAATCGAATGGCATAATCAAAAGCTCAAACACATCAAACGAATGGATAACAACTGTCATATTCCTGATTAAAAACCACTTAAATAACTTTTTTTTATAATACCATGAAACATTTTATTAGTTATTGTCTAAACTAACTTACCCCGGACACATTCCAACAACTCCAATATCAAGACCTACAAAATGTGCATTATCGTTAAATAAATGAATATAAAAAAATGAGAAAAAGGCAAGCAGTTTACAATTCAATGTTGGTTGGTGGTATTTTCATAATGGCGACTTAATGTACGAGGAACAGTAAATGGGCTATGTCACAGATTTTGCATACAATTTTGGCTCGCTAAACTATAACTGAAAATCGAAAAAAAATAATGCAATCATCTCAAAATACTCTTTTATTTTTTGAAACATTACTTATTGAATTCTTTCAAAACAGATGAAAATTTGTATTAAAAGTAAAATTAATTTAAATCGCCGGAAAATTTTCTCAAATTTGTTTTAAAATCATCATTTATCCCATTTATAATTTGATGGTTACATAAGAATTGAGTTTATACTTTTATTGGTCTTATATCTGCCAGGTGGTCAATAGAAATCTTAAAAAATAGACAGACCTGAAACAACCATTCTTTTACCAATAGTAAATTCCAGTAGTCCTGCAGGCATGTCCTCTGTTTCTTTAGATGTTTCTTTGTGTTCATCGTTCACGTAAGCCTGTGAATTTTAAACAGATTTTTAAAAAACTTCTTGATATGTCTTCTATCTTACTAAAATACATGAAAAATGTACCACTGACTAAATAATGCAAGCTACCACGAGAACACAGAAGAGGGTTTTTGTTGTTCGAGACTGTATGTTAAGCTCCAGACACATATTTGGTTTGATTGTTCTTTTTAAGATGTCAGCCTTAAAACCCTATTTATTCATACACGGTCTTCGAGGATAGATAGACAAAGATTTAAGTCTGAGAGCACATGATTTATTGGTTGATTTTCATTGGCTTTAAATTAGCTCTCAGTAACTGCAAGTAGTCTTAGATCGACACTTTGTGCACGTTATCTTTATTTTAGTTGTGTTTTTTTGTGTGTTCCGTGTCGTTCTGATGAGTAAACAGTGACCTATATAGGGACTTACATCAGCTTCATTTGGACTATGTTGTATAGTTGTCTCATTGGCAATCATACCACATCTTATTATTTAATATAGAGTCCTCCCTGATTTCCAACCTCTCCACAATCGACCAGAGTGTAGGTTTGTATGAATAAGTTCAACAGCCAATAAGAGATCTGCAATCCCCGCTTAACCTACATACACAATTTACACAATAGTAATGTCTTAATTTGTGTAATTTTTATTTTATATTTTGGGAGGGTTATGGGTTTGAACAGTCGTTTATGTATATGCAATATTATACTGAATCTTATTTAGTCTGAACAATGCACTATGGATTTTGTGAAGAAAAAAAAAATATGCTTAGAATGCACTGTAATTAAATGGAATAAGGGGAGGTAACTGATTCAATATCACCTTATTCATAAACAATTTGTATATATAAAAATAATTTAAATACAAAAGAAACTCAATAATTTCTTGCCTAATTGGTATTCTAGATTTGAGGGGAGAATTTTCCATTTCTATATTCTTTAATTGTTTTGACATTTTTCTCTGTTCTTTAATTTTTGTCACTTACTCTCTTTTCTTTATATTTGAGCACCCTTTCATGATCTTTTTATATTTGAGCGCACTTTCAGTATATTTTCTTTATATTTGAGCGCACTTTTATTCTCTATTCTTTATTTTTTGCCAATTATTCTATATCCATTATCGTTTGCCCTTTATACAGACTATTTTGTAAACCCCACCCATGCATACCCGCCTGTATGGTTAATGAGCTTCTTCTCCAAATTAAAGTTTAAAAAAGGGGAGAGGGATTGTTCAAGTGTAAACTCAATTTAAGGAATAACAGTGTTGTAGTTGAAGAGTTGCCGTCGTCAATTGGCTATTTGACGGTTGCCAATGCAGTTTTACCGCCGACGCGTAGCGATAAATTTCAGCCAGTGGAAAAACTTACATATAAATTGCATTAAAATTTTGTAAGTGTAGAGAAAAGGAAAATAAGAAAACTTGTACAACGTACGTCATATGCTGACGTAACGTTTGGAGATACAGTAACACTAAATAAAAAGGAGCATACATCATACTCTAAAGTGATTGTGTCACCTGTCTTTGTCACTACGGTACAATCTTCTGGTAAATACTGAAAAAGAAATAAATAATGTGGTATTACTGTGTTACAAGTCATGATATAAATCATATTTGAAACTTTATAAACTTTATTGTCATTAAACTAAACAAGCTTGACGTTGTGATAATCATACCAATAGAACACAAAACATATAATTATAGATTATCGTTGGTTATCTCAACGAGATTGATTTTCTCGCTTGAGCCGGTACGGCGAAAAAAGCAATCGAGTTGAGATGACCAATGATAATCTGTTTATCGCTATTTTACCTATGACGACGTTGTCAATTTCGTGTCAATTTCATTAGCAACGCCACGTGCCTCCTTAGTTTCTAGCGATAATTTTCCATCTCAAGCGAGTAGCATGATATGAAAAATTATCACAAAAAAGATCAAAGGAAAATGCACAAAATAGCGATAATTAAAGCATAATGACACTTTTTAAAAGATGTAGTATTTAATAAGATCGAGTCTAGGAGTTACTGTTTCACTTTTACCACGGACGTGTGCTGTTATATGACTTACACAAAGAAAGTCAGTATACCACGTACGTGCTCTTTTATGAGGTAACACAAAGTTTACTTGAGAATTAGGATCAATTAGACTAAGAAAAGTCAGTGTACCACCGACGTGTGCTGTTATGAGGTAACACTAAGAAAGCCGGTATACAACGGACGTGTGCTGTTATATGAGGTTACATTTCGAAAGATAGTGTACCATGGACGTGCGCGGTTTTGACAGGTGCCTCGGACTTTCTCCTCGAACCTCAGTGCTATATGAACCTGAGTTTTTTTATATTGTTTTCAGTCTTCGAAGTATATATATAATTCAAAAAGAAGTGTACAGAATTTGCTGAGTCTGAATTCAGCATTTTCCTTGTTAACTAGAAAAAACTCCGTATAAAAGTTCGAAAAACCAAGAAGAGACACATCGGAAACTAAAAAATCAAACATATTTAACCTTTCTAGGAAGGTACGGACAATTATGTCAATTTTTGTGTTCAGTGCGATGTTTTGTGGGAAATTGGTTCAGACGTCCTGTGTATACGTTTAATTGTATAGGAAGAGACCCCCCCCAACTTCCGAACAAGACAAGGACCGAAGCACATAGACTAAATAGTCAATAAAAATATACCATCCTCCCCACAAGAGATGAATGGGCGATGCAATACTGATGAAATGAGATAATTTGGGTTGCCTATATTTTCAAACTTGGTGTCAGATGCATGCAAGGGTATATCAAAAATTATTTGTCATAATTCTTGCATAATAAAAATTTCTAAAGACGCAAATTAGGCTGCTAGGGTCAACTATTTCAAATTTCCATTCATGAAAAAAGAAAGAGGAATGTTACATATTTTTTCATGCATTGGTATTTTTATTATTTATCAGGCATTTTTGTCTAAGGGCGATACAACAAAATATGTGTAAACAACACTGAACCCTTCGGCATTGACGTACTTCCGTAAAGAGATAATCAACAAATCACATGTAATTTTCTTAAATAAGAGTTGATCATTCATTCGGAAAATAACAAGATCATTGAGAATGATATCAACGTCAATCTGTATCCCATTTAATTTTTAAAAACTCGAGGTCAATTCAATTCGAACTTTGAACTTTTACGTAGATATTAAATTAGGTTACATTTACTGGGTTATGTTGAACGTGATATATAAAGTATATAAAGTAACTATGGTGGGGGATTTTGGGGCATCCTCCATAAACGTTAACCCAAACAATTCTTCAGTCTATATATAAAAAACGACGAAAAATTTTAAATAATTATCATATCAAATGTCGTGCTTTTTTCAATTTAAATTTATAAATGATTTTTAAATTTCTTGAAAACAAAGAGGCTGAAAATTTCAAACTGAAAGAAGACCAAACGAATGCAAACGCAAATTCTACTTACAGTGGTTTTGATATCTAGCTCCGATTTTATTAATATTTTGCCATCGCTAGATCCCGGGTTTCCATCTAGAACAGTTTGTTGTCCGAACATTTTCTGAAATTGTCCATTTGAAACAGAAAAACTCAACAACACTAAAGCTAATGTAAATTGTAAACAGGTCATTATTAAAGCCTAAAACTAACAAAAGGAAGATCGGAATATCAGGCCTGGTTTTATATTTTTCAAAATTTCCGGGTACACGTATATTTCATTACCCATCAATCAAAAACTCACTCAACCGGAACATTTGACATCCAAGTCAAATATCGCTTCCTATTTTGAATGAATGAATGCATTAATATTTATTTTCAAAACCTTGCAACCCTAACAGCATTGAAGATAGTATATTCATATCCATGTATACTCTTGAATTAATTAATGAATCGATAATTAAATTAAAAGCCGGCTTTCAGAAACCTTCAAGACGAAACACAGCAATAAAAGTGCTAAATATATATGTTTTCTTTGCTCATCAAAAATTTGTGGGCCAGACAAGAGTACGATACTAAAGCATTTTCAAAAATTATTTGTTCGAGGAATTAGCAACAATTCAAATTGAAATGTTTATTGAAATGTTTATTGCCAATGCCATGTTAAGTTTAAACAACAAGTATGTGACAAGTAAGACTTGTATGAAAAAAAAAACACTACTGCCTTTTGTTCTATATTTGAGGAAACAAAATCATATACTTGGTTTATTGTAGATTGAATAGAAAAGATTTTGTTGTCTTGGTAGAAACAAGAACAAAATCTACTAGGTTTATTACGGAATAGCAAAAGAATAGATTTACTAAATCAAATAAGTGCATGGTAAAAACACGATTGAAGGATTTTTAGGAAATAACTCTACCTCATTTTGCACTGTCTTGGAACAAACAAGAACAAAAGTTACTGGGCAGAATACAACATAATAGAATAGACTGTTTAAAAAATTAAGGGTCCATTAAGGAATAGTAATAAGTATGACTATACAACATTTTTTTAAATTCAATTGTACATACAGTAGATAAAATAATTTCAGTATAATCATTTTTTTACAGTAACTGTAATTCTTTCTGTAATTTATTTTATTGTTGTTATTGTTGTTTTTTTTATTCAAATCAGTCTCGTGATTGTTTGTCAATATATCTGTTAAAACTCAAATAAATATTTCATAACTTATAAAACTAAGATATTATCAAAATGTTTACAAATTTAATAAACCATAAACAAATAATCATTTTTATCTCTAGGTGTTAAATTATATTGTAACATATTTAACGAAAATCTTTTTAAGACATAAAAGTTTACAAGCTTTTTAGATGCTCCGTGACCTGATAGCAATCTTGAACTTCATAGATTATCATCATAGCTGTGGGCTTAAGACATTCAACGCACGAAATTGAAGAATTGGCCAATTTAAGGGTATCGAAAATTTCAATAAGTTATTGGAAATTTCTATAGACTCTTTTCCCGGTTAAGATATAAAAGGAACATATAGGGTTAATTTTCATAAGAATTATTTTCTATACGTTTCACTAAAATTGTGTTTTTTGCTATTTTTTATCAGAACCCCGTGGAGGTACCCACTAAAAGAATCCAGGTGTTTGGGTCTAATTTACTATATAAAAAGAAATTATATTGAATAAAAGAAAGAATCGGTATAGACAAAACGAAAATGATGCGAAGTTTTAGTTTAACATTTTTGGTGCTCTTTTCCATCTCTGGTAAGTACATACAGATGCAAGGACCAAATTACTATTATATTAAGAATATACATTTACATTAATTTACTCATTTTTCACAGATAAAACAATTAGTTTATGAATATATATAGCAGTGTATATAAAGTGCGAATCCAGTTAGTTCATTTTCACTGTTGTATGCGAGTATGTCTATTCTGGAATAAAGGATGATGGGAAAAACTGCGTTTGTTTACTTTTGAAAATACAAAATAATAGATTTGAATGTATGTTTTAACAGAATTTCTTTAGAATATAACTTTTAATGTATAATAACAGGATTTAAGTCCAAAAAGTGTTATTTAAGCAACAGAATCCATAATATTGATTACTAAATGCGATTCATTTTAACTATAGATGCGATGAATTATCACTGTAAGTGCAATCATTTCTGATGTGGAATTTTGGAAGTGCGATGAATTTTCATTGTCGTTTTATATGATAATTCGACATACAACAACGGAAAATAGTTTTAAATGACTTTAATATTGATGATATTTACAATTTGAAATGCAAGTTAGTCGTAGATGCTTACTTGAATATGCACGGGTATAACCACGTTCATATCATGAATATTCAAATATTGTTGGTGAGTTTGCTATTAGCTTGTCATGGATCCGAAAATTTACTGGAGCAGAACATACATGAATATAACGTTCTTCTACGACGAATTTTCTTTGAAAAGTTTTATAACTCGCTTAAAAAAGCTTTGAACATTTGTCACGCCGTGTCATACATATTTCTACCGTATTGATAGGCTTTTGCACAACGAACAGTACAAGAATGTACAACGAACCTTACTAAAGAAGGAAAACAAACTACAAAGAGAATGAATCGTACAGTGTCAAAATTCTGAGGTCAGTTTTTCAAGTAAATGTCTTCAGACAAAATTAAAACAACGGGTTTCTCATTCGTATTATGTATTTTAACAATAACAAAGCACAAAATACACGGTCGCATTTAGTGAAAGAGCCAACCAACTATGCTCTATTTGTAGTTTAATCAAGTTTGAGTTACACATAGTGCTTGTTTCATGATGTTTACAAGTAATTCACAGACCTGTCTATTTAAAATAGTCACATGGTGTTCATATAATATAAATGTATAATATAAATATACAATGCTGCCAGGAGCAGTAAACTTTGTTTTCATAAACATTGAATACTTAACTGAACAGTTAGTCAATTAGTCTTTGGTGTAAATATAAGAACGGTACATCTAACAACATTGCTTCGCGATGTAGCGATCAACGTCCGGAATCAACTGTACGGCGGTTATACCCCGTGGTATAGAACCATTTAAACATGTAACAATAAACTGTTTTCAATATTTCTTTGTATTCTCACAATTGCGTATTGGCTTATTTGTAACACCGACTTATAAGAAATTCAAGCATATTTAAGGTGACTCGACTGTTGCTCGACTTTCTTTACTGTATTATTTACTTAATTACAATGCTTAGGCAACATTCACACAATCAAGGCCAACCACACCTTTTAACTACAAGCATTAGGATATTAGCTCTAATGACATTTAATGCATTAGTATGCGATGTAGATTTAGACCGAAACAGAAACTTTGCTTTTCCGGTGACGTGGATTAGCTTAGCTGTCCAAGATATATGTATTTAATGGTGACGTGTCATAGGAAAGAATAAATTTTATCTTACATATAGATCAGGACAAATTATTTGAGAAAATAGAATTGACTATATTAGTAATAAATACCATGTTTTAGGAATTTATTGATATATTATCTCAGACTTTCACTCACTAAGTATGCATATATAATCAATCTTTCTGACTTCATAAATTTTGTTAGAGAGTCGGCTGAATTAAAACTTTATATAATGAAAATTAATTAATTTCCTTCCGTGAAAATGCATCGCATATACAATAGAAATGAATCGCCTTACAGTGAAAATGAAAGTTTAGTATTATTATTCGACAGTAAACATGAATCGCATAACGAAAACAGCATAGTGGAATTTGATTCAATATCAACAAGCTGAATAACAAAACCTGTTTTAAGTTAAACAACATTAATAATTATGTTAAAAGGTACATTTTTCTGCAAATGAAACTTAACTGCTACTTTTAAATCTCTTGCACGCTCTGTTCGTGAACTATTCTTAATATTTATCTATTTGTGTATCAATTTTGCACCTGGATGGCTGTAGGAGCGATGAAAACCCGTCCGCACGTCATACCTATATCATGAATTTATAAAACAGTATACATTATATATTATTTCTTATTTTATTCAAAAATCTTGAATTTGTCGTCTGTTTTTTATCATTCTACATCAAAATTCATCATGGATACAGTAAAAATGACATTTTAGGATTCGCACATTACAAACACTGTATAGATCGAATACAGAAAGATTTATTTTTCGACAAATTTAAATATCTTTTTGGCCGAAATATATTTGTACGGTTTGAACACAGAGACACTCACATGTGGTCCAATTACAAATTGTAGTTAAAACTTTTCAATTTATTCAAATTATTTCAAAACATCGACCACAGCTTGAAGCGGTTGTAAATTCCATTTTGAATTCCTGGAAGTACAAATAGTTATTTTAAATTCCCGAAATAACCAATAATAAATTAAAAATATTCATGAAAGTACCAACAGCTATTTTAAACTCCATGCAATAGAATATCTTTGACGTAGCAGCCAGGGATAGGAAAACATAGTGTTTCGAAATATTGAAACATTTTATGAACAGTAAATTTACAGAAAATAAGCGTATCATTAATATTTCAAGTCTCTACAGATGGTAGCTTATGCGCTCGTTGTGCCAATTTTGCATGGCTACGGCCATTTTTGGTCTGGTAGAGAAACCTTATCGTTTTGAAATTATATATTTAATGAAAGAAAATGTCGTGTTATTATTTATGTCGCCAATGATTCATACATGTTTTACAGGAAGAGTCAAGATTCTTGCTTTTTGATTTCAACTAATTATATATAATGTTTCGCTGTTTTTAACATATTCAATATTAATCAGGTGCGGATCCAGGATATTGAAAAAAGGAGGCCCCTATTTAGCCAATGTTTGGACTGATGCTTGTTAAAAGTATATTTTTATCATATATGTAGCTCCATAAAGGGGGGCCCGGGGCACCATGCCCCTACTCCCTAAATCCGCCTCTGTTAATTGCCAAATGTGTATGTCACTATTTATACAGATTGGTTCCCGTTTCACTGAGGTGTTGGTGGCCTCTTGTTACTGTTACAGGAACCACATACTTTTGATTTCTTTCTTAACTCTTTACGATTGTTATCGACCTACGTATGTATAAGGTGTTGCTAAATAAAAGTTTTAAAGTACCTAGTGCATATGCTAATTGTCCCGAAAGACTTATTTGCAGTTCATTGTGGTGACCAATATGTTATTGGATTTATTTGTCAGCTGAGTGAAATATACTACGTTGTGAGTTGTATAACCAAGTTTTATCATTTGTTTTTGCTATTTTCAATTTCGTAGCGATAATCATTTAGTTTGTATAAAATTATTTGTTGGAGAAATTGCTATATCTCCATGTTAGGAAACCACGCCACCTAAAACGGCGACATAAATAGTTTTACTAATGACCCGATAGATCTTGGAGTCTAGACGTTGGAGCCTAGACCTTGGTGGATAATGAAATAGCCTTCTTTCACATTATCTTTAATTTAGAGTTGAAGCGTCAATCAACAATTCCGACAGATTTGAGAGAAAAATTTAACCCGCCCACCCGTACCTTATATTATAATTGTGTGATATAATATTTCGTTTTTTTTTCTACTAGTATTTACAAATTAGTGTTAATTTTATGCAATCACATTTTTAGAAATTTTACCTTGATAATTCTTAGAATTGTTGATTGATTTGAACTATTGTGTTGAGTGTTTCAATATCATCAGCGATTTGTATGGATAGGCTTTAAAATTTATGTAAAATAATATGTCGTTTACTTTCAGCAATACATTGCGCTGCCGTACGTTCAAAAGAAACAATTAGGCTGTTACGTTTGATTGATGATTTGACAGAGTACAGTCGCAGGGATATGATCAACACTAAACTAAAAGAAGAACAAAACACAGAATCACGGTAGGAATTACTCCGCGTTTGCAAATACCATTGAAAGATAGTCACGTGTTTGCACATCAACGCCATTCCAGTGGCGTAGGCACGGAACAATAAAATTTAAGCAGGGAGTCTGTGGGGCGGCAGCCATCCAGAAGCTGAACGATTATAGTAAAATTCTTATTGAAAAAAAAGTGTTAAAAAATGATTTGTAAGCACAAGCTTACAATGCTACACTAGTGCTACACCAATGCTGACTTTATTCCAAGACAAGATTAAACGAGGTCCGAAATGTTTACCAGAAGGCCATACTAAAAAAATACTTCTTTCATTTTGCTAAAGGTTTAATAACAAAAAAATAATTAGAAAAATTAAATTTGCCCTGCCGCCCCAATTTAGAAAAAAAAGTTGGATCACAATCTATGAATTTGTTTTATAATGGCCTTATTGTTTAGCAGACGGTTTGTCGAGTCCAGCTAAATAACCAATACAGGCCAATATTAACTTATTCCAATTTGTATGTGTAGAACCAAATGACCAAGATTACAGACGTGGTCTTTCGTGTTGAAGAACTGTAATCAGAATGTACACTTTCTTTTGGTACTTTTGAACTCGTGGTGTAAAAAAACAGTTAATTTTAATTTTATTCCACAAAGAAGTTTGTATACAGGCCAATATAAATCATTCAAATTTGTATGCGTAGCAAGTCATTGCGTAAGACAAAAATAAATCAGAAATTGTATAGTTGTTCTATCCTATTCTTTTATTTGGCAATTCTGGTATCTAAATGTTTCTATATACAGAATACTCTTAACTCAGAGTTCTTGAAATCTTTTTTTCCTTGGTGATCCTTAAAGAAAAAATATGCTGGTCCTCACTATTCTTTCTATTGCAAAATACCAAAATTGTGTCGGTCCTTAAAAAATTTTGGTGGTCAAAACCTTCGGACCACCACTTTTCGAGAACTCTGTTAATAACTATATTTTATACTTAACAAAATAAATTAATTTCTTTTCTATCAAAAGCAATAAATGAAAAGAATAATAATAGCAAAAGATATAGTCATGTTTTACAATTTATTATAGGCTATTATTATAATCTTTGGCTACACCTCCCCCAGGTCCCCTCTAGTTCCTCCGTAATATATATTCCGGATACACACTTAAGAATACTACCGGATTGTCTGCCAATGTTTAATATAGAGGCACGAAAAATTTATTTTGACAAATTTGATCGCGGATCATAACGGAAGTGGACAAGAAACAATTTTAAAGGGGTAAATGGGGTAAATTAAAAGGGGATATGGGATAAATTTCAATGACAAAGTTAAAGAATAATACTAAGACTAAAGACCAGTGGCCAGTATCATGAAGCAATCTTATAGTGCTTAAGATCATCTTAGGATCATCTTATCTGCTAAGAGTGTATCTTGAAGTAATCTTAGAATGAATGACAGCCCTTAAAATTCATGTCCCACTCGCAACCCTAAGAGTACTCTTTATCCTTCTCGGAACGCTCTCTTAGTTTTAATCTTATCGACTGGGTATCTCGAACGTCGATAATCAACTTAAGATCGTCTTTGATGACTCTTAGCAAATTTTAAGTCTATCAGCATTCTTTTTTTACTGAAAACTTAACAGAAAATTCTAAGAGGTGTCAGGGGCACCCATATCTCTCTCTTAGTTGATAAAATAGCGCTTGCAATGTTCTTGCATGTGCGTTCATGAGAACAAAATAAGATATCCAAAAGGGTCTTCAGAGATCGAACAAATCCATTGGTTTTCCTAGACAACCGTAAGATTGTCCGTGATTACAAAATCGGAAAATGTCTCTAGTAACAGCATTTTGTTCTGCTGAATAGCTGTTAGCATTGTTTTCAAATCACCTTTGTTAAAGTTGGCTTTTCTCATAGCAAATAAAGAGATGTGGTATGATGGCCAATGAGAAAGCTATCTTCCAAAGTTCAAATGAATTGGATGTAAGCAATTATAGACAACTTTCAACAATGAGACAAGAAAAATATCAAACAATTCAATTGAGAAAACCAACGGCCTAATTTATAACAAAACAATTACGAAAAAACAAATATGATGGAAATGAACCAACGACAACCAGTCCACTAAACTACAGGCTCATGACTTGGGACAGGCACATTACGAATGTGGCGGGGTTAAACATGTTTGTGAGCGCTCAGTCCTCCCCTAGTTGACAGTGGAGTTACAGCACAATATAAGAACAAACTATAAAAATCGGTTGAAAAAGGCTTAGCTCATCAGATCGATACAAAGCAGAAAAACTTCAAACACAAACACAAACCGAACGTGGCAGGGTATTTATACATCCATAACAACAACAAAAAACACAAAGTACAGATCTGAGAGTACTCGCAGTTACTGACAGATAGTTCAAAGCCAATAACAACTAATAAGAAAAATCAGGTATCCAAGACTAAAATGTCAATCACTACACACACAACATCCAATGGATTTAGTGTAAAGACGTCATTAACAGTCGGAGAAAAACATGACCTTGTGCAATGCCAAAATATAGGTATCGACAGATTGTAGTATCGTGAACGTGCATATGTGTAAAACAATAACATTTAGTATGGTTTTAATTTACTGATAACAAAATCAATATTTATACCAATAAAAAAAAAGAAACAATATTCAAAGATCTAATTACACTCTGTGTTGAATTGGTAACCTTTTAGAATAAGTTTATTTAAAGGATTGATAAGTTTACCCAGATCGTATCTAAATTTCCGGGCTCGGTAAACAACATCACCGTAAAAGTTTTGCTGTGTTATTCCGTTTGAAATAAATTTTCAGCCAAACCTTTTAAAATCAAATCTTTGTACCTATAGAAGAATTTAGTAAAGGTTTTAAATAATTTGTGGTAACGAAATTCATGACTTAATAATTTACCAGTAATACATAGATTACGTCCATTAAAATCCAAAACGTTACTACAGTTGGGATATATATAAACACTGCAAGACGGTGCCAAAGGAACATCACCGTTCAAAAAAAAAAAGAAAAATTAACAACAGGGACAGACAAATTGTCACTTGTTTTCTTCGAACCGTTAGGAGCACTTCTGCCATTTTTGTTTTTATTCAATGTCTGAAAATATTTCGTTAATATAAAAATAAGGAGATATGGTATGATCGCCAATGAGACAAATATCTACCAAAGTTCAAATGAAGTGGATATAAGTAATTATAAGCAATCGTACGGCCTTTAACAATGAAAATATAGATTCCAACACTGCAACAAGTGTGTTACGATATTTCTCCACTCGAGACAGTTAAATTTTAATATTTAAAGCGCGAGGCTTGCCGAGCTTTTTAAATAATTAAAATTTAACTGTTGAGAGTGGAGAAATATCGTAATACACGAGTTATAGGTGGAATCTGTTTCTCTAATGATTTTTATCCTTCCTTTTCAAAGATTTGCAGAAAGTTGTGTTCTTTATATGTGACGTCATCAGGCATGGTCGCCTTTTTTCATGACGTCACAATAGGAAATTCAGAAAAAAACAAAGAAAATTTGACGTCATAATTAAATTTCGACCAATCATTTGCCGAGAACAGATATTTCACTAGTGAGGAGAAATATTTTTCTCACACCGATCAAGAAATATGAAAATAGCACAAAAATTAGAGAAAACCCCATACCGTATTGTCGGCTATAAAAGGCTCCGACATGAAAAATATGAAACAATTCAATTGAGTAAACTTATAACAAAACAATTTACGAAAAACACATATGACAGACATGAACCAACGACAACCATAAGAGAAAAAAATCGGCAACCCATGCAATCAATTACAGGCTTAGGACAGGCACATAGAATGTGGCGGGGTTAAACATGTTTGAAGGCGCCAACCCTCTCCTCACCCTGGACAGTGGTGTAACAGTACAACATAGAATAAACTATAAAATTCAAGTATTTAGTTTAAGTATTTTTTTCGAGCGTTCTATTAAACGCACACATAAATTTTACTACCGATTTTGCTGCGAACTTTTAATATTCTCTTCAAAAATCAAAGACGGTCACTTCGGAAAAGTCGATAAGAGTACGATCTTAACTCACAGTCGTAAGTGTATACTAAGATAGGCGTAAACTTGTTAAGAGTAACCCACGAGGGGATTTGAGATACGCTCTTAGCACCATCGTAACGTTCTCGTAAAGCGTTCGTAAGTCTTCTCTTAAATAAAACTTAAGATAGGTTTTCATGATGCTGGCCCCACAGGGACTCGGTTAGCATTTTCAGTATACGGATATGGATAGTAAACTGCACATTGCTAGAAAACAAAGAAATATCGATGTCATCGTCAAATACGTTAATAAAGTAATACAAATAGACAGGAAATACTAAAAAAATATAAAAACATTTATTAACAAAATTTTAATCTGCTAACGGAGTCCCTGTGGCTGGCCCTTGGTATCTAAATGTTTCTATATACAGAATACTCTTGACAGTTAATAACTATATTTTATACTTACAAAATAAATTAATTTCTTTTCTATCAAAAACAATAAATGAAAAGAATAATAACAGCAAAAGATATAGTCATGTTTTACAATTTATTATAGGCTATTATTATAATCTTTGGCTACACCTCCCCAGGTCCCTCTAGTTCCTCCGTAATATATATTCCGGATACACTTAAGAATACTACTGATTGTCTGGCAATGTTTAATATATGCGTTCAAGAGAACTAAATATGATATTTAAAAGGATCCTAATAGATCGAACAAATCCATTGGATTTCCTAGACGACCGTATAATTGTCCGTGATTACATAATACTAGATAGACAAGCTATTTTTGAAATGTACCAACTAAAATATCGTGATCAATGCCCGTTTCTTTGCAAGTTATGATTGCACTGAAGTATCACGCATCCGGCAGCTATTTGTCAGTCATTGGCGATGCACATGGGGTTTGTAAGATGTCTGTTATTACACGGTGTATACACCAAATATCGGCATACTTTGCCGAAAATGTCCATTGGTTCATAAAATTCACTATAGGACAAGAGTAACAGCTGTCTATGAAAAAATGATTTTTTGACATAAACCAATTTCCACAAGTCTTGGGAGCCGTTAATACATTAATACCAATCAAAGCTCCAAGTTTTGATGAATATGTTTACGTAGGCTGAAAAGGTTATCATGCCCTGAATATCCAATGTTTGTGATGTAGAAAAAAACTGAAAACCGATTCCACAATAAATTCCATTAGTTGATTCTCATTTGGACCCTGAGGAATGTGACAATGAACTCAATATGGATGAGGAATTATCCGTAGACAGCGCAGATGGGTGTATTCAGAGAAACGATCTCATCGAAATGTCAACCAAACTACAAATTTATCACGTTTTGATCAAATCTATCAACCACAAATGCCATGTGGTATGATTACCAATGAGACAACTCTACATCCAAGACCAACTGTTGTTGATGTTAGCAAATATATATAGATATAGATTACAGTGCAGCCTTCAATGCGGAGCCCTGGTCCACACTGCATAGCAAGCTATAACTGTCCCCAAATTACCAGGGTAAAACAATTCAAACGACAAAACCAACGGCCTGATGTATATATAAATACAATAAACGAAAAACAAAAATTAACTACAGAAACAAACGACTACAACTGAATTACAGGCTTCGTTGCTTATCTCCTGATATGTTTATGATATTTGAAACTGAACTTTACACATCTGAACAATCCTAACATGGCAATAGTTGTACCGGTATGATAATTCTCTTCAATGCATTTGAATTGTAAAACTAATGTGGCTTCTCCTCTCACTATGGGAAGCAAGCACAATGTTAATATTAGTTAAAGTGGTTTTTGTTGAACATTTTCTTTTGTAGTTTATAATGTCCAACTTAGTGGGATTTAATGTTATATTTTTATGTATTATGAAATTATTAAGCTACACTTGGGAAACATACTTCACTCCATTGGCTTATGTTATAATAATTACTTAAGGTAGATTCACTGTATACCGCAATCTTGGATTGTACAATAGCAGTACATAATCGGTCTAGTTCTTTGCCTAAATCTGCAAAATTTGAGACAGATTTGCAATTTATGTGTAAGACTATTTAATTATATAAAGAAAAATAACTGATTCATTGCATTATCCAAAATGTTTAAACAAATACCAAATATTTGTGTTTTTATAATCAATTTTTCAACTTATCCATTTAAGGGGATATAAATCTTATAGTAAAAGTTTTATACTGGAATGATAATGAAATTTTAATTTTTACTTGTAGCAAGAAAACAAGTTCGGTGACCATTTTTTATTTTTATTTTCTTAAAGCATATTATAAAACCTATCTTCTCATATTTTATTTCAAAATTCTATCTCATAGATTTCTTTTTATTCACAAAAAATGTGTTTTTTTCATGAACAATTTATTCAAATCTGTGCAATTTTGCAAGACTTGTAGCTTGAAAATAGTACGGTGACCCATACTCTTTATTATGTTTTTGAGAAAAGCATAGTAAAATCTTCATTTAAGCAAAGTATAAGAAAATTCTATCTGAGGAAATATATACCGATGATCCACCTTAATTCTAAGAAATATATTTTATTTCTAAACATTGAATTCAAACATATTTTGGCCTCAACAACAACCATTAACAATAACTGAATAGCTGTCAGCATTGTTTCCAATTCATCTTTGTTAAAGTTGGCTTCTCTTGTTTTTCTTCAGTTTGTTTGGAGCACCACTTTCTAAGCATTTGTGTTATTAATCAATGTTTGAAAATATTTCTTTAAGTATGTTTTTCGAACGTTCTATTAAACGCACAGATGACTTTTACTATCGATTTTGCCGCAGATTCTAATATCCCCTTATATAAAAATCAAAGACAATTACTTCGGAAAAGTCAATAAGAGTACTATCTTAACTCACAGTCGTAAGTGTATACTAAGATAGCCGTAATATTGTTAAGAGTAACCCACGAGGGGGCTCGAGATACGCTCTTAGCACCATCGTAACGTTCTCGTAAAGCCTTCGTAAGTTTTCTCTTAAATTAAGCTTAAGATAGGTTTCCAGCCTTTGGGTTTTCATTGAGTCATGTTTTATGATTCCAAATTGTCGGGGAAAATTAGCCCAGCAGTGGCGGATCCAGAGGGGGGGTTCCGGGGGTTGGAACCCCCCCTTTTTTCTTGACGATCAATGCATTTGAATGGGAACATATAGTTGGAACCCCCCTTTATCCTAGGTTGGGAACCCCCCCCCCCTTTCAAAATGGCTGGATCCGCCCCTTCCCAGTTAGATTCACAAAAGAAGTAAAACCTACCAAACCCTTTCACCCATACATCTGTCATAGCTTTTCCAGTGTAACTGAAAGCTCTCTTTTTCCTCCTTTGTTTTAAGAGGTAGACTTACATCCGAATTTGTACGTTAATACATGAGCGGGTGTCTTAATTATGTGTAAGAAACTCTGCTTACCCGTCCGGAGCACCTGAGTTCACCCCGGTTTTTTGTATAGTTTCATGTTGATCATTCCTTCGTTTTCTGTGTTGTGGTTTGTTGACTGTTGTTTGTCTTTTATGTGAGCCTCCTCGTGGGGTTTTTGATTATGTGATTACTTGGCCGTTTTTATAGTGATTATTTGATTACCAGACCAATATTTCATGATTATTTGATCATTTGATAATCTAGGACTGTATTTTTGATTATTTGATTATCTTGTTAAAAAAATAAATAATGATTATGGGATTATATTGGCAAAAAAAATTGTGATTATGTAAATACTTGGACACCCCCATGATGGGCCTCTCTTTTAAGTGGTTTTCGTGTTCTGTCGTGTCGTTGTTGGTTTGTCTTCGACTTGTTTTGAATGTCCGTTTGGTATCTTTTGTGGCGGCCAGTTTTTATTGGCGGAGGAAGCCGGAGTACCCGGAGAGAACCACCAAATTTCGGCAGACTGACAATCCTAGTCAATTAAGAGTGGAGTCGAATACACCTGCCACGTGCGGGGTTTGAACTCACAACCTCAGTATTGACAGGCTAGTTATATAGTAGTTGAACTACTTAAGAGCACTCTACAAAACTAATGATATTATTAACGTGCGCAAAACTAGTGTTTTAGAAATACCATACATCGAGTAACTCGAGACCAAAATTTGGAAAGCCAAAAATATAATTGGCGGAGAACAACAAGTATACCAAAGACCTTTGTGTGTTAGTATCAACCTTAGCTTTATCACAACAACATAGTTTTGTGGACTTGGAATATGCAAACAAAACTGTATCATATGTAATTCATGTCATATTCTAGGTTTACCAGCATATAACACGTATATTCATAAATCTGATTAAAAAAACTTTTTTTTTGTAGGCAAATGAATGATTTACTGATGGATTTCTTCAAGAAATCATCTCATTGCAAAAACACAGGGGATAGCTGTAATTATGACTGGCAATGCTGTGCAAGTGACTGTGAAACTAGCAACTATGAAACTTGTTATAGAGGAGCATCATGCAAGTGCAGAGGTGCTAATATTTCCAAGTGAACTTCTGGTGTTTCCGACATACTTTCAGATATCTAAGCAGAACAGAAGCTTAATTCCATTTTAATTGTTTGAAATTGAAAAAAGTCAGTAGAAACTGAAATGCAACTTTATAACATTTTTGTTTAAACATGACAAAAAAAATATTATTGTATATTAATTTATGTAACAGTGGTAATCGGAATTCAATAAAAATAAAATGTTTTTTAAAAAACATGTCCTTTTTTCATTCACATATAACTTTTGATTATATGTAACAGTGGCGGATCCAGAAATTTTCATAAAGGGGGGGGGCACTGACTGCTAAAGAGGGGCCCGCTCCAGTCATGATTCAGTGATTCCTATATAATCAACCAAACTTTTCCCACAAAGGGGCCGGGCACCCTGCCACCCTTTAATCCGCCTCTGAGCAAAATTGCATACATGTATGACAGACCTTTCTTGGTATTCCTAATTATTGGAAGATTTTATATAGACAGAAAAGTATACCTAAAACGACAAAGTTATTTTCATTTACCTGTATATATTATGAAACCGGTTTTTCAAAAGTGATTATTTTCTAAGGGTTTAATATTTCGCGGTAGTGTTTTGCCATGGCTTTATTTGGACTTGTTTGTTTGCTTTTTGGCCTTGAATGTTTGTCCCTAATATTTTATTAACTATGTATTTACTTTCAGGTATCACAGATCGAATTTATTCGTTCATAGTGTGTTAATTTACGTTTTGATTGAGTTAAGCCTTCCAATTGATGTTTTATCGTGTGTTTTCTATGTTGTGATGTTATACTATTGTTTCAGAAAAAGGGAGAAGGTTTGGTACCATTAAAACGTTTAATAGCTTGTTGTTCGGTGTGAGCCAAGGCTCCGTGTTGAAGGCCGTACATTGACCTATAATGGTTTACTTTTATAAATTGTTATTTGGATGGAGAGTTGTCTCATTGGCACTCACCACATCTTCCTATTTTCAAATTAAGAATTGTAAATACTATTCAATCATTTTTCCAATGAGTATATTAATGAAAAATGGCCTCGGTGACAGAGTCAAACTACTGTATCACTAGCCTGTAAACACTGAGTGAGTTCGAATAAAATTGAGACTGGAAACGGAGAGTGTGTCAGAGTCTTCAACACAGCGAGAAAATCCCGTACCCGGAAGCGGGCTTCAGCTGGCCACTAAACAAAAATGTGTACTAGTTCAGCGAAAATGGACGTCACATATAAATAAACCAAAATAAAAAAAAAAACATACGGTGACCTATAGTTGTCAATTTCTGTGTTATTTGGTCTCTTGTGGAGAGTTGTCTCATTGGCAATCATACCACATCTTCTAATTTTGAAATGCACAAGACTAACAAAGGCCAGAGGCTCCTGACTTGGGACAAGCTAAAAAAATGCGGCGGGGTTAAACACGTTTTGTGAGATTTCAACCCTCCCCCTATACCTCTAGCCAATGTAGAGTAAACAGACAGCAATACGTGCATGTGGCAGGTGTGCTCGATTCCAATCTTAATTGAAAATGATTTCAGTTTTCCTTTCGGAGGTTGGTGGTTCTCTCCGGGTACTTCGTCTCCCTCCAACAATAAACTGACAGCCACAGATCAACTATTTTATGTATACCGTTAGATGTCTTAAGGATTTTTGTGGCGTTGGATTGCTGTCTCGATCATTGGCATTCATCCCGCATCTCTTTTCTTCATATCTATTATTCCTTTGTTGATTTTTGGTTTCATCTCTTTTAGCTCACCTGGTCGATTACTCCCCAAACCCCGGGTCCGCCCCCGACATGAATATTCAGTACAACATCATGTTAATATATTAAGACATTGTATCTTGTATCCTGAGTCTAGATTACGAGCAGGGGCGTTTCTAGTATATTTGAAAGAGGGGGGCGTAGAATAAAATGTTTCGCCGAGCGAGCGAAGCGAGGCGAAAACTTTTTGGAACTTTTTGTTGCTAAAAAACATAAAATAATTACAATATACAATATTAGCAGATAACGATAGTTTTTTTTTAAAAGGGGGGGCGTACGCCCATTACGCCCTCACCTGGACCCGCCCCTGACGAGATAACACTGACTCCGCAGGAAGACTATCTCAATTTGGCACATCATTTAGATTCCATGCTGACCAATGTTTGCTCTATCTTCTTAATTAATACCGAGTGCTTATCGGTGAAGCAGCAAATACCATGTTCAGTCTCTTGGATCATACCCAACGACTTTCTGAAATCGGGGTACCTTAAAAATCTGAAGATAAAAATGAACAATCATACCACATCTCTTTTTTATACAGAAGAAAACAGACTTATTTTACTGGTTTTCCTATACTAATATAACCACATGTTTAAGATCCCTGAAATATATACCGTTCTTCGTCGGGGAATATCATGATATAAAGAATATAGGTAGCAATACACAGTTCGAAGTTTAGTTTCGCATTTTGGCCATGGTTGAATTTTTTAAATATGAAAGTTTTTGTACAATAAAATTGATTTTTAGATAGCTGAAGAATAATTTAGCCTTCCAAGTTGGTTTATATGAACCTCAAGATTGTTTTTTGTATGTTTTAAAGGCCATTTTTCTGTTTGATAGTCCGTATTTTCACATCCGTACCGCCCATAGGTCCAGAAGATTTGACCCTCGAACTTTTCAATTCAATTTTATGGAAAAAATGAGCTGAAATGCATATGATTTTTTTTTTACCTCTTGATAGATAAAAGTCTATGGTTTCAGAAAAGGTACCATTCTAATGGATTGAAATTTTTTTGGACCACATTTTGGGGACTTTTGTGATATTTTCACCCTCCTTTTTGCAATATTTTGTATCAAATAAATGCAGATTGTTGCCATGATTACAACAAAAAGAGATCATATTTCACCATTTTAACTATTGGAGATCAAATCTATGGAAGATGCTGTTTCCATACATATGTACATACATATCACAAACATTAAGCCTTATTTGTTAGAAAGCAAGGAAAAGAGGGTGGTTAAAAATTATGAGTGTCAATTTTAAGATTTTTTCCTAACTGTGTATTGCTACCATAAGTTTTCGGTTTCTACAGAAGAATTTAATTAAATCAAGATGATCTTTCAGTCTGCGAAAACATGATGTTTTACTACAGTAGACAAAAAATATTATTGTATATTAATTTATGTAACAGTGGTAATCGGAATTCAATAAAAATAATGTTTTTCAAAAACATGTCCTTTTTCATTCACATATAACTTTTGATTATATGTAACAGTGGCGGATCCAGAAATTTTCATAAAGGGGAGGGCACTGACTGCAAAGAGGGGCCCGCTCCAGTCATGATTCAGTGATTCCTATATAATCAACCAAACTTTTCCCACAAAGGGCGGGCACCCTGCCACCCTTTAATCCGCCTCTGAGCAAAATTGCATACATGTATGACAGACCTTTCTTGGTATTCCTAATTATTGGAAGATTTTATATAGACAGAAAAAGTATACCTAAAACGACAAAGTTATTTTTCATTTACCTGTATATATTATGAAAACCGGTTTTTCAAAAAGTGATTATTTTCTAAGGGTTTAATATTTCATGGTAGTGTTTTGCCATGGCTTTATTTGGACTTGTTTGTTTGCTTTTTGGCTTTGAATGTTTGTCCCTAATATTTTATTAACTATGTATTTACTTTCAGGTATCACAGATCGAATTTATTCGTTCATAGTGTGTTAATTTATTTTTTGATTGAGCGTTTTCCAATTGATGTTTTATCGTGTGTTTTTCTATGTTGTGATGTTATACTATTGTTTTAGAAAGGAGAAGGTTTGGTACCATTAAAACGTTTAATAGCTTGTTGTTCGGTGTGAGCCAAGGCTCCGTGTTGAAGGCCGTACGTATTTTCAAATTAAGAATTGTAAATACTATTCAATCATTTTTCCAATGAGTATATTAATGAAAAATGGCCTCGGTGACAGAGTCAAACTACTGTATCACTAGCCTGTAAACACTGAGTGAGTTCGAATAAAATTGAGACTGGAAACGGAGAATGTGTCAGAGTCTTCAACACAGCGAGAAAATCCCGTACCCGGAAGCGGGCTTCAGCTGGCCACTGAACAAAAATGTGTACTAGTTCAGCGAAAATGGACGTCACATATAAATTAACCAAAATAAAAACAACATACGGTGACCTATAGTTGTCAATTTCTGTGTCATTTGGTCTCTTGTGGAGAGTTGTCTCATTGGCAATCATACCACATCTTCTAATTTTGAAATGCACAAGACTAACAAAGGCCAGAGGCTCCTGACTTGGGACAAGCTAAAAAAAATGCGGCGGGGTTAAACACGTTTTGTGAGATTTCAACCCTCCCCCTATACCTCTAGCCAATGTAGAGTAAACAGACAGCAATACGTGCATGTGGCAGGTGTGCTCGATTCCAACCTTAATTGAAAATGATTACAGTTTTCCTTTCGGAGGTTGGTGGTTCTCTCCGGGTACTTCGTCTCCCTCCAGCAATAAACTGACAGCCACAGATCATCTATTTTATGTATACCGTTAGATGTCTTAAGGATTTTTGTGGCGTTGGATTGCTGTCTCGATCATTGGCATTCATCCCGCATCTCTTTTTCTTCATATCTATTATTCCTTTGTTGATTTTTTGGTTTCATCTCTTTTTAGCTCACCTGGTCGATTACTCCCCAAACCCCGGGTCCGCCCCCGACATGAATATTCAGTACAACATCATGTTAATATATTAAGACATTGTATCTTGTATCCTGAGTCTAGATTACGAGCAGGGGCGTTTCTAGGATATTTGAAAGAGGGGCGTAGAATAAAATGTTTAGCCGTGCGAAGCGAGGCGAAAAGCTTTTGGACCTTTTTGCTGAAAAACATAAAATAATTACAATATACAATATTAGCAGATAACGATAGTTTTTTTTTGAAAAAGGGGGGCGTACGCCCATTACGCCCTCACCTGGACCCGCCCTGACGAGATAACACTGACTCCGCAGGAAGACTACCTTAATTTGGCACATCATTTAGATTCCATGCTGACCAATGTTTGCTCTATCTTCTTAATTAATACCGAGTGCTTATCGGTGAAGCAGCAAATACCATGTTCAGTCTCTTGGATCATACCCAACGACTTTCTGAAATCGGGGTTACCTTAAAAATCTGAAGATAAAAATGAACAATCATACCACATCTCTTTTTTATACAGAAGAAAACAGACTTATTTTACTGGTTTTCCTATACTAATATAACCACATGTTTAAGATCCCTGAAATATATACCGTTCTTCGTCGGGGAATATCATGATATAAAGAATATAGGTAGCAATACACAGTTCGAAGTTTAGTTTCGCATTTTGGCCATGGTTGAATTTTTTAAATATGAAAGTTTTGTACAATAAAATTGATTTTAGATAGCTGAAGAATAATTTAGCCTTCCAAGTTGGTTTATATGAACCTCAAGATTGTTTTTTTATGTTTTAAAGGCCATTTTCTGTTTGATAGTCCGTATTTTCACATCCGTACCGCCCATAGGTCCAGAAGATTTGACCCTCGAACTTTTAATTCAATTTTATGGAAAATGAGCTGAAATGCATATGATTTTTTTACCTCTTGATAGATAAAAGTCTATATATGGTTTCAGAAAAGGTACCATTCTAATGGATTGAAATTTTTGGACCACATTTTGGGACTTTGTGATATTTTCACCCTCCTTTTGCAATATTTTGTATCAAATAAATGCAGATTTGCCATGATTACAACAAAAAGAGATCATATTTCACCATTTTAACTATTGGAGATCAAATCTATGGAAGATGCTGTTTCCATACATATGTACATACATATCACAAACATTAAGCCTTATTTGTTAGAAAGCAAGGAAAAGAGGGTGGTTAAAAATTATGAGTGTCAATTTTAAGATTTTTTCCTAACTGTGTATTGCTACCATAAGTTTTTCGGTTTCTACAGAAGAATTTAATTAAATCAAGATGATCTTTCAGTCTGCGAAAACATGATGTTTTTACTACAGTACTATAGCATTCGATAACTACGAGTTCTATAGATGCATGGGTACTTTGTGTCTCTTTTCTTTTTATCTTTCTGTCAGATGATTGTGTTCTTTATGTCGATCTCATGAGACAAACCCTTTCCACCTGATGTTTACAGTTTCTACTATAATGTTGAGCTGTAACACTACTGTCCATGTTAGGTGGGGTTGAGCACATACAGAACAAATATCCATTTTTGTTACTTTTCAATTTTCTTTTTCAGACATATTAATAAAAGATAGAACTATATCACTTAATTTACCAAACAAATATGTTTCTATTAGATTTTAAAAGCTTTTAATTTAATGGGGAAATAGAATTCATATCTTGAATTCCTACAAAGGGGTCCACTGTCTGGTTAAATTTTCTGTTGTAAAGTTGTTCTAATATTATAATCATACTGCCTAGCTTGGTCTTGGGTGTGTTTTAAATTGTTCCGGATCGGCAAACTTCGGGCTCAGCGGGTGTTAATTTTAGGCATTAGCACCCGTTGCTAATATTATCACATGTTACTATGGGTGGGCGGGGCATTTGAAAGGTTAGTGAAAATTAACAATTGCCGCGTGTCTAATGAAATGAATGGATAATATCAGAAATTTGCATAAAGTATAATAAACCTGCTTACTTTTTTGAGTAATTTACTATTAGGCAATTATAATCTTTACCAATTTATACCATTTTAGCAATAACACTTGTTAAGGTACGGTGTGAGATATTTTTTCTAATTCAGTTAGTTTAACTATGTGATGCGTACTCGGTTTATGAGGGTCTTCGTGGGATTTACAGAGTAAACAAAAATGGGCAAAAAGAGAATATTATGAGGGGGGGGGTCTGGAAAAAAATAGAGAAAATATGAAAAAAGGAAAGGAGAATAGAGAAAAATTAAGTCCTTAAATATATTAAAGAATAGAGAATATAAAAAAAACACTGTAAATAATAGCTGGGTGCTCCAATATGAAAAATTTAAAATTGGTCTAAAATTGACAATGAATTCAGGTATGACCCCCCCCCTTTTTCCATTTCTCCGTCATGTAAAAAAAAATGTGTAAACAATCGTTTTACCTGTATAAGAATACATATTAAATGGTTATTCCTGGTGGCTCCCTTATTTCACTTTTCAATTATGTTGAACAGGCATTCGTTTCTTTCCAATAACTGAACAAGTGCAACCCATCTCCAGCTTATGGCATGGACACGGATTCAACATGTTCAAATCCTAGGTACTTGGGGACAGGACAATTTTTTTCAGCCCTCCCCCTTTTTTCCAAAATCCGTTATTTTTTTTTTCCATTAATTTCAATTATTTTCGCGTTTTACTGTATAATATGAACATACATATACTAGAAATAACTTGTATTTGCTATTTACTATCAATTCCAATTTACTATCCACAGCGGTCACGGATATATTAGTAGGATTTTGGAAAAAGGGGAGGGCTAAAAAAAATTGTCCTGTCCCCAGTACCTATGATTCAAATAAGATTGAATGAATGACTAGCATCAGGCATGCTGCTTTTGAGCTTATTTTCACAAAATTGAACCAATTCAACTGACTGCTATCATTTCAATATAAATGTTTGAAACTGACAAATACAAAATAAATATGATTTGTTTGTCTAAATCGTTGCTAATGCCCCTAATGTACAGTCAAATAAAAACTATAAATACACAAAATCAATATCCCAGTAAGTTTCCATCGTTAAAAATAGAATATCTTGTCCTAAATCTAGAACTACATTATTTATTCTTAAACATCATTACTAACTCACGTGGAATCTCGAGAAGACTGTGTGAGAAAGGTAGTACACTGTACCAGGTGAGAACATCATGCTTAAATATTAGAATAATTAACAATTTATAACATGTAATTTTACTATATAATTAATGTAAAATAATGTCGTAATGTCTTGTGCTACGACGAACTTGGTTATTAGGTAAATCCACGTACTGACGTAACCGGTTATTAGTTAAAGCCGACAATACACTACTGTATTTTTTTCTGTCACGCGGCAGTACCGAACTCAAAGTTATATGTATAGTATATAAAAATAATAATGATTATTCAGCAGTGGCGGATCCAGAAATTTCGCTCGGTCATGCTTCAGTGATTCCCTATATAATCAACCAAATTTTTCCCAGAAAAGGGGGGCCCGGGCCCGCTGGCCCCCCTCTAAATCCGCCTCTGTTCAGCTAAAGGGCATAATTAAAATAAGCACAATATATAGTAATCGCTTTGCCAAAATCGCACTACATTGCAATTTAGTATAGTTCAATAAATAAAACATAAATACATAATTTTGGGACTAGTTTTAACCAGAATTGTCCAACTCCCGACAGCTGTAACGGCCTGCATGCTGTTTGCAGTGAGTTGTTAAAAAAACGGTCTTTACCGGTCCTTGCCAGTAATAACGAGACGATAGAACAACAAAATACTTTACTGATAACCATAAGGGCATATACATACGGGAGAATATCAATTAGTATAAATACCATGGGTACTTATATAGTATACGGAACTATTTATACAAAACACTGTTACATTAATAGCAGCTACATAGGAAAAACCAGTATTAACTCTTTCAGTGGAGTGAATAGACTGATAAATCTGTCTCTAATATCAAACCAGGGGACACCACTCGTCAGTCTAGAGTGTGAAAAACTCTTTGGAAGTCTTGGATGAGCTACGATTCTTCAAAGGTTAGTTTGGCAATATTGCCTCCATTGACAATAATGAATTCTCATCCATGTAGACAAAACTATCTCATTCTTCTGGTATTATCATGGGAACTTGCTGTGCCTCTATTAATAACGTTGCAATTTTATTCCGGAAATGTTGTGAATCCCAAATGACAGCAAAGTTTCATAAATCCCAACAAATTACCACTTAATAGATATTTTAAGCAATAAAAGCAGACATTTAAATAGAATTTCTGTTAATCCAGGTGTTTCTAAAATATACACATGAAATGTATCCACAGATGACATCATGTCCTTTTTAGACCTTGTAGATGTTCACATACCTAGTCTTTCCTATTGTTAATTTTCCCTTCCTTAAAAGGGATGCTCCATTGGCTCCTTCTTATGGAGTTTATATTTCTAACCTGGTAAAATATGTGTGGTTTGCAGTGATGCCTCAGATTTTAATGAAAGTGATATATCCATAAGGCCACACTTAAAAATATGTTGGTTTGCCCAAACCCTACCCAAAGGTAGAGACAGTGGGTAGGTAGGTAGGCATTTCTTTCTTTTTTTCGGCAAAGAGACATTGAAGTGTCAGATGTTTTTTAGTCTTCATGCCTATCTGATTAAAAAAAAAACTTTTTTCACATCAGGACAATAAAAGATTTTGAGTAGGCAGCTATTTCTGGGTAGGTAGGGTTAGGGCAAACAAACATATTCTTTTTTATGGCCTAAGCATGGTAAGTATAAAAACCTTTTACTACAGGGATATAGATATCAAAAAATGGTCCAAACGTTTTCCTTATTTTACCACAAATACATGTGTATAGAGTTTTTGGTAGCAGTAGGATTCAACATGCAGGATTTTAATATTTAATATTAATATAATAGTAGATAACATGCAATGCTTTCAACTTGAAGTTGTGTAGATGAGCAGAGAAAACATTTCTTTTTTTTTCCTTCAATATCCTCCAAGCCATCAGAGTCTTGTATAGAGAATGATTGATTTCTCCTTTATTGGTTTTTGGGGGTATAAAACTTGCCTTATGGTTCAGTTATGGCCTACAATACAAAAGAAAATTATGTGCCTCAGTAGTGTATCCTCACAAGGTCACAAGGTCACGTTTAAAAATTGACTTAGGTCACTTTTAAGAAAGTCTGTTTTAAACTTTTTAAGGTCACAGGTCCATGCTTTTTAATTGAGATGTCGGGTCTCAAGATCGCTCGAGAAAAAACAAGATCGCAGGTCGTATTTAATCATGTTTGAGTCTCAATGACCGGGAATAGCTTAAAGGAGAGGTCCAGCAAACGCAATTACTATATAGCACCAACCTGATTTGTCCAGTTTTTACCACGCCTTACACGTACATGCGATTTTAGAATTCTAATGCAATTCGTTTGTAACGAAAGATAATTTTCATTGGAAGTTGACAAATATTTTGAAAGGTTAGATTCCACGTTCTACCAGTCTTCGCGTCGCTAGGTAAAAACTCAATTTGCGACAGTAAAATCTACGTTTTACGAAGCCAGACCAAGCTTAAAATACATTACAGTTATCTCCTGCTAATAATTACCGCGCGTTATGATGCTCAACAAGGAACATGTATGTGCGAAAGAAGGAGAAAGCACATTGCGTTTAAAATATTATTGGAACTTAGAAATCAACGAAACTGTACTATGTCACGTTCTGTGTAACGTTTAGAATAAGTACATTCTGCAATTAAATGCATGACATGCATAGACAAAATCATGAAAATGTAAATCATAAACTTCGTATAAATTTAATTTGGTGCGGTCTAACTGTGACACAATACATGTACATGTATGTACTATATTAGTCTCCGGTTCCAAACGCTTTTACAGATTTACTTTTTTTAGGTACGCCCAAACCAATAAAGAAGCACATTTCTAGATTTAGTTTTATCGGGAACGCAAGTACTTAAGTACGCGAGGAGCTTATTGACCAAAATAACTAAAGAGATTAAAAGATTAGCCGATGACATCCATCTTAGGTTAAATACAAGTGCTGATAACGTTATCGAACAGACTAGTATTTGTAAGTGTGTTGCATTTTGTTTTTTTGTTGTTGTCGTGCTCAGAATTTGTATTGTAACTATTGGTGGATCCAGAGGGGAAAGAGCGGTCAGTAATGGGGGGTTGCAACCCCCTCCTTTTTAACCGGATTTTCGAAGGAAATATCGGTTATTGATTTGGTGATGTACGGCGGGGGCGGGCTGTAATGTAAAACTATTTATTTATTATTCATTTAAATTCAATTTAAATTCAAGTATCTTATGGATAGACTAACAACTTACTATGCATCCGTGGTTTAATAACTTTCGGTGATTATGCAGACGCGATTTTCTCAAGCTATTTTCGAATGAATTAAGGGTTAATCTGCTTTGACTAATGACATTTTGAATATAAATTAGATTGTTTTAAACTTTAAAGTTCTAGCATTGGGGTGACTTTATATTAATCATGTGCAAACATATATAGATTAACATGTGCATGTAATATTAGTATATAATAATCTTTATTGTCACACAAACAAATTAAAACATGTTTGTGACAAACTGAACAAAACCATACATTTGTACGTTATATAGTTTGATAGTGACCTAATACGATATATATGGGGACAGTAAATTCCATATGGGATGAGAGCAAAGTAAGATAATGGCCTATTTACTGTGAAAGGTCATTGAAAACCAGTATGTCTCTAGGAAAGCTAATAAAAGTTTAAAAGTATTATTTCAAATAAAAGAAGAATCTTAGTGTTACACATGACCGATCTCAAGGTCATGTTTTGATTATAGATCTATAGATCTTTATTATCGAACTTCTTCACAAGTGTCACGAGAACGTCAGCCATGCATGTGTATCTTTTATATATACATGTAAGTAAATGCAGTTGAAGCACAGTTTAGGTAAAGGGTATCAAAAAGTAAAGATAGAGACATATATACACAAATATGTCTCTGGTCAAGGTCACATATCAACAATATATATATACATTGCCAGAAAATACAAATATTATTATTGATACACTTTATACACTGTTAATGCATAAGAATAGATTTCATATGCAATAAGGCAGGTATGAATTTTTCCATTGACTTATTGATTATTTACTTTTTAAAGGCCGTTTACGGGACCTATTATGGTATACAGTTGTCCGTCTGTCTGTCCGTCCGTCCGTCCGTCATCAACATGTCGGACATTAACTTAAAAACGCTTTAACCAATTTGCATAAAACTTTGGTGAATTGTTTATATCTATTGACGTGAGCTCCATCGTCGTCCGAAGACGCATTGGTTTTCGCACTCTAACTTTAGTTTAAGTGAATGGATCTCTATGAAATTTTACCATAAGGTTCAATATCACAAAAGGAAGGTTGGGATTGATTTTGGGGTTATGGTACCAACAGTTAAGGAATGGGGCCAAGGGCCAAAAATAAGCATTTTGTAACTTCCAGACATAACTTGTGTGTTAGTGTATGGATCTCTGACATTGTACCACAAGGTTCCATATCACAAAGGGAATGCTGGGATTGATTTTGGGGTAATTGCCTCCAAATTTTAGGAATTAGGGGCAAAAAGGGCAAAAACAAGCATTTTTCTAGTTTCATGACAATAACTTGTGTGTAAAATGTATGGATCTTTCTGAAATTGTACTACAAGGTTCCATATGACAAAGGAAAGCTGGAATTGAGTTTGGGGTAATTGCCTGAAACGTTTAGGAATTAGGGGCCAAAAGGGCCAAAAATAAGCATTTTTCTAGTTTCCAGACAATAACTTGTGTTCAAGTGTATGGATCTCTGAAATTGTACTGCAAGGTACCATACCTCAAAGGAAGGCTGGGATTGAGTTTGGGGTGATGAATCATAAGGGGTTCAAAAAATTGGGGGTTGTTTCTTTTTCCTTTTTTTCTTTAAAATTTTCCATTTTAGTTGGTTATTTCTGATTTATATTTAAAAGCAAATAATAATGATATGGCAGGAGATACACACCTAACAGGATGTGTAAATTATTATATAATAAGTATTGTGCAATAGCAAGAAATTTTCAATTGCACAGTATTGGCATAATAGCAAGAAATCTTCAATTGCACAGTATTGCGCAATAGCAAAAATATCCAATAGCACAATATTGCGCAATAGCAAGAAATTGTCAATTGTACAGTATTGCGCAATAGCAAGAAATATTCAATTGCACAGTAATGGCAATTGCAAGAAATATTCAATTGCACAGTATTGTGCAAAGAAGATACTTTGTATAAATTGCTTATTTCTTGACCAATTTCAATGGGGTTTTATTCTTGAACTCTTGGGGTTCTTTAATATGCTGAATCTAATCGTGTATTAAGTTTTTGGATTTTGGGCCCGTTTTAAATTGGTCCACATTGAGGTCAAAGGGTCCAAAATTAAACTTTGTTTGATTTCATCAGAAATTGAATTATTGGGGTTCTTTGATATGCGAATCTAACCGTGTATTTAGATTCTTAATTTTTGGTCCCGTTTTCAAATTGGTCTACATTAAGGTCCAAAGGGTCCAAAATTAAACTTAGTTTGATTTTAACAAAAATTGAATTCTTAGGGTTCTTTGATATGCTGAATCTAAACATGTATTTAGATTTTTGATTATGGGCCCAGTTTTCAAGTTGGTCCAAATCGGGGTCCAAAATTAAACTTTGTTTGATTTCAACAAAATTGAATATATGGGGTTCTTTGATATGCTGAATCTAACCATGTATTTAGATTTTTGATTTTGGGCCCGTTATCAATTTTTCCACATTGAGGTCAAAAGGGTCCAAAATTAAACTTTGTTTGATTTCATCAAAAATTGAATTATTGGGGTTCTTTGATATGCGAATCTAACCGTGTATTTAGATTCTTAATTTTGGTCCCATTTTCAAATTGGTCTACATTAAGGTCCAAAGGGTCCAAAATTAAACTTAGTTTGATTTTAACAAAATTGAATTCATAGGGTTCTTTGATATGCTGAATCTAAACATGTATTTAGATTTTGATTATGGGCCCAGTTTTCAAGTTGGTCCAAATCGGGGTCCAAAATTAAACTTTGTTTGATTTCAACAAAATTGAATATATGGGTTCTTTGATATGCTGAATCTAACCATGTATTTAGATTTTTGATTTTTGGGCCCCGATTATCATTTTTTTCCACATTGAGGTCAAAAGGGTCCAAAATTAAACTTTGTTTGATTTCATCAAAATTGAATTATTGGGGTTCTTTGATATGCGAATCTAACCATGTATTTAGATTCTTAATTTTGGTCCCATTTTCAAATTGGTCTACATTAAGGTCCAAAGGGTCCAAAATTAAACTTAGTTTGATTTTAACAAAAATTGAATTCATAGGGTTCTTTGATATGCTGAATCTAAACATGTATTTAGATTTTTGATTATGGGCCCAGTTTTCAAGTTGGTCCAAATCGGGGTCCAAAATTAAACTTTGTTTGATTTCAACAAAAATTGAATATATGGGGTTCTTTGATTTTTGGGCCCCGTTATCAACTTTGTCCACATTGAGGTCAAAAGGGTCCAAAATTAAACTTTGTTTGATTTCATCAAAAATTGAACTCTTGGGGTTCTTTGATATGCTGAATCTAACCATGTATTTAGATTTTGGATATTGGACCATAATAGGTGAATGTCCAATTTAAAATTTTTAAGTTCTTAGACCACATTCATTCTGTGTCAGAAACCTATGCTGTGTCAAATATTTAATCACAATCCAAATTCAGAGCTATATCAAGCTTGAATGTTGTGTCCATACTTGCCCCAACTATTCAGGGTTCGACCTCTGCGGTCGTATCAAGCTGCGCCCTGCGGAGCATTTTATTTATAAATTTTAGATTTTAAGTTTCCGAGTTGTGGGGTTTTATTCATTAAAAAAGGGGGATTTTCCAGTTTTCGGACAATAACTCAAGAATGCTTTCACCAAGTTGCAAGAAATTTTGGTTAATTGTTTATATCTATTGACATGAGCTCTCTTTTGATTTTATAAATTTTAGATTTTACGTTTCCAAGTTACGGGTTTTATTCATAAAAAAGGATTTTCCAGTTTTGGACAATAACTCAAAATGCTTTCAGCTGTTCTCATGAAACTTTGATGAATTGTTGATATTTATTGATGTAAGCTCCTTTAGAATTTTATAAATTTTAGATTTTACATTTCGAGTTATGGGGTTTTATTCATTAAAAAAGGGGGGATTTTCCAGTTTTCAGACAATAACTCAAAAATGCTATCAGCAATTCTTATGAAACTTTGGTGAATTGTTTATATCTTTTGATGTAAGCTCCCTTTAGAATTCTATAAATTTTATTTGTTTATAGTCTGACAACAGATTTACAAAGTATTGTGCAACAGCATAGTGTATTGCACAACAGCAAGAAATCTTTAATTGAATATAAATTCAATTCATATATAACCAATTTCAAGTTCTTTGACTACATTTATTCAGAAACCTATAATATGTCAAATATTTAATTACAATCCAAATTCAGACCTGTATCAAGCTTGAATATTGTGTCCATTTTTGCCCCAACTGTTCAGGGTTGGACCTCTGCGGGCGTATCCAGCTGCGCTCAGCGAAGCAGTTTATTGATTATTTATTTATTTATTTATTCACATGATACATTGTTTTGTGGGTATTAAACAGTATTGTCTAACTTGTCTAAAAAACTCAAACGTTTATAATCGTAATCAAAGGCAGATCCAGGGGGGAGCCCTAGGGGGCCCAGGCACCCCCCTTTTTGGGAAAATTTGGTTGATTATATTGGGAATCACTGAAGCATGACTGGAGCGGGCCCCTCTTGGGGGCAGTCAGTGCCTCCCCTTTATGAAAATTTCTGGATCCGCCACTGGTAAGTTTAGAGATTAAGAATTTACATGTGTGAGTGTCAGTGGTTTATAAATTTGGTTAGAATAAGGACATTTGCTACCACTCTCTTTTGTGATTTTGATATGTTTCATCAATGGATGTTAATGGGAGTAACCTGACAGCAGTCACTACATGCACTAGTGGAGCAGGAATCACTTTCCTTTCCAGAGCACCTTAGATCAACCCTATTAGGTGGAGTTTGCACTGATAAATCTTCAGCTTGTTGTCGTCTTTCCCGATGATCAAATGGAAAGAAAAAGTCGAAGTTCAACTTTTCTTTTCATTCTATCATGGTGACCGTGACATCTTCTTTCTTTGACTTATGATGATTTTTTATAGCATGGGGTCCTGGCTCACTGATTGCTAATGCTGACAGTATATTGATGAAGTATAAAGATTGGGTCAGGGTGCCAGGCTAGATTTTGTATTGCCCTTTTGGAATCTCTTTTTTAATCTCCCATTGTTTGAAACAAAAGAAAAACAAGAGTAGTGATATTTCAACAAGATTTTGAAGCTACAATTCATAATTGTTTAAGATAGTATATCTTGGTGCACAGATCAGAAAAGAATGTTTCCAACCATGAAATTTTACATACTGGTTAGGTAGACAAGAATTTTGAAATAAAATTAGCTCTTAATTATCAAATATTTTCTACAAAATGGTCCTTATTTCATGTATTTGTTTTTATTTATTTCATTATTATCATAAAAAATCACTTAATTTACAGTATACAATATTTCTTAGTGTAACAAACTGTAAAAAGAGAACTGTATGTTGTAGTGACATAAGTATTTAAAATATCTTTGGATTTTGTGTCTTTGTGTTGCTGTCTTATTGGTGTATATACTTTGTTCGTCCTCTTAATAAAGATGACCAAACAGCTGAACAGAGAATTCAGAAAATTAACAATACAGAAGACAAACGAGTTAAACCAAAGGAAAAAAAGGTATCACGGACATCCGACAAACAAACCTCATCAGGGATGACTGATGTATAGAAATATGGTTCTCCCAGGATTTCCACCGTCTGTTAATACAATCCTTTCTAAAGTGTGGCGTCTGTTTGACTCTCGGTATATAAATACACAGCCACGTTTGGTTGGAACGCCATCCATCGACCCAATATCAATGTTGAAAAGGAAACCAAAAGTAAATAAAAAAGAAAAATAGCAAAATAAGTAAAAAGAAAATATCAGAAATAAACAGAAATAGAAAATAATGCCCTCGAGTTCATATATTATAGGACTAAAGGAAGCGACCATTTAACTTCAAAGGGGTATGGGTTTTTCACAAAAAAATATTCTGATCCCCAATTTCATGAGAAAAAAAAATTCAGATCAAGCAAGGCAGTCTATACTTTTTGCTGTTTTAAGGTCAAATTGATTTAAGTTTTATCGTGATTCATCAAAATATTCTTATTGTGATTTGTCAGAGGTTTCTAAAAATTATCCGTTTCCATTATTTTTGGAAAGAATTTAACATGATTCGTCAAAAAGTGATTTGTCAAAATCAGTTGATTATTTTATCGTCATCAAGAAAATGAGACTTTTTTCTCAATATTTGCATAAATTAAATAATGTGATCCTTTCAATCTGCCATTGTCAATGTTGAAAAAAACCAATATTTATTTGTCTTTTTTTCATTTGAACAAATTCCAATGATGCTTAGTTATCTGAAAATAGATGAATTTATTTCTGTTAAAAAGTATGGATAGCAAAGATGTGGAAATAAATATCAAAATGGCAAGATAGAGGTGAATTATTGAAAACTAGAGAATGCAGCTGAAGATCCAAGACTTCCAGAAATAGGGATGCCCTGTCAAAAATAATTGGAAAAAGGGTGGGGTGCAGTCATAAGTCAGACACAAACATTTGATAGATACCAGGCTTATAATTTTGCGCCAGATGTGTATTTCATCTTGGAAAGACTCATCAGTGAAGCTCAAATAAAAAATTAAAATGCCAAATAAAAATATACTTGAACACACTACTTTTTGGCAACCCCCTCCTTTTGCCCTTGCATCCAATCCCCCTCTTTAGATCTATTCATGGTCAATCCTTGAGGAGATGATAATTTTGTTTGTATAAGAAAAACAGGAACAAATTTGTTTCAAGACTGATTTTGTGACATATCACCCTCAAAGATTCTCTAACACAGCAAACCTTATTTAAATAAATAAAATAATACTCCGTTTATTTCACAGGTAGATAGTTGGGGTTCTTTAATGTAATAATGGTATAATTTTAGGATTTTGGCCCTTTTAAATTGTCAATTGGGTCAAAGGGTCAAAATAAACTTGTTTGATTCATCAAAATTGAATTATTGGGGTTCTTTTTCCAACACCTTATTTAATCTTAATTTTGGTCCTTTTAAATTGTCACATTAAGGTCCAAGAGGGTCCAAAAAGTAAACTTAAGAATTTTGTCATTTTCAGCCCACAACATATTTAGAATTCTTAAGCATTCTTTGGATATTCATTGAATGCTAAATATTTGATAGTTAGATTCAGTTTGAGTCTATGCGGCTAGTTTAATCAATTTGGTCTAAATCTCGTTGAAGTCCAAAAGAAAAAATATTATTCCAATATTACCGTTATGATGTTCAACAAGAACTTGAATGCAAAGGAGAAAGAATTCGTTTAAAAATTATGACTGAATCAACAAATGTATATTAGTTCTTTAATTTAAATAGGCCTTTCAATTAATTAATCATGCAATCATAAATGAAAGTCAAAAGTTCGTATAAATTAAATTTGTGTTAACTGTCACAAAAATGTAATGTATGGTCTTATTATCCGTTCTAACGTGTTTTAGATTTCTTATTTTGGTACGCCAACCAATAAAGATTTCAATAGTTATCGGAATCAGTACATTAAGGTACCAAGGAGATGACCAAAATTAAACTAAAGTGATTAAAAGATACCGATTGACATCCTCATAGGGTTAATGAATGCTGATATCTAGAACACTGTATTTTAAGATTTTGCATTTATGTTTTTGTTGCCTCATGTATTTCACATGTTGGTCCGGAAACGGTCCAGAAGGGATTCAACTCTTGTTAACCGATTTCAAGAAAATGAATATATGGTTTATTGATACGGGGGGGCTGAATTAAAACCATTATTTAGTTATTATTTAATGGGCCATTTAATTCAAGTTTATGGTATAACACATATGATCAAGGGTCTTAATAAACATTTGTTATCAGAGGATTTCATCAATATTTTGAATGTATTGGGTTAATTCTTTGATATGACAGAATTAATTCATTGTTATTTAGAGTTCTAAATTTTCGGTCCCATTTTAAAATATGTCACATATAAGGTTACAAGTCATTAATATTATATTATAATTGATTTTAACAAAATTAATCATAGGTTCTTTGCAACTGCAACAATACATGTAATTATATATTTATTTGATTTATGGGACAGTAATTCCAATGATGAGACAAATAGATGGATTATTTCTTAAAGTATTGAAACATTGTTATAGATATCAAAAAAGTTAAAGTATTATTTAAATAAGAAGACTTAGTGTTACATGAGATCTCAAGCATGATTGATTATATTTTTTTATAAATTTTAGATTTTACATTTCCTAGTTATGGGGTTTTATTCATTAAAAAGGGGATTTTCCAGTTTTGGACAATAACTCAAGAATGCTTTCACCAAGTTGCAAGAAATTTTGGTTAATTGTTTATATCTATTGACATGAGCTCTCTTTTGATTTTTATAAATTTTAGATTTTACGTTTCCAAGTTACGGGGTTTTATTCATAAAAAAAGGGGGATTTTCCAGTTTTCGGACAATAACTCAAAAAATGCTTTCAGCTGTTCTCATGAAACTTTGATGAATTGTTGATATTTATTGATGTAAGCTCCCTTTAGAATTTTATAAATTTTAGATTTTACATTTCCGAGTTATGGGGTTTTATTCATTAAAAAAGGGGGGATTTTCCAGTTTTCAGACAATAACTCAAAAATGCTTTCAGGAATTCTTATGAAACTGTGGTGAATTGTTTATATCTTTTGATGTAAGCTCCCTTTAGAATTCTATAAATTTTATTTGTTTACAGTCTGACAACAGATTTACAAAGTATTGCGCAACAGCATAGTGTATTGCACAACAGCAAGAAATCTTTAATTGAATATAAATTCAATTCATATATAACCAATTTCAAGTTCTTTGACTACATTTATTCAGAAACCTATAATATGTCAAATATTTAATTACAATCCAAATTCAGACCTGTATCAAGCTTGAATATTGTGTCCATTTTTGCGCCAACTGTTCAGGGTTGGACCTCTGCGGGCGTATCCACCTGCGCTCAGTAAAGCAGTTTATTGATTATTTATTTATTTATTTATTCACATGATACATTGTTTTGTGGGTATTAAACAGTATTGTCTAACTTGTCTAAAAAACTCAAACGTTTATAATCGTAATCAAAGGCAGATCCAGGGGGGAGCCCTAGGGGGCCCAGGCACCCCTCTTTCGTGGGGAAAATTTGGTTGATTATATTGGGAATCACTGAAGCATGACTGGAGCGGGCCCCCTCTTAGTCAGTGCCCCCCCCTCTTTATGAAAATTTCTGGATCCGCCACTGGTAAGTTAGAGATTAAGAATTTACATGTGTGAGTGTCAGTGATTTATAAATTTGGTTAGAATAAGGACATTTGCTACCACTCTCTTTTGTGATTTTGATATGTGTCATCAGTGGATGTTAATGGGAGTAACGTGACAGCAGTCACTACATGCACTAGTGGAGCAGGAATTACTTTCCTTTCCAGAGCACCTTAGATCAACCCTATTAGGTGGAGTTTGCACTGATAAATCTTCAGCTTGTTGTCGTCTTTCCTGATGATCAAATGGAAAGAAAAAGTTGAAGTTGGACTTTTCTTTTCATTCTATCATGGTGACCCTGACATCTTCTTTCTTTGACTTATGATGATTTTTTATAGCATGGGGTCCTGGCTCACTGATTGCTAATGCTGACAGTATATTGATGAAGTATAAAGATTGGGTCAGGGTGCCAGGCTAGATTTTGTATTGCCCTTTTGGAATCTCTTTTTTTTTTAATCTCCCATTGTTTCGAAACAAAAAGAAAAACAAGAGTATTGATATTTCAACAAGATTTTTGAAGCTACAATTCATAATTGTTTAAGATAGTATATCTTGGTGCACGAATCAGAAAAGAATGTTTCCAACCGCGGAAATTTTACATACTGGTTAGGTAGACAAGAATTTTGAAATAAAAATTAGCTCTTATCAAATATTTTCTACAAAAATGGTCCTTATTTCATGTATTTGTTTTTTTTTATTTATTTCATTGTTATCATAAAAAAAATCACACGAATTTACAGTATACAATATTTCTTAGTGTAACAAACTGTAAAAGAGAACTGTATGTTGTAGTGACATAAGTATTTAAAATATCTTTTGGATTTTTGTGTCTTTGTGTTGCTGTCTTATTGGTGTATATACTTTGTTCGTCCTCTTAATAAAGATGACCAAACAGCTGAACAGAGAATTCAGAAAATTAACAATACAGAAGACAACGAGTTAAACCAAAGGAAAAAAAGGTATGCGGACATCCGACGAACAAACCTCATCAGGGATGACTGATGTATAGAAATATGGTTCTCCCAGGATTTCCACCGTCTGTTAATACAATCCTTTCTAAAGTGTGGCGTCTGTTTGACTCTGCGGTATATAAATACACAGCCACGTTTGGTTGGAACGGCCATCCATCGACCCCATATCAATGTTGAAAAGGAAACCAAAAGTAAATAAAAAAGAAAAATAGCAAAATAAGTAAAAAGAAAATATCAGAAATAAACAGAAATAGAAAATAATGCCCCGAGTTCATATATTATAGGACTAAGGGAACGACCATTTAACTTCAAAGGGGGGTATGGGTTTTTCATAAAAAAATATTCTGATCCCCAATTTCATGAGAAAAAAAAATTCAGATCAAGCAAGGCAGTCTATACTTTTTGCTGTTTTAAGGTCAAATTGATTTAAGTTTTATCGTGATTCATCAAAATATTCTTATTGTGATTTGTCAGAGGTTTCTAAAAATTATCCGTTTCCATTATTTTTGGAAAGAATTTAACATGATTCGTCAAAAAGTGATTTGTCAAAATCAGTTGATTATTTTATCGTCATCAAGAAAATGAGACTTTTTTCTCAATATTTGCATAAATTAAATAATGTGATCCTTTCAATCTGCCATTGTCAATGTTGAAAAGGAAACCAATATTTATTTGTCTTTTTTTCATTTGAACAAATTCCAATGATGCTTAGTTATCTGAAAATAGATGAATTTATTTCTGTTAAAAAGTATGGATAGCAAAGATGTGGAAATAAATATCAAAATGGCAAGATAGAGGTGAATTATTGAAAACTAGAGAATGCAGCTGTAGATCCAAGACTTCCAGAAATAGGGATGCCCTGTCAAAAATAATTGGAAAAAGGGGTGGGGGTGCAGTCATAAGTCAGACACAAACATTTGATAGATACCAGGCTTATAATTTTTTGCGCCAGATGTGTATTTCATCTTGGAAAGACTCATCAGTGAAGCTCAAATAAAAAAATTAAAATGCCAAATAAAAAATATACTTGAACACACTACTTTTGGCAACCCCCCCCCCTCCTTTTTGCCCTTTGCATCCAATCCCCCCTCTTTAGATCTATTCATGGTCAATCCTTGAGGAGATGATAATTTTGTTTGTATAAGAAAAACAGGAACAAATTTGTTTCAAGACTAATTTTTGTGACATATCACCCTCAAAGATTCTCTAACACAGCAAACCTTATTTAAATAAATAAAATAATACTGCGTTTATTTCACAGGTAGATAGTTAAAATGGAAAACGGCCAAACTACTTCAACCAGCAATGGTGTTAGTGATGTCAAAAACTTAAAAATGGAACGTAATTCAATGAACGGAGCTACCAATGGGGTAAATGGTGCTCCAGCAGAAGATCAGCACCATTTCCTGACAAAGCTAATGGATATGATGATCACAGAAGGTATTGACAAAGCCAATGACAGGAAAAATAAAATTGTGGAATTTAAACACCCCAAAGAACTAGAGAAAATGCTTGATCTGAAATTGAAGGACCCAACCAATGATGATCGTCTGCTGGATATATGTAATGATGTAATAAAATACAGTGTTAAAACAGGTTAGATTACTTTGACCAATCGATTTGCTGGAATAGAGGGATGTAATTGCAATATAAGTTAAAAATTCCAATTTTAAAAAGTGCTACAAAATCGTGTTTTATTTTAGTGACTTGATTATTGTGATGGAAAAAACCCAAGATGTCAAGAGTATTTTCAAATAATTATCTCATACATGTCATAAGTTGAAGAAAAACTGAAAACTCCATGTCAAAAAATGAAACAAAACAACTAAAAGATTAATAAATCCTCAAAATACTTCATAGATAACTTATAATTCGCCGTTTCAGAAACTAAAGGCCTATGGGTAAAATGATTATTCTTGAAATTTTGGTGTACGAACAATGGATTTTTGGCCAATGACGTTACATAATATTGTTCCTAAACCAATCAAAATATTTTGGTGTACATTTCACCCACAATGCATTAGATTTTGAAATGGTGAATTGAGCAGCATGAACCCTAAAAAAAACTGAGGTGAACTTAGGTGCTTCAGAGGATTTGATTTGATTGATTTTTGGTGTTTTAACGCCACTTTTAAGCATCGCTTTTGGGCTATTTCGTGGCGGCCAGTTTTTGTTGGTGGAGGAAGCCAGAGTGCTCAGAGAAAACCACCGACCTTGATAGGAAAACTGACAATCCTAGTCAATTAAGACTGGAATCGAGTGCACCCGCATGAGCGAGTTCGAACTCACAACCTCAGTGTTGACTGGCTAGTGATTACAGTAGTAACTACTTAGACCACTCGGCCACCGAGGCCCCTGCTTCAGAGGACTAATTGCAATCATTGAAAAGTGGATCATAATAAAAAAATCCTATATTTTCATTCCCTCCATGATTTTTCATTCCCAAAAGTATTTTTCTCTATTTATTGCTATTTTTGTACAATTTCCTGCAATTTTCACATTTCCTCTCCCCCCTCCCCCTCCAATAAAAAAACAAATAAAAAAAAAAACGACTAAGAAGTTAAATTAAAATCAAACAGTTAAAGAACATATAAAATTAACTTAGACTGAACATAAATATTAAAGGGAGATAATTTGTTTCCTTTAGCCAGGATTTATACACTATAAATCCCTAGCCATGGTATCATAATTTTCACAAACTGTTTCTGCAGTTGTCCTCTTATTCAATAATACTGGTAGTCTAATGTTTGGACTCTAATTTCAGTAAATTTACTCACTTATTTATGTCATTATTTATTAATAAAAGGAGATGTGAGGTTTACATCAATGAGACAGCTACCCAAAGATACACAGTTGGGAGGCCCCTCATAAGAGTGTCCAGATATTCACATAATCACAAATATTTTGCCAATATACTCACATAATCATTAATTTTTTTTTTTAAACAAGATAATCAAATAATCAAAAATACAGTCCTAGCTAGATTATCAAATGATAAAAAATCATGAAATATTTGGGCTGGTAATCAAATAATCACTATATAAACAACCAAGTAATCACATAATCAAAAACCCCATGACGAGGCTCAGTGGGCATTTACTTTTTACTGCAATAATAACTTACATATTTTCACTAGATAACAACTGTGTGCAATTGCCATTGTTTAATTTTGCTAGTAAAGTAAAAATATAATTTTGTATTTGTTGTAGGTCATCCTAGGTTTTTCAACCAGTTGTTTGGTGGTCTTGATGAGTATACACTTGGTGGTGCATGGCTTACAGAAACATTAAATGCTAGCCAGTAAGTTGTAATCCATCTTTGGAAGGTTTGTCAGATATAAAAAGATAGTAATAGAAAAAGCTTTTCCCATATATTTTATCATATATGCTTGAAATTTGTTGCTTTTCATGTTTGTTAATGTTCTGAAAACTTATGATTTGTATTTGTGATGCAGTTGCTGTCTTGCTGATTCAGACGAGGGCACAACTGTCTGAGGCCCCCTCTAAAATAAAGAAAAAATGTTATAATGGTATAATTACAGCCAATTTTGTGTCAAAAGAAGGTCTCCTAGTTCTTAAGGATACCCCCTTAACATCAAATCCAGGATCCAAGTCAGGGATGGTTTAATAAATGATCTGATATGACTTTAACTGAAATTGCTGTACTCTTTATATACTTAACCAGGTACACATATGAAGTTAGCCCAGTGTTTACCTTGATGGAGCAATGTGTCATTAGGAAAATGCTAAGATTAGCAGGAATTGAAAATGGTGATGGAATATTTTGTCCAGGTAATTTTTATGCTTCATTTAGAACAAATTTAATTACTTAATTGTTTTTTTTTAAATTGATTTGTAAAATTGACAAATTTACATCAATGTTTATTTATGTATTTGAAATATAGTTTGGAAATTCTGACGAGGTCATCTAGGAAAACTTCAAAACTTTATGAGGACTCTAAGACATGCGTTGGTTGCCAGTTGGGGTTCTTAGTTATAAAGCTAATCATTTACCGGTAAAACATTAAAATCATACTAAATAGCTATATAAGATCAAACATTACGATTAACATCATCAAAATCTGATTAGTTGAAGATCATTAGCATCAGTAGCCACTATAAAGATAAGTTTAAGAATCGCACCAGGAATAAATGGAATTTTTTTTTAAATCATATCAAGAATAGGAAAAACATATAGTTCCTACTGCACATAAAGGAATAGCTAAAACATATTCAACAGTACAACAGGAATAGTCCATAGGAATCAATGAATTACTTCACAATTACCAGAAATGAGTTCATACAGCACATCACAAAAGGAATCATTAAGGGAGCTACCATTTAATTTCAAGCGGGGGTTATGGTTTTTTGTCTGAGTCGGAAATTTGCACAAAGCGTGAACAATTTTATTAAGTTTTTCAACGCTATCAATCAAATTATTTTGTTCAAAATTTAACACTATAAGGTATGCATGGGGATTCAGAATATTTTTTTTATCCTCTGCTTGAACAGAATAATCTCTTTTGTCAATTTGGGAATCAGAATATTTTTTTAGGAAAAAACCATAACCTTGAAGTTAAATGGTCCTTCCCTAATCACATGACAAATAGTCAAGATAAATTCATAAAATCATAAGACAAAATGCCGAGAGAGATTCAAAAGGCACAGCAAACAACTGATACTAATTCATATTACACACCATGAATAGCCGAAACCAATTTAAATATAGCACATTTATAATCTTGATAATGAATAGCGGACCCTCATTCATGAATTACATGACAACTAGGAAAAAGGATTTCTACAGCACATCATGAGTGTTATTAAAACACAAGTTTATAAATTACACGACAAACCACTTTATATACAAAATCATACAGCAGCACTTTATGAACAATGACAAAAAATCATAAATAAATTGACAAATGACAAGGCTTTATTAGGCTTGACTCATAATTTAAAAAAAAAGGAAATTTCTGTATGGTGTAACTATTTCAAAAAGGTTGCATATTTCCATTTATTTATGAAAATCTTTTTGATATATAAGATACTATAATTGATATCTTATGGAAATTTTGCATTGTCAGTGTGTGGATTCAGTAACTATTAGTCCTTGCATATTTAATGCATTTTATTAATTTTTATATGACCGCAAAAAAATTTTGTGGTCGTATGTTGGTATCACGTCGTCGTAGTCTCGTCGTCGTCGTCGTCCAAGACACTTGGTTTCCGGACAATAATTTAGTATTAGTAAATAGAAATCTATGAAATTTAAACACAAGGTTTATAACCACAAAAGGAAGGTTGGGATTGATTTTGGGGGTTATTGTCCTAACAGTTTAGGAATTAGGGCCAAAAAAGGGGCCCAAATAAGCATTTTTCTAGTTTTCAGACAATAACTTGTGGAATGGTGTATGGATCTCTCTGAAATTGTACAACAAGTTTCCATACCACAAAGGGATGGTTAGGATTGGCTTTGGGGGGTAATGGCTCAAACCGTTTAGGAATTAGGGGCAAAAAAAGGGGAAAAACAAGGGTTTTCTTGTTAATGGACAATCACTTTTAAGTACAATGTTAAATTTGGATTACCTCCCTTACACTGCTTTAAAATTATGTATAAAGAAATTTTGTATTGTCTTGAGGTGATTAGCTGTCAATTTATTTTTAGAAGTTACTAATAAAAATGCTGATTAAAGATATATTATTTTTACACATGATTATGTATGTCATTTTCTATTTTAAGACTTTTATGATGTATTTAAATTGGTAATTATGGTTGCAAACTCCATTGGAAATTTGAATTGAGATAATGACCATATCTTGAGGGAAAGATTTTAAAAAAAGGGAAGGGGAGGGAGGTGAAAAATTGGGGAACATTTTTTCTCATTACAGATTTCAGAAATTAAAAAGAAAATTTCTTCAAATTTTTTTTTTTTTTTGCAAAAAAAGGTGAAGTGAAAAAATTTTTTGGCCAAAAAAGGGGTTGAAAATTTTTTTTGGGTGGGTCAATTTGCAACAGCATAGTGTATTGCACAAAACAAAACAAAAAAGGGGGGTACATTTTTTTTTGGGGGGGGGGGGGGCAATTTGCAACAGCATAGTGAATTGCACAAAAGCAAAAAATTGAATATAAATTCAAATCATATAACCAATTCTAAGTTCTTTGACTACAGTTATTCTGTGTCAGAAACCTATTATGTGTCAAACATTTAATTTCAATCCAAATTCAGACCTGTATCAAGCACGAATATTGTGTCCTTTTTTGCCCCAACTGTTCAGGGTTGGCCCTCTGCGGTCGTATCCAGCTGCACTCGCGAAGCAATTTATTCAGGATAAAATAATAAATTTTATCTTGTCATTTTTCTGCATATTTTAATACTGTGGATTTATTTTTATTTGTGGGATACCAATTTTCATGAATTTTGTTGGTAAACAGTAAAGGTGAACCATAATTTTCAACAAAGTACACATTTCCTAAGGGAATTAATCATATAGACTCCATGGCAAATCCATGAAATCAAATATCCACGGAAATACAAGTTTTCCTCAATCCAGGAAAATTGGTATCCATGAAAATAAATGAATCCACAGTAGTATGTTATTTCAGACTTTCATATTATGTTCCAATCAATATGTTTGAACTTTGACTTGTTGTTTTCCTGTACAAATACGATTTATTCCAGGCGGTTCCATTTCCAACATGTATGCACTTAACGTAGCTCGGTATCAACGATTTCCGGATTGCAAAACGAAGGGGATGCAAGCCCTACCTAAAATTTGTGTATTGACCTCAGAGAAGGTAGTCCATAGCAACAGTTACCATCTGTATTCTATATATTTTCGCCCATTTTTCACTAGTGTTTATATTTTTGGGCCCATTTTTCAATAGTCTTTATATTTAAGCACCCCTTGATTTTCTATTCTTTTTTTACGGACCTGTTTTTCTCTATCATGTATTTTTGTACCTATTATTATATATTCTGTTAACCCCATACAGACCCTCATAATACAAAACCATTCATATGAAACAATTTTTGCTAAGGTATGTTATAACTTACTTACTTACTTACTTACTTAGTCCTTGCTATGCCTTATATATGGTACATAGGGCAAACATGTATGTTCTGCTTGCATTTAAATTATATGCTAATATTAGAAATTTACATGTGTGTATTAAAATAGAATTGATACTATGTATTAGTGATCTTACTGGTCTATTGTTGTACCATGAAATTAAGTAGCCTGACAAACTGCAGTTGTTTACCCTCGTCCTTTTGATATCATCTTTACAACACACCAGAAGCTTATTATAAATGTTTTTAGACAGATAGTGCCAAAATTATGGATAATTATTTTAAATTCAAGAGAATTAAAAGAATTTGAAACTGTTTATTAAATATTATTACATACCTGCCAACTTTTCAAAATCTCCATGGGGATTTCAAGTGCAAGAAGACCTAATACTCCTCTTATATTGCCATAAGTGTTTTTATCTACTACTATATTGTTTGAATAAGTATGTATGTGCTTAAATACCCTTTAACTCATTTGAATGCCTGTTTTGAGGTGTTCAGTTCATATAACAAAGAATTTCAGAATTCAGGTCAACACCTCTCATGGGGGATATCCCCCATAAATCGGGATAGTTGGCAGGTCTGTTATTAAACTTAACATAAAATCCCAGATTTTAATTGGTCCATAAGAGGAGATGTTCTACACTATCCCATGGCTTATATATAGACTACAACCATTCACAGAGATGCTTGATCATTTGTGCACTTTATTGAATATGGATGGTTGATATTTACCATGATTTACATGATGTCATAGTTTGTAACTTTAAATTTGAAATTTAAAACCAATGATAACACAAAATTCTTTATAATAAATTAAATAACACATAGCTGAGAGATGATAGCAGATTATTACCCTTTGAAAAACATGGTTAACTCTCTGGGCTTCGCAATGGTTGAACATTTTTCTCAAGGTAACAATTTGGATTCATTCCTTCACTGTCAGACAATGATTTATAGCTAATCTTTAAAACGATTAAAGCAAACAATGTACATGATATTTTAAGGATTCCTGCAGACATTTAGACAATATACAATGTCTTATCCAGGATAGGGCATAGTGGGTGTTCTCCCAACTTTTGATTGTGCAAAAGAAGAAAATCACGCTTCTCACAATTTATATGAATTTTTCTCACATTTATATGAATTTTTAAGCATTCAATGGCTTAAAATTTGTTTGCCGTGCTCAGCTTGCAAGTATCTTTTACTTTTTAGGAAAATACACCCCCTTTCAAAAATCCTGGATCTGCTTCTGATATATTCCATGTAAACAGTCAGAAATACTAACTGAACAATTAATTTCAGGATCACTTTTTGTATTAATTTGAATCTCAGTCACATATTAAAATGATTTTGATGTTTCATTTGAACATCAAATACAAATTTAAGGAATTTAATGCCCCCTAACAACAAATGTTCCTCAAAAAGTTTTTAGATAAAACACAAATAGTATAAAGAGAGGCAAAAGATACCAAAGGGACATTCAAACTTATTAGTAAAAAAGCAAAAATCGAAAAATGACCAAAAGACAAACAACAGTATACAAAACCCAAATTGAAAACAAGACTTAGCAACACAAACACCACCAAAACCAAGGGTGATCTCAGGTGCTCTGGAAGGGTAGCAGATCCTGCTCCACATGTGGCACCCATATTTTTATATACTTAACACATTAATCATCAGATTTTTATTACTAAAGATATTTTTTTTCTTTTACAGGGACATTATTCACTCAAGAAAGGAGCAGGATTTCTAGGTATTGGCATGGACAATGTTCTACCTATTCAAACAGATGATCAGGGTAGAATGTCGCCTAAAGCATTGGAAGAAACTATACAAGACTGTATAACCAAGGTATTTGTCCCTATAGACATATGATATATGATATAGATATAAGAAGATGTGGTATGAGTGCCAATGAGACAGCTCTCCATCCAAGTCAAAATTTATAAAAGTAAACCATTATAGGTAAAAGTACGGTCTTCAACACGGAGCCTTGGCTCACACCGAACAACAAGCTATAAAGGGCAGGCCATAATCTTGTTGCGAAATGACGACTTAAGTCGCCAAAGAATTTTGAAAATCGCTAAATCGCCGCCGACTGACTTCATAGCGAAGTCAAATCGCTATCAAAATTGGTAAAAGGGAGACAACTTGTGATTGACAAGTCTCACAGGTAAAAAATGGCGGCTGACAAGGAAAATCGAGATTTTCAAACGACCAGGACTAATACTGTCAACGATCAAATTAAATAAATACAACGGCGACTTTGAACATCCTCGGATATAACTTTCAAAACTATTCAAACGGAAAACTGACCGTCTATTTAAGTTATCATTTTACGATGATTTTCATCTGAGGATATTGCGTAATCACTCAGCTGATTTGTTTTATTTTTATTACTTGCACGAGTTGATCAATTTTATTATTCGGTAGGTAAAAGGTGGGAATTAACGGCAGATTTATTATATTGATTGAATAAAAATTGAAATATAAAAGGTAGAAAGACGACTGATGGATATAAATGTGATTGCAAACGTACGACATTCGAACAGATTGTGATTAGCAGTGGATTTTTTCTCACGATCGACCATTTCGTTGATATGGATGATATTTTTAAAAAATGATAGAAATTGGCTTTTTTTCGGATAATTATTATGCGATTGAAAGATATTTTCATTTATAGACTTACAATCTTTAACGATAATCTCAATTTACAACTAACATAATGTCCTGGACATTCAATATTGTTTTACAAAATAATGGCAAGTGGCCGGTGATATAAATTAAATTCCCAGTCATGTGAAATTCATCAGGAAAACTGGGAGTATTATTTTTTCTGGACTTTTAAAAATAAATTGAGGCAGATGCACATGAATTTAATGCATCATAATCATGGTAATATTACTAGCTAGGCTACTCCCTCATGTCCCAACCCAATCAACAAATTTTATTTAGAACACAATGATATCAATAAATACATAACAACTATATATTCTCTAAACCTTTTATAAAGAACTTTCTATATATACACTGTGTACAATAACATATGAAAAAACTGCAAGTATATCTATTATTGAATATAAAACAATTTCCTTAGTGATGAGCATGATAACACGATGCAACCGAAACGGTAATGGAATCTCACTTCTCCAAGAAATTGACCACTTCTCCTTCTTCTCTTGGAAGGAGAAGTCACTTCTCATTCAAAATTCTAGATTAGGCCCTGATAAAGGGCCCCAAAAATTACTAGTGTAAAACCATTCAAATGGGAAACCAACGGTCTAATCTATAAAAAATGAGAAACAAGAAACACTTATGAACCACATCAACAAACGACAACTACTGAACATCAAATTCCTGACTTAGGACAGGTGCAAACAATTGCAGCGGGTTTAAACGTTTTAATGGTACCAATGCCTTATATATGGTACATAGGGCAAACATGTATGTTCTGCTTGCATTTAAATTATATGCTAATATTAGAAATTTACATGTGTGTATTAAAATAGAATTGATACTATGTATTAGTGATCTTACTGGTCTATTGTTGTACCATGAAATTAAGTAGCCTGACAAACTGCAGTTGTTTACCCTCGTCCTTTTGATATCATCTTTACAACACACCAGAAGCTTATTATAAATGTTTTTAGACAGATAGTGCCAAAATTATGGATAATTATTTTAAATTCAAGAGAATTAAAAGAATTTGAAACTGTTTATTAAATATTATTACATACCTGCCAACTTTTTAAAATCTCCATGGGGGATTTTAAGCACAAGAAGACCTAATACTCCTCTTATATTGCCATAACTGTTTTTAATCTACTACTATATTGTTTGAATGAGTATGTATGTGCTTAAATGCCCTTTTAACTCATTTGAATGCCTGTTTTGAGGTGTTCAGTTCATATAATAAAGAATTTCAAAATTCAGGTCAACACCTCTCATGGGGGATATCCCCCATAATTCGGGATAGTTGGCAGGTCTGTTATTAAACTTAACATAAAAATCCCAGATTTTGATTGGTCCATAAGAGGGAGATGTTCTACACTATCCCATGGCTTATATATAGACTACAACCATTCACAGAGATGCTTGATCATTTGTGCACTTTATTGAATATGGATAGTTGATATTTACATGATGTCATAGTTTGTAACTTTAAATTTGAAATTTAAAAAACCAATGATAACACAAAATTCATTATCATAAATTAAATAACACATAGCTGAGAGATGATATAGCAGATTATTACCCTTTGAAAAAACATGGTCAACTCTCTGGGCTTCGCAATGGTTGAACATTTTTTCTCAAGGTAACAATTGTGGATTCATTCCTTCACTGTCAGACATAATAATTTATTGCTAATCTTTAAAACGATTAAAGCAAACAATGTACATGATATTTTAAGGATTCCTGCAGACATTTAGACAATATACAATGTCTTATCCAGGATAGGGCATAGTGGGTGTTCTCCCAACTTTTGATTGTGCAAAAGAAGAAAAATCACGTTTCTCACAATTTATATGAATTTTAAGCATTCAATGGCTTAAAAATTTGTTTGCCGTGCTCAGCTTGCAAGTATCTATTACTTTTTTAGGAAAATACACCCCCTTTCAAAAATCCTGGATCTGCTTCTGATATATTCCATGTAAACAGTCAGAAATACTAACTGAACAATTAATTTCAGGATCACTTTTTGTATTAATTTGAATCTCAGTCACATATTAAAGTGATTTTGATGTTTCATTTGAACTTCAAATACAAATTAAAGGAATTTAATGCCCCTAACAACAAATGTTCCTCAAAAGTTTTAGATAAAACACAAATAGTATAAAAGAGAGGCAAAAGATACCAAAGGGACATTCAAACTTATTAGTAAAAAAAAAAACGGACAATGCCATGGCAAAAATCTAAAAAATGACCAAAAGACAAACAACAGTATACAAAACCCAAATTGAAAACAAGACTTAGCAACACAAACACCACCAAAAACCAAGGGTGATCTCAGGTGCTCTGGAAGGGTAGCAGATCCTGCTCCACATGTGGCACCCATATTTTTATATACTTAACACATTAATCATCAGATTTTTATTACTAAAGATATTTTTTTTCTTTTACAGGGACATTATTCACTCAAGAAAGGAGCAGGATTTCTAGGTATTGGCATGGACAATGTTCTACCTATTCAAACAGATGATCAGGGTAGAATGTCGCCTAAAGCATTGGAAGAAACTATACAAGACTGTATAACCAAGGTATTTGTCCCTATAGACATATGATATATATGATACAGATATAAGAAGATGTGGTATGAGTGCCAATGAGACAACTCTCCATCCAAGTCAAAATTTATAAAAGTAAACCATTATAGGTAAAAGTACGGTCTTCAACACGGAGCCTTGGCTCACACCGAACAGCAAACTATAAAGGGCCCCAAAAATTACTAGTGTAAAACCATTCAAACGGGAAAACCAACGGTCTAATCTATAAAAAAAAATGAGAAACGAGAAACACTTATGAACCACATCAACAAACGACAACTACTGAACATCAAATTCCTGACTTAGGACAGGTACAAACAATTGCAGCGGGTTTAAACGTTTTAATGGTACCAAACCTTCACCCTTATCTGAAACAATAGTGTAACACCACAACATATAAAGACACACTATAAAATATCAATTGAAATGGCTTAACACCAATCAAAAGACATATTAACACCAGTGAACATACACTGAACAAATAAATTTGACCTATGATACAATGTAAATACAAAATAAATATCCATATATTTTAGATCCATTTTGTTACATCTGGTGATCCATTTATTTGGCAATCGCCAATGGCAGTCAGCAGGCTTTAAGAACATCTGTTGTTTGACTTGCTAGTCAAATGCGTTTTGTTAAAATATACTTTTTCACTTTTTTGGTCTTTTGGAAAATGTTGTTTGTGCTGTATTTAGATCCCTCTACCAAGAAATTTGTTTTGCATGCACATGTATAAAAATTGTGGTTTTTATCCAATGCAATCATAGGTTTGAACGTTGTTTTCAATTTAGATTTGATATATATGATATATATATATATGTGTTCTCACTTATGCAATATATTTCATAAAATATGTAAGATATATATTATAAAGTATAATGAGTTGTCTGAATTATAAAGAAAAGTTTATATCTTATATTTTTACATGATATCTTTTGAAATATATAAAATATGAAATATGAATAAAAATATGAGCTGTGGCAGATTAAAATCAACCTTATGCACTTGCACATATAGTTGTTCATATATATAAGACTTTGATTGATTTTGGAACATTCAAACACAAAATAAAAGATGAATTTTAGACTTTTTGTATGGTTCTCATATCAACTCAATTTTCAAACAGTTACAGACTTTTCATAGAGATTTTTCAATCCAAAATTAGTAAACCAATGTATTGATATTCATTTTAATATATTTTAAACTTTGTAAGAAATATAATAAAAAATAAAAAATAGCTCTTAACATGATAAAGTATAAGAGTTCCTGATCGTATTACATGTACCAGCATAGTAGCCTGTATTTCGGTACTGGCATGTAAATAAAGATATTGTGTTATAATAATATGCTGTAATTTTTATGCCCCCGCTGTAGCGGAGGGGGCATTAAGTTTTACCCTTGTCCGTCTGTACGTCTGTACGTACGTACGTAACGTCCCAAAATTGGTTTCCGTTCTCTAACTTGAGTTTGCCTCAACCAAATGTTATGAAACTTATACACAATGCTCCTTACCTCAAAACACAGATCAAGTTTGAATTTTGGTGGCGTCACTTTAACCGTTCTAGAGTTATGCCCCTTTATAAATGGAAAAATTGCAAAATTTTTAGTTTCTGTTCTCTAATTTAAGTTTGCCTCAACCAAATGTTATGAAACTTACACACAATGCTTATTACCACTGAATACAGATCAAGTTTGAATTTTGGTAGCGTCACTCAAACTGTTCTAGAGTTATGCCCTTTATAAATGGAAAAATTGCAAAATTTTTAGTTTCTGTTCTCTAATTTAAGTTTGCCTCAACCAAATGTTATGAAACTTATACACAATGCTTATTACCACAAAACACAGATCAACTTTGAATTTTGGTGGTGTCACCTAAACGTTTCTAGAGTAATGCCCCTTTATAATGGAAAAATTGCAAAACTTTTAGTTTCCGTTCTCTAACTTAAGTTTGCCTCAACCAAATGTTATGAAACTTATACACAATGCTTATTACCACAAAACACAGATCAAGTGTGAATTTTGGTGGCGTCACTCAAACTGTTCTAGAGTAATGCCCTTTATAAATGGAAAAATTGCAAAGTTTTTAGTTTCCGTTCTCTAACTTAAGTTTGCCTCAACCAAATGTTATGAGACTTACACACAATGCTTATTACCACAAAACTCAGATAAAGTTCAAATTTGGGTAGCGTCACTTTTATCGTTCTTCAGTTATGTCCCTTTATAACTATATGATATGCAAGCAGGGGCATCATCTGTGTCCACATCTGTCCACAATCCACATTTATTTTATTTTTTTTAAATTATTATAAATTAAGGAATATATCTCCATCTTGCATAGCTCTGATTCTTTGATCACCTTGACCATAATTTTTGTCCTCATTGATTAATATAAGCTCTTAATTTTTAGCTCACCGTTCTGAAGGAACTGTTAGCTTTTGCCATCACTTGGCGTCCGTCTCCGTCGTCGTCGTCCGTCCGGTGTAAACTATTTCAAACATCTTCTCCTCTGAAACTACTGTACCAATTCCAACCAAACTTAAGCTGAATGATCCTTAGGGTATCCAGAATAAAATTTTTGTTTTATTTTCTGTTTCGTCAAAAAATATGGCTGCCATGGCTAAAAATAGAACATAGGGGTAAAATGCAGTTTTTAGTTTAATATGTCAAAAACCAAAGCATTTAGAGCAAATCTGACCTAGGGAAAAATGTACATTAGGTCAAGTTCTATCAGCCCTGAAATTTTCAGATGAATCTAACAACCCATTGTTGGGTTGCTGCCACTAAATTGGTGATATTAAGGAAACTTTGCAGTTTTTGGTTATTATCTTGAATATTATTATAGATAAAGATAAACTGTTAACAGCAAAAATGTTCAGCAAAGTAAGATCTACAAATAAGTTTCATATGACCAAAATTGTCAATTGACCCCTTAAGGAGTTATTGTCCTTTAAAGACAATTTTTCACAATTTGTTCATCTAGTTTGCTTACTTTAATAAAATCTTCTCCTTTGAAACTGCTGAATCAATTTCAGCCAAACTTGGGCTGAATGAGTTTCAGATTATCTTGTATAAATTTTGTATTTTATTTCCTTGTACGTCAAGAAACATAGCCACTATGGCTAAAATGGAACATAGGGGTAAAATGCATTTTTTTGCTTTTGAAGAAAATATGACAGATACAAAGAACATTTAAATGGCATTTTTAAGCCACTCATTAATATATATTAAAAAGCAAATATAACCATTGATGAAAAAACATTTGTAGACTCTTCTTATTCTCTTCTCTGTCATCAGTTTGCTTTTTGCTTTACAGGGGATTGTACCATACATTGTCAACGCAACAGCAGGTTCTACTGTACTTGGAGCATATGACCCCTTGGAAGAGATAGCCGACATCTGTGAGAAATACAAAATTTGGATGCATGTAGATGGAGCATGGGGAGCAGGTTGCCTGTTGTCACAGAAGTATAAGGGGTTTATGAAGGGAATTGAAAGGTAATTACTGTGCCATTGTCAAGAGTTATGGGACTTTGACATTATTGAATTGATATAAGTAGATTGATGACTTTTTTACTTTGAGAATTACTGATGTTCTATTCTGTATTGTTGGAACTAAAGTTGTTTTCTTTCACAAAAAAAGTAAGGAATTGTGAATTAGGCCATTATAAAAGAATTCCTAAATTATCTCTCATTGAATTCATTTTTATACGACCACAAAAAATTTTTGGGGATCTATAATGGTATGATGTCGTCTGCGTTGTCGTCCGAAGACACATTGGTTTCCGGACAATAACTTTAGTTTAAGCTAATGGATCTCTATGAAATTTTTTGAGAAGGTTCAATACCACAAAAGGAAGGTTGGGATTGATTTTGGGGATGATAGTCCCAACCGTTTAGGAATTACGGGCCCAAAAGGGGCCCAAAACAAGCATTTTACTAGTTTCAGGATAATAACTTGTGTATAAGTATTTCGATTGCTCTGAAATTGTACCACAATGTTTAATACCACAAGTAGAAGGTTGGGATTCATTTTAGGGGTTATGGGGCCAACAGTTTAGGAATTAAGGGCCAATAAGGGGCCAAAACAAGCATTTTCTAGTTTCCAGACAATAACTTGTGTGTAAGTGTATAGATCTCTCTGACATTGTACCACAAGGCTCCGTATAACAAAGGGAAGGCTGTGATTGAGTTTGGGGTTAATTGCCCCAAACATGTAGGAATTAGGGGTCAAAAAAAGGGCCAAAAACAAGCATTTTTCTAGTTTCCAGACAATAACTTGTGTTTAAGTGTATGGATCTCTCTGAAATTGTACTACAATGCTCCATACTACAAAGGAAAGGCTGGGATTGAGTTTTAGGGTTATTGCTCCAAGGGGGGTTTCAAAAAGTTGGTGGGGGGGGATTTTTTCCAATTTTTTAAGGGATTCATATTTTTTTTTCAAAATTTTTCAAATTTCGAATTTTTGAAAAGTTTCTAGGGAAAACTTCACAGTATTGCTCAATATATTTGTAAGATCTTTGACCACATTTATTTTGTGTCATCAGAAACCTATATTATTCAAATTCAGACAGTATCAAGCTTGAATATTGTGTCCAAATTTGCCCAAACTTGTCAGGGTTCATTCAACCTCTGTGGTCGTATCAGGTTGCGCTCAGCAAAGCATTTTATTTAAATAGTAGTACTAGGGGGGGAATTTATATTATGTCTGTTTTTGTGAAAATTTCTTGAAAATGTAAGAAAGTAGCAAAGAATCAAAACCCTTTTTTTTAGCTCTAAAAAAATACCAAAACAATGGTAGGGTTTCGTTTTCTGATATTTTGAATGTGCCGCTTGTGTGATTTCCAAAGAAAGCTTTGTGTAAGATCTGTGTATGACTACTATAGATATAGACCTATGAGTAGAAAAGAATCGTAAAGAATCACCTGCCATTTGATATAGTCTCTAAGCCCATTTAAAAAAAGTTTACTTTAAAATTTTAAAGAGATTCCAGATAAGACACACATTAGACAAAAGATGAAAATTTACATTTTTTGAAATACAGGGTTTTGCTTAGCAAGATTTTTTTTTATATATACTCAGTTAATTAAATTTTAACTATTTGGTTTAAATACTATATTTCATTCCTCTATATTGCTAACATAGTTCATGTTTGTTTATTTTACAGAGCACAAAGTTTTATGTTTGCTTATTTTACTATTTTACAGGACACAAAGTTTCATGTTTGCTTATTTTACAGGGCAGACTCTTTAACATGGAATCCACATAAAATGATGGGAACAAACTTACAAGCTGCAGTTTTCCTTACTAAACATAAGGTAAGAACACCATTGGTATTCATTGAAATATCTTTTTAGCTGTTGGCCAGCGTGAACTATTGCCATCACTTTGAGTCCGTCTTTGTCAACTACTAAATTTTTTAAAAATTTCACCAAGACTATTAAAGTAGTCTAACTACTGTATCACTAGCCTGTCAACACTAAGGTTATGAGTTTGAATTCCACATGTGGCTCGACTCCAATCTTAATTGACTAGGATTGTCAGTTTTCCTAAGGAAGGTCAGTGGTTCTCTCCAGGCATTCTGGCTTCCTCTACCAATAAACTAGAGGCTCTCAAGAGCCTGTGTCGCTCACCTGATTCTACTTTGGTTTTGCAAATCATGTGAAAATAGATTAAAATTATAACAGATACCCTTATAATGATTGAGGCCAAATTTGGTTAAATATTGGCCCTGTACTTTAATGAAAAATCCTGGTGGTATGTATTTCCCTTGGGTCTTATGTTAAACTAAGTCCCCTGCTGATGGCTATCTTGGATGATGGTTCGGCTACAAAGTAACACCACTTGGTCAGCACCTCATTAGGAACATTCATGTCATGTTTGGTTTCATTCTATTCAGTGGTTCTCTAGAAGAAAATATTTGTATGTATTGCCCATAGGGTCCTATGTTAAACTTACTCCGCCTGCTGGCAGCCATCTTGGAAGACAAATCAGCTACAAAGTAACAACACTTGGTCAGCACTCAACACATCTAAAGAAACATTCATACCATGTTTGGTTTCAATCCATTAACCGGTTTTCTAAATGAAGACGCTTGTATATATTTCCTAAAGGGTCCTTTGTTAAACTAAGTTCCCCATTGGCAGCCATCTTGGTTGATGGATTTGCTACAAAGTAACAACACTTGGTCAGCACCTCATAAGGAACATTCATGCCATGTTTGGTTTCATTCCATTCAGTTGTTCTTCAAAAGAAGACTTTTGTATGTATTTTGCATAGGGTCCTTTCTTAAACTAAGTTCCCCGCTGGTGGCAGCCATCTTGGATAATTGATTGGCTACAAAGTAACAACACTTGGCCAGCATCTCATTAGGAACATACATGCAATGTTTGGTGTCATTCCATTCAGTGGTTCTCTAAAATATAATATGTATTTCCCTTAAAGTCCTATGTTAAACTAAGTTCCCGCTGACAGCCATCTTGGATGATGGATCGCTTACAAAGTTTCAACACTTGGTCAGCACCTCATTAGGAACATTCCTGCCATGTTTTATATCATTCTATTTAGTGGTTCTCTTAAAGAAGACATTTGTATGTATTTCCCTTAGGGTCCTATGTTAAACTAAGTCCCTCTCTGCATCATCGGCGACCATCTTGGATGATGGATCGCCTACAAAGTTACAACACTTGGTCAGCACCTAATAAGGAACATTCATACCATGTTTTATTTCATTTTATTTCATTCCATTCAATGGTTCTCTTACAGAAGATATTTGTATGTATTTTTCATAGGGTCCTATTTTAAACTATGTACCTCTCTGGCGTCCGTCTTGGATGATGGTTCAGCTTCAAAGTAACAACACTTGGTCAGCAACTCATAAGGAACATTCATGTTTGGTTTCATTCCATTAAGTAGTGCTCTAAAAGAAGACATTTGTATGCATTGTCCATAGGGTCTTATGTTAAAAGAAGTCCCCCACTGGCAGCCATCTTGGATGATTGATCGCTTACAAAGTTACTACACTTGGTCAGTACATCATAAGGAACATACATGCCATGTTTTATTTCATTCCATTCAGTGGTTCTCTAAAAGAAGACATTTGTATGTATTTCCCATAGGGTCCTATCTTAAACTAAGTCCTTGTCTGGTGGCCATCTTGGATGATGGATCGGCTTCAAAGTAGCAACATTTGGTCAGCACCTCATAAGGAAATATCATGCCATGTTTGGTTTCATTCCATTTAGTGGTTCTCTAAAAGAAGACATTTGTATGTATTGTCCATAGGGTCCTATGTTAAACAAAGTCCCCCGCTTGCGGCCATCTTGGATGATTAATCACCTACAAAGTTACAACACTTGGTCAGCACCTCATAGGGAACATTCATGCCATTTTTTATTCCATTCCATTTAGTGGTCTTCTAAAAGAAGACATTTGTATGTATTTCCTATAGGGTCCTATGTTACACTAAGTCCCCCTCTGGTGGCCATCTTTGATGACCGACCGGCTTCAAAGTAACAACACTTGGTTAGCAACTCATAAGGAACATTCATGCCATGTTTGGTTTCATTCATTCAGTGCTTCTCTAGAAGAAGTTCAAAATGTAAAAAGTTAACAATGATGGATGACGACCAAGTGAGCTAAAAATGACCGCCAAGAAATAGCACAATAGTGCTGAAAGTGGTTTTAAAATACCAATCAATCAATTGATCAATCTAAGAATACAGAGCCCACTTGAAAGTTCCTCTTTGGCAAATACGTCAAAACGGAACTAACAAACTAGCCCAAACGTTCCAACGGAACTTATCAACCAATCACAAAGTTCCATTTGGAGAATTGATGCAAAGAATCACATGAGGAGGTGGTATTCTTCCCTCTCTTGAGGGTACTATGAATACTAAATTTGCATGATAATGCAACTTATTCTGTTTTATGTGAGCTATGAAATACAACTTAAATTTTGCATATGTGTCCCCAAAGAAACCCCTTTCAGTGTGTTGGGTATTCTTGTAAATTAATGATTTGCTCGTATATATACTGATACTCTTTCTTCCCCCTCTTTCTACAAAAAGGACGAAATATGGTATAGTCGGAACGATGTAACTAGTTGTTCTGTTCCGCTAGAACTATTCAGCTAGCTACATTGTTCTGGGACTTTTCAACTAGCTACTTTTTTCCGGAACTTTTCGACTGCACTCGGAATAAAACAACTAGTTGGAAAGTTCCATCGAACGAAATAACTAGTTGAAAACTGAACAAAGTAACTGACGGAACATAGTGGCTGTTACACTATCACCGTCAGTCATCCTTAGGGTTTAAGAAAATGTTTTAAAAATGTTATACTGTAAATTCAGAAAATATTGTGAGGTTTCTAATAATGCAAATAATGTAACTCATTGACTATTGCAATAATAAGAACTCACATTTTGATAACCATAGATCTGTATGTAGATTTTTCTTGTCCATTTTTGAAAAATCGCAATAATAAATGCACACAATAATGATCAAATGTGTGAACTTCTAATTTCATTTCATCTTTGGCAATACATTTTTCAGTTCAGACTATTGATGTTAGTACTCAAACTCTATGATTTAACTTGATCAACAAAATGTAGTTAAACCTTGAATTATTTTTACCAAAACTTCAATTATGTTCGCTTGTCATGTTTTGGAATATTTGTCAGATTTTCGGAATCCTCTGGTTTTATCCATGTGAATGCCTTAAAAAATTTTGCCCATTGACCCCCATTTTTCTTTTTATAAATCTTTTACATGTATAATTATAAGCCATCTGTAAAAGTCTTATAAAATCCTTGTTATTTTTTAATTGTTTTTGAGCACTTAAACTTGTCAGTGATAAAGCTATGAAAAATCAAGAGATCAAGAGAGAACATTTTTCCCACTAAAATTTCAATGGCTAATATCTCGAAAACAAGCACATTGACCTATATTTGTTTTTTGCTCTTTTGGTTCCATTAATAATCCCTTATCAATATATACTAGTGTTATGAAAAGCTTGTTATTTTGAAACTGAGTAGCGAACCTCCTTAAAACAAAATTGTGCAGATAGTAATTACATGAATCCAGTATTTATTGTAAATTATGAATTTTTTTGAGTAAAAAAGACCATAAAACAGCATCATAATAAGCATCTGTATGAAGAATTCCCGAAATCATGGAAATAAAACTTATGTTTGTGTAGATTATCAAACAATCGCAGTAATAAATGCACGCAATTATTTCTGTAAATTTTAACATTTTTCATTTCATTTTGACTTTCAGACAGTCCTGCTAGATGCCCACTCAGCAAAGGCTAAGTATTTGTTTCAACAAGATAAATTCTACGACGTTTCCTATGACACAGGAGACAAATCTATACAGTGTGGACGCAAAGTGGATGCTCTGAAGGTGTGGACCATGTGGAAAGCTAAAGGTGATGCTGGACTGGAGGAAGACATTGATAATTTATTTTCCTGTTCAAGGTATGCCATATGTCAAGTAGGACTCAACGGGTCACTGTGTGATAAGATAATTCTTCAATCTTTTCCAATTTTAAACACAAGGCTTGATGAGCATTTCAGATATTTAAAATGCAACTACCGAGATTGGAGATATATCGTATTGCACGAGATTTGGTTGTGCATACCTGTCAACTTTCATGATTTAGGTGTGTACTACACGATTTTGAACCTTTGTCTTGATTACATGATCATGAATGAACAAATTCGACCTTTAAAATGGTGTCGCTCACAAAAAACCCCAAGTTGGTAGGTAAGGTTGTCGAGTCTGTTTCTTGAATAATTTTTAGGGAGCTACCATTTGATTTTTATGGGGGGCTAGGATGAAATTTGAAAAAAAATCAGGACAGGAGTTTTGAGTAAAAAAAAGGCAGAATGAGCAATTTGGCAAAAAAAAAAGGCAGGATGACAATTTATGTAAAAAAAGTCAGGATAAACTAATAAAAAAAAGGGCAGGACCAAATAGAGTGAAAAATAAAAAGGCAGGAGAGAGTTTACAACTTAAAAAAGATGCAGGACAAAATTTTTCATCCTAGCCCTCCCCATAAAAATCAAATGGTAGCTCCCTAAGATGATATAAAGGCAGACTTGAATTATTATGCCCCCGCCGTAGCGGAGGAGGCATTAAGTTTTACCCTTGTCTGTCTGTACGTACGTACATTCCAAAGTTTGTTTCCGTTCTCTAACTTTAGTTTGCCTCAACAAAATGTTATGAAACTTATACACAATGCTTATTACCATATAATACAGATCAAGTTTGAAATTGGGTAGCATCACTATTACTGTTCTAGAGTTATGCCCCTTTATAAACATAAAAATTGCATAATTTTTCATTTCCGTTCTCTTTCTTTAGTTTGCCTCAACAAAATGTTATGTAACTTATACACAATGCTTATTACCACATAATATAGATCAAGTTCGAAATTGGGTACCATCACTTTTACTGTTCTAGAGTTATGCCCCTTTATAAACATAAAAATTGCAATATTTTTCAGTTCCATTCTCTAACTTTAGTTTGCCTCAACCAAATGTTATGAAACTTATACACAATGCTTATTACCTTATAATACAGATCAACTTGAAATTGGGTGGCGTCTTTTTACCATTCTAGAGTTATGCCCTTTATAAACATAACAATTGCAATATTTTTGTTTCCTCCTCTTTCTTTTAAGTTTGCCTCAACCAGATGTTATGAAACTTATACACAATGCTATTACCACATAATACAGATCAAGTTCGAAATTGGGTGGCATCACTATTACCGTTCTAGAGTTATGCCTTTATAAACATAAAATTGCTGAATTTTTGTTTCTGTTCTCTTACTTTAGTTTACCTCAACAAAATGTTATGTAACTTATACACAATGCTTATTACCACATAATATAGATCAAGTTCGAAATTGGGTGGCATCACTATTACTGTTCTAGAGTTATGCCTTTATAAACATAAAAATTGCAATATTTTTCAGTTCCATTCTCTAACTTTAGTTTGCCTCAACCAAATGTTATGAAACTTATACACAATGCTTATTACCACATAATACAGATGAAGGTCGAAATTGGGTGGCGTCTTTTTTACCATTCTACAGTTATGCCCTTTATAAACATAACAATTGCAATATTTTTTGTTTCCCTCCTCTTTCTTTTAAGTTTGCCTCAACCAAATGTTATGAAACTTATACACAATGCTATTACCACATAATACAGATCAAGTTCGAAAATGGGTGGCATCACTATTACTGTTCTAGAGTTATGCACCTTTATAAACATAAAAATTGCATAATTCTTTGTTTCCGTTCTCTTACTTTAGTTTACCTCAACCAAATGTTATGAAAATTATACACAATGCTTATTACCACATAATACAGATCTATTTTGAAATAAGGTGGCTTCACTTTTACTGTTATTGAGTTACGCTATTTATAAACCTAAATATTGATGAATTTATGCATGTTATGCTTCTTTATAAACCTAAAAATTGATGAACTTTTGTTTCTGTTCTCTATCTTAAATTAGCCTCAACAAAATGTTATGAGACTTATACACAATAGTTATAACATGTACCACAAAATTCAGATCAGGTACAAATTTGTGTAACGTCACTTTATACGTTGTTGAGTTATGTCCCTTCATAACTTTATATGATATGCAAGCGGGGGCATCATCTGTGTCCCATGGACACATTCCCCATTTATTTCCCAAAGAACTGCAAAATGATGTGATCTATCCATTTAACATCATCAGGAATAGTTACCTTTTTTAGTGATGTCACATCATCACTATTTTATGAAATTTTCCTTTGATCTAACTGACTGATAATTTTCTTTCTCAGCACAGTAGTGATATGAAAAATTATCGCTAGAAACTAAGGGCGCAAGTGCCAGTAGTCAATGAAATTAACAACGTCATCATAGGTAAAATAGAGATAAACAGATTATCATTGGTCATCTCAACTCGATTGCTTTTCTCACTTTCACTGTACTGGCTCAAGCAAGAAAATCAGTCTAGTTGAGATGATCAACAATAATCTATAAATAGCAAATTTAGAGGAAAGCAAGAAAATTGGACATCATGATTGACATAACAAGACATATGGTAAGATTGTCAATGATACAACTATCCACAAGAGACCAAATGACATAGATATAACTAGCAAACAATAGGTCACTGTACAGCCTGCAATAACCTTTTAAAGATATAAATGTGCATTGAGGAATGTGCATTTCAACCTTCTTGTTTTTTTGTATCTTTTGCTTGAGTGATAATATTATTTTACTTTTGAACTGCTTGTGTGTTTACCAAATTTTAAGGAGAAAGGATAGAAAAAAGTAAAATCACAAAAATACTGAACTCTGAGGAAAATTCAAAAACGGAAAGTCCCTAATCAAATGGCAAAATCAAAAGCTCAAACACATCAAACGAATGGACAACAACTGTCATATTCCTGACTTGGTACAGGCATTTTCTTATGTAGAAAATGGTGGATTAAACCTGGGTTTAAAGCTAGATAAACCTCTCACTTGTATGACAGTCGCATAAAATTCCATTATATTGACAACGATGTGTGAACAAAACAAACAGACATAATAGGTAAAAATGTCAAAAATAGGGGCACAGCAGTTAACATTGTGTTATCATCTTAATCCCTATAAAACAAACAAATATATTAACAAACATTTACCATGGCACAATAATACAGTGACGGGATTACCATATTGGTATTGATGCGATATTTTAACTCGTTCGAAATGCTTAATGTTCTAGGTATATTTACACAGAAATACTAGTAAAAATATCGGCAAATATTTGTTTTTTTTACCACAGAAATCTACTTGAAATATTTGGCATTTACAATATACTTGTTATGCAAAAAGCTGATATGAGTAACGTAATTTATGTGTAATTTTAGAAGTGTTGCTTTACAGGTACCTAACACAGTTAATTAAGGCAAGAGATGGATTTAAAATGGTACAAGAAGTAAGTTAAAAATAAATCAATCATATTTAATATACAAAATATAAATTCACACCTAAATACTGTTGATTCATTTATTTTCATGGATTAAGGAAAACTCACATTTTCATGAATATTTATTTTTGTGGTTTTACAAAAGTCTGAAAACATTCCTATAGAAAATTAGTAATTCATTGAACATTTATATTCATGGTTTCCCTGCATGAAAATTGGTATCCAAGGAATAATAATGAATTCACAGTAAATATAGTTTAACATACCAGGGCTCTCGGTCATAAAACTTTACTCAGTACTCCGAGTACAAAATTTGTGTTCGAAACACCAAATCCAGGATTTTGATTGTTTGATTTCTGAGTCTGAGTACGAAAATCAGGCTCAAAAGTTTTATGACCGCAAGGCAAGTAACTAACACTTATATTTTCTCTGTGCATAAACTTTCAAGCTTCACATTGTTTGATTGGACTTGACAGGTAAAATTGTGAGTAAAGGAGAAAAAAATAAAGAATAGCAATAAATGAGTACTTACAAAAAGATAAGGAACAGAGTAATGTGGTACTATTAAATGAAGAAAAATTGTAGCAATAGCTTGGAAATAAAAGGAACAGAAATAAGAACCTCCCCCTCTTTCCCCTTTTAAAAAACACAAAATGCATGCATCCACATACATGTGAGTTATTTTTTCATGACAGAAATAATATGCACCCAGATTTGTTTGTCATTAAGACTTCAGCTAGTCTTTGGTACTGAATTATTATTAAAATCTCTTGTTTCTATATATGTATAAATGTATAAATACTATTTCAGCCCCAGTGCACAAATGTCTGTTTTTGGTATATACCTAAGAGACTGAGAGGAAAACCTGAAACAAAGGAATGGTGGGAACAGGTCGGAAAGGTCAGTGTATCTTTTTATTATTTAACGAGGTAGACCTTGGTTAAGGGAAATAACTCTTAAAATCATTATGTGTCAACCATTTTCATAAATATATTCTAAGCTTGTAGGTTACATAGATTATTTCCAGTCTGTTTCATGTAAATGCTTAAAATACATTGATGCGACTTGTATTTTACAAACGCATAACTGATTCAAAGTGTTCTCTCCCTGAACCAAGGGCTACCTCCTTAAACTGTCTAATATGTAACAGATTTGGATATGTGTGGATACTTTAACTTAGTGGCCATGCATACTCTAACTTTAGTTTAAGTGAATGGATCTCTATGAAATTTTACCATAAGGTTCAATATCACAAAAGAAGGTTGGGATTGATTTTGGGGTTATGGTACCAACAGTTAAGGAATTAGGGGCCAAAAGGGGCCAAAAATAAGCATTTTGTGACTTCAGACATAACTTGTGTGTTAGTGTATGGATCTCTCTGACATTGTACCACAAGGTTCCATATCACAAAGAGAATGCTGGGATTGATTTTGGGGTAATTGCCTCAAAATTTTAGGAATTAGGGGCCAAAAAGGCAAAACGCATTTTCTAGTTTCATGACAATAACTTGTGTGTAAGTGTATGGATCTTTCTGAAATTGTACTACAAGGTTCCATATCACAAAGGAAAGCTGGAATTGAGTTTGGGGTAATTGCCTGAAACGTTTAGGAATTAGGGGCCAAAAAGGGCAAAAAACAAGCATTTTTCTAGTTTCATGACAATAACTTGTGTGTAAGTGTATGGATCTTTCTGAAATTGTACTACAAGGTTCCATATCACAAAGGGAAAGCTGGAATTGAGTTTGGGGTAATTGCCTGAAACGTTTAGGAATTAGGGGCCAAAAGGGGCCAAAATAAGCATTTTCTAGTTTCAGACAATAACTTGTGTTCAAGTGTATGGATCTCTCTGAAATTGTACTGCAAGGTACCATACCTCAAAGGAAGGCTGGGATTGAGTTTGGGGTGATGAATCAAAGGGGTTTAAAAGTTGGGGGTCTCTTTTTTTCCTTTTTTTTTCTTTAAAATTTTCCATTTTAAGTTGGTTATTTCTGATTTATATTTAAAAGCTAATAATAATGATATGGCAGGAGATACACACCTAACAGGATGTGTAAATTATTATATAATAAGTATTGTGCAATAGCAAGAAATTTTCAATTGCACAGTATTGCATAATAGCAAGAAATCTTCAATTGCACAGTATTGCGCAATAGCAAGAAATATCCAATAGCACAATATTGTGCAATAGCAAGAAATTGTCAATTGTACAGTATTGCGCAATAGCAAGAAATATTCAATTGCACAGTATTGCGCAATTGCAAGAAATATTCAATTGCACAGTATTGTGCAAAAGAAGATACTTTGTATAAATTGCTTATTTCTTGACCAATTTCAATGGGGTTTTATTTTTGAACTCTTGGGGTTCTTTAATATGCTGAATCAATCGTGTATTAAGTTTTTGGATTTTGGGCGCGTTTTAAATTGGTCCAAATTGAGGTCCAAAGGGTCCAAAATTAAACTTTGTTTGATTTCATCAAAATTGAATTATTGGGGTTCTTTGATATGCTGAATCTAACCGTGTATTTAGATTCTTAATTTTGGTTTGTTTTCAAATTGGTCTACATTAAGGTCCAAAGGGTCCAAAATTAAACTTAGTTTGATTTTAACAAAATTGAATTCTTAGGGTTCTTTGATATGCTGAATCTAAACATGTATTTAGATTTTTGATTATGGGCCCAGTTTTCAAGTTGGTCCAAATCGGGGTCCAAAATTAAAGTTTGTTTGATTTCAACAAAATTGAATATATGGGGTTCTTTGATATGCTGAATTTAACCATGTATTTAGATTTTTGATTTTGGGCCCGTTATCAATTTGTTCCACATTGAGGTCAAAAGGGTCCAAAATTAAACTTTTTGTTTGATTTCATCAAAATTGAATTATTGGGGTTCTTTGATATGCCGAATCTAACCGTGTATTTAGATTCTTAATTTTGGTCCCATTTTCAAAATGGTCTACATTAAGGTCCAAAGGGTCCAAAATTAAACTTAGTTTGATTTTAGCAAAATTGAATTCATAGGGTTCTTTGATATGCTGAATCTAAACATAAATTTAGATTTTGATTATGGGCCCAGTTTTCAAGTTGGTCCAAATCGGGTCCAAAATTAAACTTTGTTTGATTTCAACAAAATTGAATATATGGGGTTCTTTGATATGCTGAATCTAACCATGTATTTAGATTTTTGATTTTGGGCCCGTTATCAACTTTGTCCACATTGAGGTCAAAAGGGTCCAAAATTAAACTTTGTTTGATTTCATCAAAATTGAACTCTTGGGGTTCTTTGATATGCTGAATCTAACCATGTATTTAGATTTTGGATATTGGACCATAATAGGTGAATGTCCAATTTAAAATTTTAAGTTCTTAGAACACATTCATTCTGTGTCAGAAACCTATGCTGTGTCAAATATTTAATCACAATCCAAATTCAGTTCTGTATCAAGCTTGAATGTTGTGTCCATACTTGCCCCAACTATTCAGGGTTTGACCTCTGCGGTCGTATCAAGCTGCGCCATGGAGCATTTTATTATATACTTGAGGATGTACTTCTTCTTCCTCTATAACTTTCTCCAATAGTTGGGGTACACCAACATTACTATGTAAGGCTATGTAAGGGTTGGTTAAACCTTAAATGAATATGCTAGTAAAAACATTATATACAGTTAAATCCCTGCAATATAATTTCTATGTACATTAAAATGTTGGTCTCTGAGTTTACATGACCAAAATGGACTAAAACAGAATAGCCAAACTGATTTTTCTATGATTATTAATTTTAAGAATTTATGTTTTGTGTGAAAAGAATTATTCAATTGTTTCAAATAAATATTACTTAAAGTGTATAGCTTATTATACTGTCTGTCTGAATAATGCAAAGATATTTATATTTGATAGGGAAAAACTATCTCACAAGCACTGTATTATATTGCTTTCTTATATTTTATGATACAAAGTCTGTTCATAAATTATCTGTGTGGGGGGGGGGGGGAATTGGAGGCACTAAAATTAATTACATATGGTTGTTTCCATTTTCCTTACAATTTTGTATGAATTATAAGTAAATTGAAAATTTTTGATATATGAGTGGTCAGGGTCTTGAATTATTTATTTAGTGCCTCCACCCCCATTTGATTCTGGAACAGACCTATTGTTAAACTTAGTATTATCTATTTAAAAACTACTTTGTTTAAATTTTTAAAGGTTGCTCCTGTAATTAAACAGAGAATGGTGGAAAAGGGAACACTTTTGATTGGTTATCAACCTGATGGTGACCTTGTGAACTTCTTCAGAATGATTTTTTCCAATATGGCAGTAACGAAGAGTGATGTTGAATTCATAATTGATGAAATTGACAGATTAGGATGCGATTTATAGTATTAACTATAGAAAATAGTTAGGACTCTTCAAAAGGATGATTATTATCCAAAAAACTGAAATATTTTTATCTGTCGACCTCCTGCTGATGCAGTTTGTTTCTGACATAATACAGCTGTGTATTATTATTATTCATCATTTACTGTGGATTAATTTATTTTCATGAATTGAGGAAAAATTTTATTTTCATTGATATTTGATTTTGTGGCTGTGAAAAAATTTGCATATATGCCATTTTAAAAGTTGTACTACAATGAACATTTAAATTTATGTTAACATGAAAACCATGAAAATTGATATCCAAAGAAATATTAATGAAATCACAGCACTATTTTTTTTTTTAATATTTTTTGTAATGTTGAGCCACTAATAGAAGTGTTCTACAAAATCCAAATATTCATTGATTAGCATCGAGAATTTGTCAAAACCATATTGTCCTCAATCCACAAAAAATTGGTACCCTAGAAAATAAATGAATCCACAGTAACCCTTCTTATAGTAATTTTTGTTATCTTACTATGTTAAACACATTTCAAAAGGATATTATAGGGAAAACATATCTTGAATGCATGATTATAGTCCAGATTTGAATTTAACTTTAAATTAAGATTTAGACCAAAAATAAAAGTGTTTTCAATTTCTATCATGAATTTCATAAGAAAAAAATATTTTGAAATTTTGTTGTATATTTAGCTGGTTGCAAATAAAAACCAATCAAGACAAAAATGTAATTTTATTTTTTACATTGTGGATTATGTTAAGCAGTGACACTTTTAAAATAATTTTACGAAATTTAGATTATAATTTAGAAAGAAATTCATGACTTCAGAATTGAATTTGGTGAAGATTTCATTAAACCAAGCTTGAAGCTGTTAAATGCCTTGCCTTTTTACCAATAGTTGATCATGCATATCATATTGTTATTTTGTCAATTCACTTTTGTTAATACACTATTTCAACAAACTGTAGTGCCTAGTCAAAATATATTATATAATGCCTATTTTTCTTTCTTGCCATTTTATTTGATACCCTAATGTTGTAAATTTCAAAGCAGGCTTAATATAGATAATGTAGAAAATGCTGTAGTTTTCCTAGAAAAATTTGAATGCACATGAGTAATTTTTTCAAGATCATTCTTCTTGTGGAATGTCTTAACCGTTTATGCTCCTAAACAAGATCAAAAGGACTTGCCTTTTCTGTAATAATCCTACATCTTCCAAAACATAAAAGGTACAATGTATTAATCGTTATGTTTTATATTCTGTTCTTACATATTTTGTATTTACCTTATTTATTTACTTTTGTGTTCTAGGAATATTTTTGACGTTGTTTATATCACTGACATTCAAGGAATATAAAAACATATGAGACTGATTTAGTGTGGTAAGGAGCTAGATATAGGGTTAATGCATAGTCCACCTCCTAATTTTGCCTTGTTGGTAGCATCTACCAGAACCCCCTTTTATCAATGGTTCATATAATTTGTTTAAATAATCATTTATTCAATGAAAACCATTTTTTCAGAACATATGATGGGTTTAAGTAATGATCTGTTCAATGAAAACCATTTTCACATGTGGTTGTAGATTGCTATTTGATGTGATATTGTTAGGTTTTCTTCATGTAATATATATAGTGCATACAGACATAACCTAAGCAATTTTAAGAAATTTATCAACTTTATTGGTTATAATGAAATTTTACACATTTGAATGATTGTAATCTTAGGGCAATATGTTTAAGGGAGATAATCAAATTAATTGTGGTCCAATATGTTTAAGGGGATAAGCAAATTAATTATGGTCCAATATGTTTAAGGGAGATAATTAAAATTACTTAAAGGGAAAATTCGCGATTTTCACTTATCATCTTATTATGTTCATAATACAATAAAAACATATTCACCAAGTTTTATTTTGATATGAAAAGTAATAAAGAAGAAAATTGGGAATTATTAATTTTATTTATCCAAACTTCCTGACTTATGTGACGTAGTTTAAGTCTTTTGCATGCCGGGAGTGAAATTAATCTCATTTAAGTCTTGTTCGTTAACCATCTAATAACGCGATTTAAAGCGCATCGACGACTTTTGATACAAATTTTAGTAATAAAAGTAAATCATACAATAAAACATTTTTATGATTTTTTCCGACAAATACTTTAAACAAACATAGGAAACTGACATGATCGATAGTGTATTAAAATACTTGTTTGTATTGACCTTTGCTTCAGTCCAGCAAATATTACTTGTACTGTGGAAATAGAATGTGTATTGTTATGTGACACTTAGTGAATGTTGAATTCGTGGTAAAACACAAAGTAATTAAAAGATTAGCATTCTGTAATTGTAATCTTTTGATCTTCATTCAGTGAATTGTAGCCGTCACGGTTTACCGTTCCGGTGTTGTCAACATTTCGTATGAATGATAAACGGAGTGCTGGTTTTAGACACAGAAAATATAAAAAAGAATTAAAATTAATTTAGTGGAGTAATTAAGTCGCACAATAACTGGATAGTCGTTGTATATTTTTATATTTTGCGAAGCTCACTTTTAAATGAATTATGACCGCCGATACTTTTGTAACGATGAAATACTGAATTAATTTAATTGAATAAATTTATAAATAATAATAGCCTTCTGAACACGAGTGTATGAACAAAAAAATGTGCTATTTTAAATTAGAATCGGTAACCTTGAATATTTGAAACAGATCATTACCAATTGCAATTATAGAATTTAGTCCATCCAAAACGATCTTTATTTACATATTCAGGAATTAATGTTCTCATCAAAATATTTTAAATCTCACAACGCATAAATACTTCAGCTATTTGAAAAAAAAAATTGACAAAAAATTTAAGGATCTTCTTGGAATGGAATCGAAAATTACGAACAAATATTCTTTTCAGGTGTGAAAACATCAACAAAATTTATACATAATCGGAATGTCCCTATTAAAATAGTCTTCGTCTCACAACGTATAATACTTTAGCTATTTGACCAACGATGTTTAAAAAAAGACAGAACCAATTTGATGTCATCTTTCCTATTTTGTATATAATTATAAGTCTGTTTTAACTGGCATGAATACCCTTAAAGCGGACAAGCAGTTTATTCTTTAAATTTCTGTTATTGAATACCAAGAAAGAAAATAAATCCCAAAATTAATTTGAAACTTTGATTTACGTCCAGTAACATATATATAACATACATGTCGGAACAGGAAATTTGGCATAAAACACTTTCAGAACCATGTTCACATTATTATCCATTATACCCAACAATTGTGATGATGACGAATTTCTTCCTTTGTTCCGAGAACAATCTAATTTAAATATAAATCTGTGATTTTACTATGTCCATAACTTCAATGAACCAAAGCAAGTTAGATATCGACCTGTATTTAAATCAAATTGGTTCTCTTCTTCTTCTTCTTTTGGTATACAATAGTCCATCAACATCCGATGATTACATACTGTTGGAATACGTGGACTAGTCTATTTACATAACTTTTACCCCAATTTAAACAAAATGTATGTTTCTTTCTTATGTTCAATGTGTACATGTATATTTTAAATTGCGACTATCTATAGTTCTGTAACTTTCTATCCAGGTGTATAAACGAATGATCGACAAGTGTGTACATTTCTGTTAAATCAATACTTCTTGTATGTTTCAAACTGTCCTTCACTATTGACAACAAGTATATACTTACATTTTCCCAAATTTACCCGTGGAAAAATATGTAAATAGATTTTTATTTTATCATTTTTATTTTTTTTTTTTGAATTAAGATTTTTTGTAAATAATATTCTTTACACCAGAAATGTTATTTATAAGCAAGCGTATGAGTTAAGTAATGACTAGTATATCACTATTGGACACGCAAGACAGAGATGTATATTATACACCTGATAGTTCAAAATAGAAAGTTACAAGTTATCGGCCGTGTACACTGATCAATACCCTCAGGAGTGAAACGATGCATGAACTTGCAAGCCCAACAGGAAATCGCTTGAATACCTGGATGTGTCACCTCACAATACCTTTGGGAGTAATACCATTAGCCATGCTGGTGATCAGATAAGGAAGGTCCAAATTTATTTAAATAAGTTTATTGCATAATAGATTATGAACAAATTAGATTTTGAAAATAATTTTCACGGAACACTTATTCATGATCATTAATGAATTTGAACTTTGACTTTTAACTAATTTCCATATAAACAGTTTAAAACGACAGACCATGGTTATTTAAAAATAATAACATTTTCCGTATCAAGTTAGTAAGTCGGATAAAACAACCGTATGATTGAAAAGATTATCTACACGCAATTACGACTACATTAGGTTACTGTAGTTTTGGTCCTTTGTGGTTTATAGACCTATCGTGGTTTCTAAACGGAGAAGATATCAAAATGGCGCACGCAGAGAATTGATACTCTAAATTTAAAATCGATGGTGATCTCTTATCTAGCAGAATAAAACTTTAATACTTATGAATTTGAGCTTTTTACACAGAATGGACATAATATCAATTTTGATTTTTTGCGAAGTTTCCTTTAATAGTATTGTGGGGCAGTGTTCTTTTTGAGTTCACTCACAGTTTTAGTTGACTTTGGTTCAAGTTTTTCAGCGTAAAGCATTCTACTGCTGTAAACTCGGTACTTTTTTGGCAATTCTCATACACATTATTTTATGGGAGAGAAATTTTTAAAAGTGAAAATTCATTTGTTTTCCAATCCTAATAAAACTGTCATATTGTAAAGTTTACCTTTATATTTTCATGATAAAATACGGGTATTGTTTACACTACACATCTTAACAAGAAATGTCTGTTTTATATCTAAACATTGCAGACCATTGGGAGATAAAAATGGCTCTTTCTAACCTCATATCATATACAAGTGCTTTCTGCAAGAGCCTGTAGTAAGCCTTCTTTGTACTTTTACTGTACATTTTACTGCTGCATACATTGTGTGCTCCCTCTGTTTTACTTATATCATCATGTTTGTTTCTATCATTGTTATATTTACAGCCTTTATCATGTTATACCCGTACATTTAGGCAATATTTCTGTTAGCTTGATCTTTATATATTTATATCAATATCATTTTATATTTCAGGAGAAAATTTGTATGAAATAATAGTACATATGGTCTGATCTCTATATACTTTATATATATTATAGATAGATTTATAACCATGTTTATTCTTATTTCCTTTATTCACCACAGTATCTTAAAACTTCATATCATTATTGAAAAAGGCCTTGTATTTATAAATTATTAAAACTACTACTTATTATATTTGTAGTTATTTTTAATTTTATTTAGATATTCAACATTTATAGACAGTATTTACACAAGAGATGTCACATGACTATGATCAACTACATTATGTTATATATAATCAAAACCAAGATAAATCATTTCATTTTGAATACAATTACACCTTCAGACTTCCAAACAAGTGTTTCAAAACATTTCTTGTAAATCTTACATCACACAAATATTCATTAAAGTATGTTAAAGGGTATTTGAAGAGTCTAATGAGGTCAACATTGCTGCTCATTTTTTCAACAACAAAAAATGGTATTATATTTGGAGTTGAGAAAACAAAATATGCAATTCTTCATAATAAACATGATAAGGGTCATAGAAGCAATCTCATGATATTTTATGGACATAATAGTTTTATACTTTCTAAGATGAGGTTTAATTCCTTAACAATTTATTTAAAGCAATTAGGAAAGTATTGTTTTCAATATTTCAATACTTCATGGTGTAACAAAAAATGGTAACAAAACTTGACAGCAAAATTACAACTTCTCTGAACGTCATAATAAAATAGACAGAAAATAGTATTTTCAAATGCAATAAATCTGTCAAATAGTTAAAGTAAATTTGAAAAAAAAGATAAATTCAATTACATGCTGAACAATGTTGAATAATGGAATTTAAATGGTAATTTTAAAAGTGTTGTCAGTGTTGACCTGCACATTTTACTTTTTTACTTTTTGTTATATTCGCTGAAGAATTATATGACATATCCTCATTTGCTTGGTTAAATGATATTAATTGCATAACATTGTTGTATACAGTTTTGATGATAGAGTTTCTACTATTTGTTGAGTCAAATAAAAAATTAGGAAGATTTATTTTCTTGTTTTACTGTATTGATGGTCTCCATGAGATTGTGGTAGCATGCTCACTTTGAGGGCTGGATCCGAGGTTTTTGGGGTCTGGATGGGGTTTTCAGAATAGAGAATAATGAGCAAACTTTGCAGAATAAAGGGACAAAAATATAAAGAATAGAGAAAAATAGACACAAAAATAAAAAAATATGGAATAATTAGGTGCTGAAATTTAAAGAAAAAAGGAAAGGGTCAAAATAAATAAAGGAAAGAAAAATGCCCCAGAGATGCTCTAAATAATAAAGAAATGAAGGATCCCTCATCCAGACCGTTTTTAATCCCTAGTCATGTCAAACCAGACTGGAACATTGGAAGTTGTTACTTTTTCACTCATCAAGCAGCATGTAGAAGTTAGAACTACGATTGGTCAGCTCTGAGTCGGAATAGCATGTAATGTCTTGGTAGGGCGACATGTCGAAATAACCATCCTGATATGCATCTGATATTTCCTATTGTGTGTAAAATACTAAATCAGATATCCATATTTTCCATTTCGAACTGAAGTTGCATATTTTCTATTGGGGATAATAAAAATAAGAAGATGTGGTATGTTTTCAGAAGTCATACTTTAATGAGACCCTCACATACTATAAAGTTCTGTAAAGATTCATAAGCAAAATTGAATAGAAAGCATTCCAAGTAACAGCTAGAGTTATCTCTCTTTAACTAGTGAATTAGTGATTGACAAAACGACCAAATTGTTCAGATTTTCATGGAGAGAAAAATGTGTAATACAAAATAACTAATACAGAATATAGAACATATATTTATCGTTCCTCTATATGACTGGAACACACGAAATTAAACTATTTTCTTTTTACATAAAAGACAAATATTGTTTTCATGGTGTATATACAAAAATCTACATAATTAATATTAACCTTCAGCAATAAAAAAAAATCGATTTATACAAAGTTGTTTCACTTTCACCGTGTTATTCTCACAACATTACATTAACAATTGTATCAATAAAAACTAGCGACGATTAAGTACAGTAGAAGAAGCAGAGTCAAGGCTAAAATCTGATTTTGACTCTATCCATATCATGTCTGTATGAGTTATTGTATTCTGATATTCTCTTGTCGAAAGAGAGGCAAAAGGTACCAAAGGGACATTCAAACTCATAGGTCGAAAATAACCTGACAATGCCAAGGCAAAAAACGAAAAAGACAAACAACAGTATACAAAGCACATCATAGAAAAAACTAAGGACTGTATTGAGAATTTTATTGTTAACTTGTATGTATTTTTTGTGTGTGTGAACGCTGTCCCTCATGATTCCTAATTATTACCTACAGGGGGGCAAAGTATTTCTTAGATTTCCATCTAGAATTTTAGAGCCTTGACAAACAAATCGCACTATGGTATTTACTTCCCATTACATAACCATACTAGGTTATTCATTTGATAGATGTGTCTTCCTAGTGTTGAAGTAGGAGACGCTTACCCTGTAGACGCACCCGGTCCCGCCCTTTATTGAATTCTTGCAATTCTCTTTTTTTTTATCTCACCTGGCCCGAAGGGCCAAGTGAGTTTTTCTCATCACTTGGCGTCCGGCGTCCGTCGTCGTCCGTCGTTGTCCGTCGTCGTTAACTTTTACAAAAATCTTCTCCTCTGAAACTACTGGGCCACAATCATCATTGGGGTATCTAGTTTAAAAATTGTGTCCGGTGACCAAGCCAACCAACCAAGATGGCCACCATGGCTAAAAATAGAACATAGGGGTAAAATGTAGATTTTGGCTTATATCTCTAAAACCAAAGCATTTAGAGCAAATCTGACATGGGGGTAGAATTGTTTATCAGGTCAAGATCTATCTACCCTGAAATTTTCAGATGAATCAGAGAACCCGTTGCTGGGTTGCTGCCCTGCATTGGTAATTTTAAGGAAATTTTGCCGTTTTGGTTATTATCTTGAATATTATTATAGATAGAGATAAACTGTAAACAGCAATAATGTTCAGCAGAGTAAGATATACAAAAAGTTGACATGACCAAAATGGTCAATTGACCCTTAAGGAGTTATTGCCCTTTAAAGTCAATTTTTAACAATTTTTTGTAAATTTTTGTTATCTTTTACAAAAATCTTCTCCTCTGAAACTAGTAAGACAAATTTAACCAAACTTGATCACAATCATCATTAGGGTATCTAGTTTAAAAATGTGTCTGATGACCCTGCCTGCCAACCAACATGGCTAAAAATAGAACATAGGGTAAAATGCATTTTTGGCTTATATCTCTGAAACTAAAGCATTAAGAGCAAATTTGGCATTTGTCAAAATGTTCATCAGGTTAAGATCTATCTGTCCTGAAATTTTCAGATGAATCAGACAACCCGTTGTTGGGTTGCTGCCCTGAATTGGCAATTTTAAGGAAATTTTGCAGTTTTTGTTATTATCTTGAATATTATTATAGATAGAGATAAACTGTAAACAGCAATACTGTTCAGCAGAGTAAGATATACAAAAAGTTGACATGACCAAAATGGTCAATTGACCCTTAAGGAGTTATTGCCCTTTAAAGTCAATTTTAACAATTTTTGTAAATTTTGTTATCTTTACAAAATCTTCTCTGAAACTAGTAAGACAAATTTAACCAAACTTGATCACAATCATCATTAGGGTATCTAGTTTAAAAATGTGTCTGATGACCCTGCCTGCCAACCAACATGGCTAAAAATAGAACATAGGGGTAAAATGCATTTTTTGGCTTATATCTCTGAAACTAAAGCATTAAGAGCAAATTTGGCATTTGTCAAAATGTTCATCAGGTTAAGATCTATCTGTCCTGAAATTTTCAGATGAATCAGACAACCCGTTGTTGGGTTGCTGCCCCTGAATTGGCAATTTTAAGGAAATTTTGCAGTTTTTGGTTATTATCTTGAATATTATTATAGATAGAGATAAACTGTAAACAGCAATACTGTTCAGCAAAGTAAGATCTACAAATAAGTCAACATGACCAAAATGGTCAGTTGACCCCTTAAGGAGTTATTGCCCTTTAAAGTCAATTTTAACAATTTTGGTAAATTTTTGTAATCTTTACAAAATCTTCTCCTCTGAAACAACTGAGACACTTAACCATTTAACCAAACTTGGTCACAATCGTCATTAGGGTATTTAGTTTTAAAATGTGTCCGATGACCCTGCCTGCCAACCAACATGGCAGACATGGCTAAAAATAGAACATAGGGGTAAAATGCAGTTTTTGGCTTATATCTCTGAAACTAAAGCAAAAGTATAACGGTTGCATTGATTTATGCATCAATTGTAAATAAAAATATCAGGTGAGCGACACAGGTTCCTTGGAGCCTCTAGTTTATTAGATTTGTCTCTTCTCAGTCGATAAACGACAAATGAACATTTGTAAACTACTGTCGCATTCATTTTATTCTCCAAAGTTTGCGATTATCGCTTCATTAAAAGTATTCTTTTAATTTTCCTAAATAGTTTTTTTATTTGTGTTTGAATAAGTAGGATCGCACAAAATTGCTTGCTTTTCCTATAGCATTAACACTATTTCAACCTATTTGGACATAACCTCCTCTACTGATTCTATATAAAGATTAATATAGAATCAAGAGTACTAGTATCAATTTTTCTTAATGTATATATTTACCATTTCCTTCAGAAGCTTTATGTGAGTTGTTTGAATTGGTGTTCCTATCATAATCGAACTTGCCTTCCCTTGATTGTATATCATGCAGGGTAGGGGTATTTCTCATATAAGTTGTGGCTGATGTTCTGATAGGGCTACTGTGGTGTATGGTTCCTAATCAATTCCAATGGGCGTGGATGCAGTGGTGTGGAAAGTATAAACGTTTAGGGAACTACGTTTTATTTTTATCATGAGAGATCAAATTTGTGGAAGTCCATAGCCCTGTCATAGAGAAACGATTGTACTTTTATCTTTTAAGATCTAAACGGTTCTATCCTTTGTCTATTCTCTGAATGGCTGTGAAGGATAGAACCTTTTTGTCTGCTTGCAGTTGCTCAACAATGAGTGACAGATTCTACATTTCAATACCTGATTCGCTTATCTCACTGTTTTTTTTATAGATCAGTTTTGTGTCTTCAAGATCTCGAGTTACATTTTTTAGTTTCTTTTTCCATTTCTTGGAGTTGTTGAAGAGCTAATTACTTAATCCTTTTTTATAAGGTTAGGGATGCTTATGTTAAACTTTAAAATCGAACATATTTCCAGACTTATCAAAAGCAGCTAGGCTCTCGAGCATTTTGTTGTTCGTTTTTGTATGTCCATTCTTTCGAAGGAATGTATTGTTGTTAGTTTGTGTGGTCAAACAGTCTAAAATTTGTGATAATTCCTATTATCCTTTTGTATATTACAATATTACACTTACGAAAGAAAACCACGTTGATACAAATGAATTTAAATCCGCGGTAAAAATTAAATAAAGAGGGAAAGCCAGCTATGCACATGCAGGAGTCGTCAAAACAAATCTGTGCTATATTTTCACAGCTTTTATATACCCATCTTTTTGAAAATGTTGTTCTCTTTAAAAAGTATTGTATGTTTACTCCAGGCCTTTACAGAAAAATGCGAATGTTAACATTTCTGGATACTCAACTGCCAATAAAAATCAGTGAAATGATCGGGACTGCTTCTTTCAATGCTGAACACCTATGATAATAATTTATTTTCATATGTGAAAGAACTTGACAATTTTAACAATTTTTACATTTGTTTCGTACCTTCTCATACAGCTCACAAGAGCATTCCAACTTTTTGTCAGAATTTTTTTTTCTCCCAAGACCATGGATATTCAATGATGAGAAAATTAGTTCTCTTTGTAATGACATGTGAGGAATTATAGTTATTAACTGGTGAAAAAAAGAATAAAATTTCTATCTATGAAGGTCTTAGTGATTTCTTGACTAATATTGTTTACATGAAGTTTAAGTACTAGTATATTGTGTTGTATAACGCATTTATAACTAATAAAAAGAAAATATCAACAAGTGGTGTAAGTAAGAATCTAAAATATACAATAAGAGAGGTCTATTAAGGTTAGGATTACTTGATATATAATGATTGTAAAATACGAAAACGTCAGTAAAACACTTTGTATGCATTTTATTTAAATGAATATTATGAGGACACCTAGCAATTCTATGTTTTTATCAGGATTGAATTATCAAAAATTCACAGGTGAAATATTATAACATGTATAAATATCCATATCAGTAGTGACACAATCAGGAAGTAAAAGGTTCAGGAGTATAATATATATAGCCGTATCAAAAAGTTTTGATTCATTTTGTTATCCAGTATGTTTTAAAACGTTAAAATTGCCAAAAATATTGCCATGCTTACATACATTTCGTGAGCAATATATTTACGAATTCATTCTATCTTCAGGTCGGAACAAGGACATTAAAATAAAGGACTTAATTTCCTCGTTTGAAGAATAGTGTTAAAACCAAAAGATACTAAAGCTCAACTAGACAAATGGGCTGATTGCTACAGGAAAACGCTTTGATGAACACCGAGCTAACTATGGATCATGGTAATAAATCTTTTGAGTGCAATGCTTGCAAGAGACATGAACAAACATCCGAGGCAAAATTCTGGTGTGAACAGTGCTCTGAGGCTTTTTGTGAGAAATGCAATTTAATGCATAGTTGGATGAAACTTCTGATGACACACGATGTTGTTCCCATTGAGGACGTTGGTTGTAGCACGGATGGGTTAGATCTTAGGGAAGTTTCAGAATACTGTCGTATGCATCCATTGAAACTGGTCGAGGTTTTTTGTTTTCAACATAAAACTGCATGTTGCGGTTTATGTGCAGGCATCGATCACAGAAAATGCGATAATGTGAAGCAAATCGAAGAAATTGTTCATAGTAGCGGAACGTATAACTCATTGCTTGAATCACTTAATGATATTAAAGAGTCAACGAAAACTGTTTTGCAGACAAAAGAACAGGAAAAGGCCAATATCAATGTAATAGGAGAAAACACAGAAGAAGATGCTGTGAATTTCATCCAAGGGATTAGATCTAAGTTGGATTTTGCTTCGAAGTATTTAAGAAACAATTGACAGCGTTTCGTGATGAACAAAATACCAGACTCAACATACGAATACGGTTACTAGAACAACTTATTCAAAGCATCGAACAATGGATTAAAGTTATCGAAGTTGTCCAAACATCGGGAAGCATAACACAACTTTTCGTACATGTGGAAACAGTTAAACAACAAATCGAGGCAAGCATCAAAGAGCTAGAACATCTATGTAGCAGTGACACCGAAATTCACGTTCGTTTCGAGAAAAACAAGACATTTCAGAAGTTAGAGAGTGTTGACGAAATTGGTTCTTTCAGTATGGAAGAAAGGGAAATAGAGAGTAATGAGCTTGGTGGTGTTTTCAAAATGTGCTCGAAAATTGGGATATGTATCCCAAAATTTGAAGATATAAGCATTGAGTATAGTAGAACCATTCACTTTCCTAGGTCAAAATTAACGTGTGGCGCATGCATTGCTGAGAAATTCATTTTAGTGGGTGACGCTACTACAAACCAAAAAATGCTTCATTTGGTTGACAGAACAACAGGTTTGACAATAAGTAAAACAGGGATAACTGGAGATGTCAAACGCCTGTATTTCGATAAAGTCCTCAATCGAATTTTTATATCATGCTATAGTAAAGGACTACTTAATGCTGATTTCAAAGGCGAAACCATTGCTAAGATAAATAGAATGTCGTTCAATACGGACTTTGTCGGAGCGTTATGTAGATTTGATAAGCATATCTATATATTAGTAAATAATGCAGTAAAGAAATTTATTCCTTCTGATTCAACAAAGGAAATGACGAAATGTTTTCTGACCAACACCAATTCTACAGAATTAAATGGTATGACCATTTGGAAGGAGAAAGTATTTTACACAACAACTGATAAAGAAGTAAAGTGTTCCTCCTTAGATGGCCGTGAAATATTCACACACAAGAGTGACAAGATGGGACAACCAGTTAGTATTGCTATGTTGTCTGCCGATGTGCTCTTGTTTCTTGATAGAAATTGTACTTTACATGCCCTTTCTAGCGATGGCAAAAAACATTCTATTCTATTGCAAAAGTTCCAAAAAGTGGCTGATCCTTGTGACATGTGGATTAGCATTGACGATAACACAGTTTATATAGCTGGAGGAGAGTATATAGATGTATATAAAATAAAACTAAATGTGAAATTTTAAAACAATAATTCGAACTATTTTAAGAAAGTATCCATTTTTCTGCCAAAGTAATCTGTTTATAAAATAAGTAACCTGTTATTATAAACATACGAATCAAGACTTTGGGATAAGATCTTCTGTTCTATAACTGTAAAATATATATGTTACTGGACTTTTCTAAATTAATACACTTTGTAAAATGGCTGAATTTTCGTGATTTATAAAATGATTAACCTTGACAGGCATTAATAAAATATACCAAGTCACTTTATTTGTTTGGTGAAACTACATTAAGAATGTTCCCACTGTATTTCTGATAATAATTGTATGATAATGTTGTCATGATGACAGAAAGAAAAACGTCCTTGAATAGAACAAAATTTACAAACCAATTTTTCAAATATCTAGATCTAAAATAAAAATGTGTAATACGAAGCACAGATAGAGGCTCACGTTTTTATTCGACTTATTGTTGGTTGTTTGCGGTCAGCAGTAAATTTTCATGCATACTTAGAACAGAAAAAAAGATACCAAATCAAACAGGTATGTTCTGCAATGGATTGACCCGGATAAAGTACAGGAATTTCAACTGCTGCTTGAATGAATGTAAGTTGGATAGGGACAAGCTACCTACGGAACTGTGAAATGGAACCAATGGGTCTTCATCACAGCAAGAAAATCCCGCACCCGTAGGCGGGCTTCAGCTGGCCCCTAAACAAAAATGTGTACTAATTTAGTGAAAATGGATGTCCAAAACATATGTGAACTCAAATTAAAAATCATACAAGACTAACAAAGGACAAAGGCTCCTGACTTGGGACAGGCGCAAAAATGAGGCGGGTTAAACATGTTAAGTGAGATCTCAACCATCCCCTTGTACCTCTAGCCAATGTAGAAAACAATCACACACCAAAACGCAAAGCAAAACTCAGTTTAAAAGAAGTCCGAGTCCGATGTCAGAATATGTAATAAAGAAAACTAAGCAAAATGACAATGATACATAAATTAACAAAGGACAACTAGCAGTAAAGCGATTTTAAAATCTGGAAAAGCGATCAAGAAAACTCAAATTTAGGTATGACATTTAACCTGAGGGAATTGCATGAACTCCATAAGAAACAAGACCGGGTGCGTCGACAGGGTAAGCGTCTCTTGCATTGCATGCACCACTCGCCTTGTGTAGATCTTCTACAGGCAACATACCTTCATTCAAGCAGCGGAATGAACAAACACACAGCAAAACGCACAGTAAATAGAGGCAACAGTAGTATACCCTGTTCAATAGTCACAAATCGATTACGCGAAAACAAATCCGGGTTACAAACCAAAATGATTTTTAAACCGATTCTAAAATCTGGGAAATCGACCAAGAAACCACAAATCAAGGCGAGACTTTTGAGTTAACTTGAGAGAATAGCATGAACTCCATGAGAAACAAGACCGGGTGCGTCGAGAGGGTAAGCGTCTCCTGCATCGCATGCACCATCGGTCTTGCATAGGACTGCTTTATGCAACATACCTTTATTCAAACGGCGGAATAAACAAACACACAGCAATACGCACAGTAAAACTCGGTTAAAAGATGTCTTGTATTAATTTTTATTGAAAAGTACATGTAAAATTTTGCAAATCAATTCTAGGTTTAAGAAAAAAGCAGTTTACATTGCATCATGGTCAGAGTTGGGACAATATCCATAAGATGTATATATAAAAGTACTTAAATATACAGCAAGAATATCTCACATTGAATTTAGAGTCATATGATACTTTAAAGAGGAAGATGTTTATATATACTTAATAGTCATATGATACTTTAAATTAAAAAGGTGACTTTATTCTAGATACTTGAATGGATAAGTGTTACTATGAAACACACGCACAAAGACTTTCTTTTAAAAGAAAATCATTTATTAAAATCTTCAGAAATATACTGCTCTTGAATTATTGTCTTCCCGTACTCTAACTCACCGACAGCTTTTCAATATGCAGTGACATTAACCGTGACACCTTAGAAATCCGAAAATTACAGCGCAAATGAGAAGGAAACCTTGGAAGAAAGAAAGAGTAATGATAATCGTACAAGAAATTTAGTACTATCCGACTCAGACAGAAATCTTTTAAATACACCTAATTAATTAACAAGTGTTATGACAAATTTTGATAAATAAATGAGAACGCAGGGGAAATACATGAAATCCAACAAAACGTCGTCCCATCGTCTCACTTATTTCTCACGTTCTCTATGTTTTGTGTTGACTGTCATCAAGGTCACGATTCGGTTAACCTACGCAACATAATTCGAAGGTAAATTTAAAGCCATGTTCAGAGAACAATCGAAGGTCTTTCCAACATATTTGTCCAAATTAAATTGCTAAATAATTTATAAGCTACTTTCGGTGTACAACTTGCGTCCAATGATATGTTTCTTCATACTGATTCAAAAAATATATTCTTTTCTATATAAGTCTGAAATAAACAGTTAACAATGCATGTACTCAATAATATATGTATATATATCAGTATTTCGTGTGTATTTTAGTCTAGACGCCATCTAATTAACCATTAAGATGACCTCCGAAGACTGCAGACGGTCACATAGCCCGCTATAAACATAAACATAAATATAAATAGATAGCGACCTCGTGCAATTGGACTTTTCTAGGTCTGTTTGATTTCATATTTTAGGTTAAAAAAATAAGTTAATCATCGTTTTTACCTGTATAAGAACGATTTTTGTGGATTGAATCAGTCAACGATATGGTTCACTTTTGTTTCGCTATCAATGTTGACATTTTTCCTTTTAATCGCTGAATATGATAATACATGCGTAACGAATCTCTAGATAATGGGTTGCATTAAAGGTCACATGAATACGGATTCAATGAGATCGAATTATTCACTCGTAAGTTAACAATTCATCTGCGATGTTTCTTCGCTTATTTTGACAAAATTGAACCAAATTGGCTTTTTGGAATTATTAGTTCATTATTTCTCTTTAATGATTGATCAAAGAATAGTCATATTCTAAATTTTTTCATATCTCGTGGCTAATTCTCCTGTAATCTGAAATTAAGATGATTTGCTACTTTCGGTTGAGAAAATATCTCTTTATGTCTTGTATAATAGCTTTATTCACACTGATTCCCAAAATATATGGTTTCTTTATACTTTGGCCTGAAATAATTGAGTTAATTTGATACCTCCGGTTGATAAAATGTCGTTTCCGGCTTCATATAATACTGTACTTACACTGATTTCAAAGATATATAGTTTTTATATACTGAAGCCTATAATAAGGGTGAAAATTACATAACCGGGTTTTAGCAGGTCATTTTCGTTCTAAAATGACAGTTTTATGAATGCAGTTTTTTTTAATGTGGTTTCTGGGTACGTTTCCTTGAAAAAGTGCAAAAAATGGCTACTAATAGTTTACTTAAGGTCATTTCCGGTGGACAGTTTTCAAGTTCACATGTCAATCAACATTTTGCTAAATACCCAAGGCTTCATCATGTACCATATTGAAGAAATAATCAACTAACCTTAAATTAAACGATTTCAAGGGCAATAACTCCTAAAGGATATCAATTGATCGTTTCAGACCAAACGGATCATATCTTTATCACAGTAAAACGAACATTTTGCATTAGTTCTTATATATATATATATATATATTACATCGGTGATCCGTTTATTTGGCAATCGCCAATGGCAGTCAGCAGGGTTTAAGAACATTTGTTGTTCGACCTGTTAGTCAAATGCGTTTTGTTAAAATATACTTTTCACTTTTTGGTCTTTTGGAAAATGTTGTTTGTGCTGTATTTAGACTCCTCTAACAAGAAATGTTTGCATGCACACGTATAAAATTGCGGTTTTATCCAACTCAATCGTAGGTTTGAACGTTGTTTTCAATTTAGACTTGTTTATATTTTTCGTTTGGGCTTTTATTGTATTTGCCTTCGGGTTTATATGATCCGTTCATCCTATTTTGACTCCTCAAAATTCAAGAGTCTATCCTAAATTGAGGTAAATTGTATGGCTTTCCAAATACCGTTTCGATTCCTAACATCACTGAAGAGACATTAATTGTCGAAATCCGGATATGGTGTACAAAACCTTTGCACCTTTTGTTTGCGGTATACCATCTTTTCCGCAAGTTTATTGTTTTCTGTTTTATAGTATTAAATTTATAATTAAGATCCATTTATTACATCGGTGATACGTTTATTTGGTATCGCCAATGGCATTCAGCAGGGTTTAAGAACATTTGTTGTTCGACCTGTTAGTCAAATGCGTTTTGTTAAAATATACTTTTCACTTTTTGGTCTTTTGGAAAATGTTGTTTGTGCTGTATTTAGACCCTCTAACAAGAAATTTGTTTTGCATGTACACGTATAAAATTGTGGTTTTATCCAACGCAATCATAGGTTTGAACGTTGTTTTAGACTTGTTTATATATATATATATATATATATATATATATATATATATATATATATATATATATATATATATATATCTTTTAAAGTTTCAGAGGAGATGCAGAACCAAGTTAGGACCCATGGACCTCTATTATAAATCTCTATGTCTATACGGCTTACTAGAACATACCGACAAATGTAATTATGAGTATTAGATATCTCCTATCAGATGTAAATGGATTGCTTCGGTCTAAGTCAGTCAAAATTTTCTAAAGATGTGACGAACAATTAAGAAAAAGAATTTTGTCGATACCTTTTTTTGTTACGGAGGAAAGGTTAGAACAGTGTTTGGGGAGGTAACTCTTACAAGTTTTGGGTTAAACAGGGAGAGCTTCAAATGTGCATCAACTGTATGATAGCATATACCAAACATCTAAGCGACATCTTGTGAAATAAAAGGGGCAGAAGATGAAAAAAAAAATAATAATCAGGACAAAACCAATAGGACTTTCCACGGAAAAGCGGAAAGACCTAATTAGTTATTAAAATGACCACTCAACAATCACTTGAATTATTTATGCTGATTATACTTATGGATTCAAGCTAAATGTAACATTAAGTACACAAATGACTTAATTTGGTATATATGCATGGATTTGTTCAATAATTTTCTTAACATAAAATAAACCAGAAACCAATTTCATATCACTTTAAGAATTGAATGCTTCTTTTTTATAATTTTATTGAATATATTAAATATAGGATTAAGCCTGGTATTAACCTTAAAGGGTTGGCAAAGGGTATACAAATATTGTCCTCGCTGGTTTTTTTCGTCCGGCAGTATGGTATTCAAGAATGACAGCTTATGGTCAAACTAAGTAAAAATAAATCTATATTAAGGTCTGTATTGAATTTAAATAAATAGAAAACACTAATAACACTTTGAATTGTTGATTATCTCGCTTTGAATAATCAATAATTTTCTCTCAGAGGTTTAGTGTATTGGTTCTTAAAATTACACACAGTATTCTGTCTTCATGATGCATAAGATTTAACGTCCCCAGCAAAACTGATCATGGTTATGTAGTTTTACATCCGGAATAAACAACTTGACGCCTACTTTACCATAGGGTTTACAAATACAGAATACATGTACGAAGCATCATGAGAACCAGCAAGTTCACTATTCGGCTCTGAGTGTCCGTATTGTACAAAGAAGGGTTTGTAATCAGATGTAAATAGACATTATGAAGATATCCAAACAGTACTATGATTTCTAATAAGAATGTTTAATCAAAAATGCACAGGTGAAATTCTATAAATATCCATGCAATGGTGGATGACACAAACAGGAAGTGATATTATCAAGCGTAAAATGGCTTTATCAAAAGTTCTGATTCATTTTCTTGTCCAGTATGTTCAGAAATGTTTAAATCGCCAAAAATATTGCCATGCTTACATACATTTTGTGAGCAATGTATTCACGAATTCATTTTGTCTACAGCTCGGAAAAGGATATTGCAATAAAGGACTTTAATTGCCCCGTGTGTAGAATAGTGGTTAAACCAAAAGATGCTGAAGCTAAACTAGACAAATGGGCTAAATCGCTACAGGATAACGTTATCATGAACACCGTGTTAACTATAGATCACGGAGATAAAGCTTTTGAATGCCATGCTTGCAAGAGACATGAACAAACATCCGAGGCGAAATTCTGGTGTAAACAGTGCTATGAAGCTTTTGTGAGAAATGCAATTCAATGCATAATAGGATGAAACTTCTCATGACACACGATGTTGTTCCCATTGAGGACGTTGGGTGTAAAACAGCTGGGTTAGATCTTAGGGCAGTTTCAGAATACTGTGGTATGCATCCATTAAAATAGTCGACGTTTTTGTTTTCAACATAAAACTGCATGTTGCGGTTTATGTGCAGGCATCAATCATAGAAAATGTGATAATGTGAAGCCAATCGAAGAAATTGTTCACAGCAGTGGAATGTATAACACATTGCTTGAAAAACTTAATGATATTAGAGAATCAACGAAAACGGTTTTGCAGGCAAAAGAACAGGAAAAGGCCAATATCAAAGTGATAGCAGAAAACACAGAAGAGGATGCTGCGAATTTCATCCAAGGATTAGATCTAAGTTGGATATTTGCTTCGAAACATTTAAGAAACAGTTGACAGTGTTTCGTAATGAACAAGATACCAGACTCAACATAAGTATACGGTTACTGGAACAACTTATTCAAAGCATCGAACACTGGACGAAAGTTACTGAAGTTGTTCAAACATCAGGGACCATAACTCAGCTTTTCGTACATGTGGAAACAATTAAACAACAAATCGAGACCAGCACCATAGAGCTAGAACAACTATGTGGTAGTGATGTCGACATTAACTTTAGTTTCAAGAAAAATGAGACACTTCAGAAGGTTGAGAGTGTTGACCAAATTGGATCTTTCAGTATTGTAGAAAGAGAAAGATACTAATCAGATGGGTGATGTTTACAAAATGTGTTCGAACTTTGGGATATGTATTCCGAGATTTGAAGGTATAAATATAGAGCATATAAGAACAATGCGCATTCCGGGGTCAAATTTAACGTGTGGCGTATGCATTGCTGATAAACACATATTGGTAGGTAACGCTTCTACTAACCCAAAATACTTCATTTGGTTGACAAAACAACAGGGTTGACGATAAATAAAACAGAGATAACTGGAGATGTTAAACGCCTATATTTCGATAAAGACCTCAGTCGAATTTTTATATCATGCTATACTAAAGAACTATTTTCTGCTGATTTAAAAGGCGAAACCATTGCTCAGATGAATAGATTATCATTCAATACGGACTATGTGGGAGCATTATGTAGATTCGATAAACATATCTATATAATGGTCGATTATTTCGTAAATAAATTCATTCCATCTAATCCACCATTGGAAATGACAAAAGGTTTTCCAACCAACACAAATTCTAGAGGACTAAATGGTATGACCATTGCCAAGGAGAAAATATTTTACACTACAGTTGATAAAGAAATAAAATGTTCCTCCCTGGATGGTCGACATATATTCACACACAAGAGTGACAAGATAAGAGATCCAGTTAGTATTGCTATGTTGTCAGTCAATGTGCTCATAATTCTTGACAGGAACTGCACTTTACATGCTTTATCTAACGATGGCAAAAAGCAAGCTACTCTATTGCAAAAGTTCAAAAAGTCGTTGATCCTTGGGACATGTGGATTAGCATTGACGATAACACAGTTTATATAGCTGGAGGAGAGTATATAGATGTTTTAGAATAAAATTTGACTAAACAATAATTCGAACTATTATAAGAAAGTATCCATTCTTCTACCAAAGTATTAGGATTAGAGCTGCTGCTCTATAACTGTACATAATATATGGCATAGGCCTTTTCTAAGTTTAGGCACTTTGTAAAATGACTGAATTGTGGTGCAATTTATATATAAAATGCTTAAACTTGATAGGCATTAATAAAATGACTAAAATGCTATTTGAAACAAAAAAATCAAATTGCCTGCTAAGTCATTTGTATAAAACGGATATTATTGAGAAAATATGACCAAAACACATACTCATGAAAATGGTTCAGTAAAATTAAGTTTATTCAAATACCTGCTGAAATAAGTTGTATGTCTATTACTAGTTCGTTTTAGAGAATCTACGTTAAGAAAATACCCACTGTATTTCAGAAAGTAATTTTGATATTCGTGTCATGCTGACAGGAAGGAAAGGTATTCTTAAAATAGAACAAAACTTACAAACGAATTTTTCAAATATCTAGATCTAAATAGATGTGTGTAATATGAAGCGGAGATCGAGTCTGACGTTTTTTGTTTGACTTATTGCTTTTGTTTGTGGTCAGTAGTAAATATTTCATGCATACTTCGGACGAGAAAAAATGATAACAAGTCAAATAGGCAAGTTCTGCAATGGATTGGACCGGATAAAGGCCGGGAATTTCGACCGCAGCTTGAAATGAAGTTATGTTGGATAGGGACAGAAAGGTTGCCTTCCAACAGGCCACCTACGGAACAGTCAAAGAGTTCTTAACGTGCAGTGACCATGACACTCTCCTTACCGGAGGCATCACATCTAGCCATATATAGTGATTTTCACCATATAAGGCGGTGTTTGCATGTGATGCATAGATATGAGTTTCTTAATCTTCACTGACTCAAGAGAATTTGTTTGTCCTTTAAATCTGTTAAACTTTGCATCAAGGTCAAAGATAGGACAATATCCAATATATATATATGTAAAAGTACAAGAACTCTAATATACAGCAAGAATATCTCACATTGAATTTAAAGTCATATGATACTTCAAATTTAATATAAAAAAAGAGGAAGAGGTTGTATATACTTAAAAAGCTTTTAATACTTCAAATCTATTTTTTTTAAAGAGGAAGATGTTGTATGTATAATACTTGAAAGTCATTTGATACTTTAAATTAAGAAAGGATGAATATCTTTTTGATACTTAAATTGCTAAGTGTTTCTAAAAACACGTGTACAAAGACTGTCTTTTAAAAGAAAATCATTTGTTTTATCAAAATCTTCAGAAATATACTGCTCTTGAACTACAGCCGACAGCCTTTCCGTATTCAATGACCTCAACCACGACACCTTAGAAATACGACAATCAAAGCGCAAGTGCGAAGAGGAAACTTGTAAAGGAAGAAAAGTAAATAATCGTAGAAGAAATTTAGAAATATCCGACTCAGACAGACTGTTTTTTGGCAAGGAGAAACAAAATAATCAGAACAAAATCAATAGGTCTTTCTACGGAAAAGTGGTAAGACCTAATTAGTTGCTTAACAGTTCAACAAACAATCATTTGAATGGTTTGTTGATTATATGTTATGGATTCGAGGTAAATGTAACATTAAGTGCACACGTGACTTAGTTCAGTATAAATAGATGCAAGAAGATGTGGTTTGAGGGCCAATGAGACAACTCTCCGACCAAGTCACAATTTGTAAAAAATAAACTTTTTAGGTCAAAGTACGGCCTTCAACCAATAGCATTGGCTCAAACCGAACAGCAAGCCATAAAGGGTCCAAAATATATGCATGAATTGGTTTAATAATTTTCTTAACATAGAATCGAATATACCAAAAACGTATTAATATCACTTTAAAAAATGAATACTTATTTCTGCAATTTTATTGAGGTTTAAGCGTTGACTGAATCACATTTTGCACATTTTGCAAGACTTACTTTTCATTCTAAAATGTGCACACGATCAAAGGTTTTACAACCTTATAAAATAACAAAAAACGAAAAATTCTCTTCTTGTTATTGCATTTATGTTACAACCATGAAATAACGAATTAAATCAAGATTTCTTTTACTAATACTGGACTCCTGGGCTGTAAAGATTCCATAGCACCGAAGATCATTGTAGCATGTGTGTTAGGGTTTATTCAAGTTCATTTAATGGTTAAAACAAATTATTAAATAGGTTAAAAAGATTCAAAACCACTGTACATTTAAATTATTTGAATGTGTAATGTGTTGATCCATGAAATCAATATTATATTGTGTATAACTTGAGAATGTATAAACAAATTTGACGGGAGATAACTACTAGTATATATACTTTAAAACGACTTTTCCACTTGTCAGATAAACATGAAACGTGTTAAAACTCTTCCATTCATTGTAAGCTCACAACCAACAAAAGTTGAAATTCGCTGTTGTGGATGCAAATCTTTGATCAATTCAGATCAACTTCGACTTGGTGTACGTGAATATAAATCTATTTCCTGGTTTCATTATGCTTGCTTCTGGACAAACTGTTACTATAGAAACCATTTGCGGGGTGTTGATGGAAATACACTTGCTGAACTAGTGGACGGTTTCATTGGTATTTCTCCGAGTGATAAAGGTAGACTTCTCACCGATGCAAGCTCGGCACCGTCCATTGGTCGACGAAAATCTGGATCTAAATTAGAAATTCCTTATGAAGGTTCAGAAGCGGATGGTGATTATGAACTTGATGACAACATTTTCGATTTGACTAATTTAGTGTGTTGCGCTGTAACCAAAGTGCAGACGAACCTGCACGTGAGCATCCGGAAATACTTCATTCCCAGAGGACGCACACGCGCGAAACCAACGAAGTACGGAATCAGTCTTAACTGTGAACAATGGAACAAATTAGAATTAATGGTAGATGATATCAATAGTGCCATTGCTACTACACAGAAAACATTGAAAGATAAAGAAAAAGAGAAAGATAAAAAAGATTGCAAAGATAAAAATAAATTACAGGGGAAAGAAGAATTTCCAGGTAATGATTTTGTTTTTCATGCTTATATCTAATTGTACTTAATATACTCACTCTTACTGCCTATAAATTTACAAATTTACAAAAGTAAAATTAAAAGACAAAACAAAAAATAAAAAAATCTAAACAAACAATACTCAAAATTTAATGGAAGAACCGTTCCAGTTCCAGGCAACAGAAGACGAATCAGTGACGCTTGAACCACTGAAGTGTTTGTTGTCTTTTTACAATTCTATATATTTCAAAGTAACGTTCATAGTCTAAAGAATATTTTCTCGGATTATGATAGATTTTTTTCTTTTTGCAGACTGGATTCTGTTTTCACTGTCATGGAAACGTCGTGTTGGTGTCTTCGCCTCCGGAGAAGCAGTGGTCGTTGATATTCGCGAGTTTTCGGAAGAAAAAACGTTTTCCGAGTCGGACCGAGGTATTAGACTTACTCCAGATCAATGGAAACAATTACAAGAAAATATAAACAATATAAACAAGTCATTACGCAAGTTGTCTTGATGAATATAAACTTAGATACTTTTTAAACGTAATTAATTAATGAAAACTAATACTACTGTCATCTGAATGTGAAATGTGGATTTTATGCTTGCATCAGGACCTTTGTTTATTAGAATGCCCAGGACAGCTTTGAATCGACATACACATTATACAATATACTAAAATTTTGATGACACGATCACCGGTACTTCGAATCGCGGGTAGTGTGGGTTCTTAGAAGACAAGGTGTCGTTGGAAAGAGTCTTCATGAGTGTTTAATATGAAATAAAATGTTGAAAACTATTTCCTCTAAGTCTATAGAAATGCATGTCGAAGAAACGTAGTTTTTGATATTTCTGGTAGTCTCTTTTTCAAAACCGGTTTAAACCGATGATTTAAAAGGAACAACACCAACCAAAGAATAGAAATTTTGCCCGAAAGAAAAGGGAAAAACAATCGATCATTGTTTTCAAAACAAATAAATCTAAAGATTTAGCAACACAAGTTAAACTCTCTGTGCTCTGGAATGGAAGGGTTTTTTTCTGAAATGAAGCGTTGTTTTGGGATGTAACGAATCTGACGTGACATATTTTTACCTCATGCTGCGAAAATGCAAGAATTAAATGATTAAGCCAAAAAAACGGGGTTAAAATGTTTAAGCCGTCCATCCGTCAATCAGTCAATGATGGTTTCCGATTGATAACTTAAGAATTTCTAATCGAAATTGAAATGGGAATCAAACTAGGATATTGGTTGCTTGTAATGAGAGAAAGGATTTTTAACGATTTCGAGGTCAACTAAACTTGTTAAAGGTCAAAGCTAAAGATAACAAAACAGACCAAAGAGGGCCCCCTTACCAAAGTTCGTGGAGAAATGGAATTTCTGTATTCTCGAGAATCTTTATTGGACAAGAACCACATTTGACCATATGGTCACTTTTAATTCGAGAATTATCCCTATCGGTTAAGAAATCATCACAGCCCTTGTAATGGTCAAAACATAAACACAACAGTTAGGTTTCCGGCAACAGTGGTTTTACCAATGTTAAAATCTAAAGTCCATTTTGTGTATACAAAACAAATGATTGAATCGCATGATCTCCAAAAGAAGAGAGACCAGTTGTGTCGTCACGGTATACAGTTAGTATATACAACATGTACGAATAAGAAGAGTCTCATATTATGTCTCTATCACCTGTCATGCGAATCAAGATTCGGTTAAAATATCACGCATATACGAAATAGGCCACAATGTTTACAGATCGGACGATTATAATGGTATCATAAAATCATGTACTAGTAAGTTACATGTCTCTTGTAAGTAGAGGCATATACGCATCAGCACACATAGGTCAACCAAAGCAAAATAGATCCTTGAATTACTTGGGATTGAACCAAACTTCATATGTGAAACAAAATGGTCATAAATGAGTGTTAGGTCAACAAATCAAAGGTCAAGGTCGCAGATAAAAAACTTCCTACATTTCTTTATTAAATGAACAAGAGATTCCATTATTACACGGAATTTTTTTTTTATCAAAATACACGGAATTATGTGTGGAAATGGTTTTTGTGTGAAAAATGAAGATCCTTCCATCGGATTTGAAACCTACTTAGATATCTTAAAATAACATAGGCGAAAGATTTATATTATTTCTATACTCAGATGGTCAAGGTGTAAATTACTAAAATTAGTCTAAAATGAATGAGTGAATATAGATGTTAATTAGACTTTGATGGCTCAGTCTTTTTGTTGGAGAGTGGGGATATTTAATTTACCTAGAAGAAAAGAAGATGAAGAAAAACATTCCAGTAATTTTCAAATCGTTTTCTTTTTTCATCCACCTACGTATATGAGCATAGCTTCCCAAAAAAGTCACTAATTAAAGGTAATACCTCTTTCAAATGCAATCTTACCTGTAGCAAAACTACCACATGCTGAATCCGTTAACATTCTGCTTCAAACTTGTTCGCTTTGATTTACACAATAAAATAATAATTGTTGACGGTATTTGGGACAGGGGAAGAGGCTATTTATCAAACAACAGCTGTTTTTTTTTTCTATTAGTTTTTTTAAACGTGTCAGATTTGTAAAGTCGATCAGAACCAAATAGGGATGATCGCTTTTATCAAATTTCCCCCAAAATCATAGATCTAGAACATAAAAACCAAAGACATCTCGACTTTTACATAAATCAGGCCGTTAGTTTTCTCGTTTGAATTGTTTCACATTTGACATTTGGGGCCTTTTATAGCTTGCTTTGCGATATGTTATTTTTGCTAATTTTTAAGGTGATCTATAGTCGCAAACTTCTACATATTTTGGTCTCGGGTGGAGAGATGTCTCATTGGCAAGTATACTACATCTTCTTATTTTCATATCAGTTATATTTCATTATTTTGTTTGACATTCAACTTCCGCTTGTTTATACTGTTTAGACTGCATTGGGTGTGATTCACAGCGGGTTGACATCTAGTCGACATCTTGGTGGTTGGTCGGTCCGGATTTTTTAATGAAATAAGCAAAATTCCTTTCGAGTTCAAAATTCCCTCGGTTTCCATTCGCAAGCAAATTTCTCCAGGGCACGTTGAACTCGGTGGGAATTTTGTCTTGAAGTACACAGTTAATTTATCTTCTTTCGTATACAGCATAAAAACGGATACAAATACCCCATTTTTCAATATAAAAGCTATATCTTACATAAATACATGTATATCGGTTCATATTTATATTCGATAACTCTTTCTGATTTATTTCTATTGACATATGAGTTAATTACTATACTTACAAAATATGTAAATTTTGCACAATCTGTAGTGTGAAACAAAAAATGCAATTTTTTTTTTGACAAAGTGGAAAAAGAAAAATAACAAAAATACCAAACTCCGAGGAAAATTCAAAACGGAAAGTCCTTGAGCTAGTGGCAAAATCAAAAGCTCAAACACATCAAACGAATGGGTAACAACTGTCATATTCCTGACTATAGTATCATATATATATTTATAGTATAAAATTGAGAATGGAAATGGGGAATGTGTCAAAGAGACAACAACCCGACCAAAGAGCAGAAAACAGCCGAAGGCTACCAATGGGTCTTCAATACAGCGAGAAAATCCCACACCCGGAGGCGTGCTTCAGCTGGCCCCTAGCTAAAAAAGGGGAATGAGGCCAACGCTGAGCAGTCAAGACAGCCAAGCTTACATATATAAGTGTTTTATGTCCATCAAGTTTCTGTTAGTGTTTGGGGCCTTAGCTGAGCAGACGGACAGGCTTGTGTATATATAAGTGTTTTATGTCCATCCAGTTTCTGTAAGGATTTGGGGCCTTAGCTGAGCAGACAGACAAGCTTATGTATATAAGTGTGTTATGTTCATTAAAGGGGCGCTAGCTGTCAAAATCATGTTCACCGATTTGACTCAAATTCTCATATTTGATTTATAACACACTAAAACACATATCCAAATTATAATAAGTCTTAAATAAACAGTTAACAATGTATATGCTAGATAATATATATATCAGAATTTCGTGTGTATTTTAGTCTAGACGTCATCTAATTAACTATCGAGATGACCTCCGAAAACTACCGACGGTCACATAACACGATATAAACATAAACATAAATATGAATAGATAGCGACATCGTGCAATTGAATTTTTCTACGTCTGTTTGATTTCATGTTAATTATAGGTTAAAAAATAAGTTAATTTTCGATTTTACCTGTATAAGAATGATTTTTTTGTGTAGATAGAATCAGTCAATCAAATGATTTACCTTTGTTTCAATTTCAATGTTAACATTCTTTTCTTTTGATAATTGAACACGCATGCATAAATCATGCGTAATCCATCTCTAGCTAAGGGGTTGAATTGAAGTTCACATGATACGGATTCGATGAGGTCAAATTATTCACTTGCAAGTGAATAATTCATAATCGATGTTTCGTAGCTTATTTTGACAAAACTGAACCATACTGGCTGCTAAAAGCGAATTATTACTTCCCTATATCACTTTCATTAATGATTGAAGAAAAAAAAAACATAATTTAAATTTTTCATATATCTCGTAGCTAGTGCCCCTTTAAGTTTGCAGTAACTGTTTTCTCAGTTCAACAGGCATTCCTCTAGATCATATACATCAAAGTAACTAAGTTCAACGGCGGCTTGGTTTTCATCTTTCATAGCTCGAGTTTCACAGCTAACTGATCCTAACTCGACGCACTGAATTTCCATCACAATTTTAACAGCTTCTGACATTCTGACAATGAAAACTGATTTTTAGGCATAGTGTGCTTGACAGTGAAAATTGATACGAAAATAATACTTCGCATTTGGAAAATCTCGACTGATTCTCGCCTTGACAGTAGACGACGAATTAAAAGTTAAACATGCTATGTATGCATGCACATCATTTAATCTATAAATATATATGATACTACATAAAACGGATAGGTCAATTTGTAAATCATAATAAATTGCTTATCTATATAAAACTTTCAGAAAATATTTCAAACACTATCGCAATATGGAAAAAAAAAATACATTAATCACGTTAATGTGTGGTCTTTAAAATAATCCGGAAAGCTTGTTCGGCTCCGTTTTGACTTACTTTTAACTTGACCTGTTTTAAGATATACATATTGACCTAAATAAACAGCTGATTAAAGAAAGGTAAACATGGTGCAAGCGTGGTTGATGGACTCCTCTGAAGAGGACCAAAGAGCCCCTCATCACAGGGTTCCTCCGCAGTACCTCACAATAGATGACTTGAAAAGTTTAGGTGTTTTATATTGGAAGGTAAGTCTTGATGAAATTTTGACAGGTTATGGTATTAAACAATCTACAACAAATATATCTTCATGTATGCATGATCTCGAATTATCAAATAACTGAAAGAAAAATTAACGTGTGTTTTGTTGTTTTACTCGACATACTCGGTTGAATTTAGTTGCACTATTGACATGGTCATCCCCGTGTAAGATACTTTGTTCCGTTGTCAGAGCATGACAATAAATTTATTACAATACGTTAAATTTTGATTACTGATTTAAATATTATATAATAGTATGTAAATATAACTTTGAGACTAGATAATGGATAAAATGACCTTGACATTCTTGTACACACTAAATCTAACATGACTGATTTTGACATGATATGCATATTTTTATACATATTTACTAAATTGTTGTTGAAAAAATTAAAATTGGTACCTTATAAATTTATGTCATTTGTGAAGTTAACGTCATAGTTGTATGTGTTGACTTCGCTGGCGTTGCCGCCAGTGGTGTTTTTTTGTTGTCGGTCAAACTGAATTTATCGCTGAAAAAAAAGATTGGTAGACACTAATTACGATTATTAACTCATTGTTAACTTTAGACAGTTGTTTTTTTTTTCGCTGGTAACTTTTAGAAGTTTGTACATGTTGTCGGCTACTTTTCAGTGTACATTGTACCTATTCTGTGCATTATTCGAAATAAGTGAATTTTACTATAAGTTAGATAAAGTAAACATACATGTGATATGTCATGATATATACATAATAAAAAATGCTTAGCTTTAATGATAGAATTCTATGGTTTCACAAAGTCCTTGTTACGATGCTTAAGTTTTCTTGATTTATTATTAACTTCAGTGGCGGATCCAGAAATTTTCATAAGTGGGGGCCCTTTCCGGTCATGCTTTAGTGATTCCCTATATAATCAACCAAATTTTTCCCAGAAAGGGGGGGCCTGGTCCCCCTCTAAATCCGCCTCTGAACTTCATAGTCTTCGTTTTACCATGTTCTTTGTGGCATTTCCCACGATGGCCTTCTCTAAGTCATCTTAAATTTTCCGTTCGTATTGTAACAGGTAAAATGTACCAAATATTATTATTAAAACAGATATGATAAATATGTGTATTGTCGATTGTGCAGTGTCTCTATTTTCAACCCGACATTGTACTGTATGGATAAGCCGATAAAAAGAACTGTAATGATAACATTTGTATTTTAGAAAGGTTCTCAGGATGATACAAGAATAAATTTATTTTTCTTGTCAATGTCAACAGTTTTTTTAACGACACATATTTATGTCATTTATGGAAGCGTAATCTTACGATGGTGCAGAATTTCGGCTGTATTCCGCCCTTAAAAATTTGATGTCCTCTCATTAGAATCGTTGTTACAAACACATTGTACGAGGCCATAGAAAATAACATGTTTTGCCTTATATTAACCCTACCTTCCCAGAAAATAGCTGAGTACTCAAAATCTTTTGTTGTCCTCATGTGTCAGATAGGCAGGAAGACTGAAAAACATCTGACACTTCAATTTCTCTTTGCCAAGTGAACGCCTACCTACCTACCCACTGTCTCTACCTTTGGGTAGGATTTGGGCAAACCAAAATATGTCTAAGTGTGGCCCGAGTATTTAAATAAAACCTAGCTGTTTCATTGTTTTCGTACTGTTTTTATTTCTAGTGAACATTTTCTTAATCGATGTATGACGTTATCCTCATATTTGTATGATTTCGTATTACTAGTATTCACATCCATCCCATATATTTTATTCTTCCAATGCAAACATATATTAAAATTTTCGAATGTTTGTGGGAGAAAAATAGAATGTAAAAAATGAACACTGTGTATGACATTACTTATTTAAAGTGAAGTTTCTATATCATTCATTCAGAGGTTTAGTATGTTTGGAAATATTTGACCTGTATTTTGTCTCTAATTTTGATGAAATTGTCCGTAGGAAATCTACCGTACCACTAGCCTGTCAACACTTATGTTGAAAGTTAGAACCCCACACGTTGCAGGTGTGTTTGACTCTCAATCTTTAAGTACAAGAATTGCTAGTTTTCCAAATTCCGGTAAAGCCAGACCAGACTCTGTTAAGCATACGACATTTGGTGTTGAAGGAAAGCTAGCTTGTTGAAAATTTGACATGCAGCATGTGGCCCTAGTCGGTTTGGTACAGTGCAGCAACTTTGTGTGTTTCTAAAAGATCCCCATAGTTAGTGTTGGATAGTAGGGAGCTTGATTCATTTTGTAAGTTAAAGTAAAGAACCAAATTTATTTTTTATTTTTTATATCTCACCTTTTAGATACCAGTTCAAAATGTAGACGAATTAGACAAATTGCGAAAAGAAAGAGGATACTCATATGAAGATGTTATTGAGTGTAGTCGAGAAAAATTGCCAAACTACGACGAAAAGGTAGGCGAAAAGAAAAGGCAACATTAACTTACTCATGTGAAGATGTTATTGAGTGTTGTCGAGAAAATTGCCAAACTACGACGAAAAGGTAGGCGAAAAAAAGGCAACATTAATTTACTCATGTGAGGATGTTATTGAGTGTTGTTGAGAAAATTGCCAAAACTACGACGAAAAGGTAGGCGAAAAGAAAAGGCAACATTAACTTGATGCTCGTCAATAGTTATCATTTGTTATATCTTAAGGGAGCTACCTTTTGATTTTTTAATGGGGGGCTAGGATGAAAAACGTTGTCCTGCATTTTTTTTAGTTGTAATCTCTGTCCTGCCATTTTATTTTTTTTTCACTCTATTCGTTCAGGTACTGCCTTTTTATACGACCGCAAAAATTTTTGTGGTCGTATATTGGTATGACGTTGGCGTCGTCGTCGTGGGGTTATGGTACCAACAGTTAAGGAATTAGGGGCCAAAAGGGGCAAAAATAAGCATTTTGTGACTTCCAGACATAACTTGTGTGTTAGTGTATGGATCTCTCTGACATTGTACCACAAGGTTCCATATCACAAAGGGAATGCTGGGATTGATTTTGGGGATAATTGCCTGAAACGTTTAGGAATTAGGGGCCAAAAGGGGCCAAAATAAGCATTTTCTAGTTTCAGACAATAACTTGTGTTCAAGTGTATGGATCTCTTTGAAATTGTACTGCAAGGTACCATACCTCAAAGGGAAGGCTGGGATTGAGTTTGGGGTGATGAATCATAAGGGGTTCAAAAATTTGGGTGGGGGATTTTTTTCTTCCTTTTTCCTTTTTTTCTTTAAAATTTTCCATTTTAAGTTGGTTATTTCTGATTTATATTTAAAAGCAAATAATAATGATATGGCAGGAGATACACACCAAACAGGATGTGTAAATTATTATATAATAAGTATTGTGCAATAGCAAGAAATTTTCAATTGCACAGTATTGCGCAATAGCAAGAAATCTTCAATTGCACAGTATTGTGCAATAGCAAGTAATATCCAATAGCACAATATTGCGCAATAGCAAGAAATTGTCAATTGTACAGTATTGCGCAATAGCAAGAAATATTCAATTGCACAGTATTGCGCAATTGCAAGAAATATTCAATTGCACAATATTGTGCAAAAGAAGATACTTTGTATAAATTGCTTATTTCTTGACCAATTTCAATGGGGTTTTATTCTTGAACTCTTGGGGTTCTTTAATATGCTGAATCTAACCGTGTATTAAGTTTTTGGATTTTGGGCCCCGTTTTAAATTGGTCCACATTGAGGTCAAAAGGGTCCAAAATTAAACTTTGTTTGATTTCATCAAAATTGAATTATTGGGGTTCTTTGATATTCCTAATCTAACCATGTATTTAGATTCTTAATTTTGGTCCCGTTTTCAAATTGGTCTACATTAAATTATAAGGTCCAAAGGGTCCAAAATTAAACTTAGTTTGATTTTAACAAAATTGAATTCTTGGGGTTCTTTGATATGCTAAATCTAAACATGTATTTAGATTTTGATTATGGGCCCAGTTTTCAAGTTGGTCCAAATCGGGGTCCAAAATTAAACTTTGTTTGATTTCAACAAAATTGAATATATGGGGTTCTTTGATATGCTGAATCTAACCATGTATTTAGATTTTTGATTTTGGGCCCGTTATCAACTTTGTCCACATTGAGGTCAAAAGGGTCCAAAATTAAACTTTGTTTGATTTCATCAAAATTGAATTATTGGGGTTCTTTGATATGCCGAATCTAACCGTGTATTTAGATTTTTATTTTTGGTCCCGTTTTCAAATTGGTCTACATTACGGTCCAAAGGGTCCAAAATTAAACTTAGTTTGATTTTAACAAAATTGAATTCTTAGGGTTCTTTGATATACTGAATCTAAACATGTATTTAGATTTTGATTATGGGCCCAGTTTTCAAGTTGGTCCAAATCGGGTCCAAAATTAAACTTTGTTTGATTTCAACAAAATTGAATATATGGGGTTCTTTGATATGCTGAATCTAACCATGTATTTAGATTTTGATTTTTGGGCCCGTTATCAACTTTGTCCACATTGAGGTCAAAAGGGTCCAAAATTAAACTTTGTTTGATTTCATCAAAATTGAATTAGTGGGGTTCTTTGATATGCCGAATTTAACCGTGTATTTAGATTCTTAATTTTGGTCCCGTTTTCAAATTGGTCTACATTAAGGTCCAAAGGGTCCAAAATTAAACTTAGTTTGATTTTAACAAAATTGAATTCTTAGGGTTCTTTGATATGCTAAATCTAAACATGTATTTAGATTTTTGATTATGGGCCCAATTTTCAAGTTGGTCCAAATCGGGTCCAAAATTAAACTTTGTTTGATTTCAACAAAAATTGAATATATGGGGTTCTTTGATATGCTGAATCTAACCATGTATTTAGATTTTTGATTTTTGGGCACCGTTATCAACTTTGTCCACATTGAGGTCAAAAGGGTCCAAAATTAAACTTTGTTTGATTTCATCAAAAATTGAACTCTTGGGGTTCTTTGATATGCTGAATCTAACCATGTATTTAGATTTTGGATATTGGACCATAATAGGTGAATGTCCAATTTAAAATTTTAAGTTCTTAGACCACATTCATTCTGTGTCAGAAACCTATGCTGTGTCAAATATTTAATAACAATCCAAATTCAGAGCTGTATCAAGCTTGAATGTTGTGTCCATACTTGCCCCAACTATTCAGGGCTCGACCTCTGCGGTCGTATCAAGCTGCGCCCACGGAGCATTTTATTTTATTAGGTTCATCCTGACTTTTTAACATAAATTGTCATCCTGCTTTTTTTTTTTTTTGCCAAGTTGCTCATCCTGTCTTTTTTTTTACTCAAAACTCCTGTCCTGCCTTTTTTTCAAATTTCCTACCCCCCCCCCCACCCCATAAAAATCAAATGGTAGCTCCCTAAGGTATTTTGGTATTTGTAGAAATGCGTGTTATTGGCAGATATTATATTGCTTCTGTTTTTATTTACACATTTTGTAGACTCTGGACGATTAAGAGCTTGGCGTATTGTGTAGACACCTGTCTGTTATTGAAAACTCGTTATCCCGTAGATTTGTTTTGTTTTGGTTTTTTTTGTTGGGTTGCTGTCTCATTGATGTGTACACTACGTCTACTCTTATGCATACTAGCTGTCTATAACTTCTATATATCAGCAATCATAGTTTAAAATAGTATTATGAAATGAAGTGCAAAATATAAATCTCAGTGACAATGTATTTCATGACTCTTGTTCAATTGCATGACAAAATTGTTTTAAGGGAGGCTTAAGAGATGTGTCACAACATAACTTATATTGAGCATTACATAACCAGATTTTGTTCAAGTTTTTCCACTTGAAGGAAACTTGATCAGTTTTTATGAGTCTGATATTTTATATAGTCTAATGTTTCAGTTGAAATACACATTATTTTACAATTTTCAGTTGAGGTATAAACAAAAAAAGGTGTGTTTCTAGTTCCATGCCTCCAAAGAATAAGGTCGATAGGTCGGGAATTTTTTTAATAATTATTTAGACTCTCCTATAAATAAGGGTCGGTCGGGCGACCGGAAACACACCATTTTATGCCCCGCCGTAGCGGAGGGGTCATTAAGTTTTACCCTTGTCGTCTGTACGTCCGTCCGTACGTACGTCCCAAAGTTGTTTTCGTTCTCTAACTTTAGTTTGCCTCAACCAAATGTTATGAAACTTATACACAATGCTTATTACCACTAAATACAGATCAAGTTTGAATTTTGGTGGCGTCATTTTTACCGTTCTAGAGTTATGCTCCTTTATAAATGGAAAAATTGCTAAATTTTTCTTTTTAGTCCCCTACCGACGAAGTCGAAGGGGACTTTAGGTTTGCACTCTGTCCGTCTGTCCGGACGTCTGTCCATCTGTCCGTCCGTACGTATGTCCATCCGTCAGTCCGGCAAATCAGCTTTCCACACTTTTTTTCTTCGTTCTTGAAGATATTGATTTGATATTTGGTATGTAGTTTTATCATGACAAGTTATAGATCAAATTCGAATTTTGTTCCGGTCTGATGATTTAGTCCAGACCATATCTAATGTTAGAGTACTAGGTAAAACCATATTTCTGTACAAAGGGAGATAACTCATTTTTTAAAAGCCATTCTTTGTTAAATTATTTGAAGAATTTTTTGGCAGGTTTGTTTGTTATTTAGGATAAACTAATTTTCTGAATGCTATATATATAAAAAAAAATTATGAAGAGAAATCCTTTAATTAGATAATAATCTATTTTTATTGATGTGTATATTTCAATACATTACATTGTGTAGATAAAAGTTGTTGACATTTTATAGATAAGTTACAAATCTATATAAGTTTGTGACAAATGAAAGAACAAATATTTGGAACTAGTAATTATATTTGATTATAATTTGAAAATAGATATACACTGTATTACATCATATCTAATTTTAGAGAACTATTAATCATATCTAATGTTTTTTTTCATCATGCTTTTAAGATATGAATTGATAATTGGTATATAGTTTTATCATGACAAGTTACAGATCAAGTTCAAATTTTTGTTTCGGTCTAATAATTTTGTGCAGAGTTATGGTCCTTGGACTTGAAAAATTCACAGTTTTCCACATTGTTTTTAGTCATGCTTGAAGATATTGACATGATATTTACTTTTTGTTTACACCATGACAAGTTATAGAACAAGTTAGCATTTTGTTCCAGTATAATGAATTTTTACCCAGTAGGGGACTATGTATTGCCATGCAATACTCTCATAATGCTTGTTTTTTTTTTTAAATATCAAGTCATTTTTAAAATTGGAGTTATCTTCCTTTGTCCATGATTATAGTTGAATCAACTACAATTAATGCTTTATACAATGCAATGTTTAATTTTGTCTTCCACTGATAAATTAAAGCAATTTTTACCCTTCATTTCTAAAAATATTTTAAAGTCTTCTTTGAAAATTGGAGTTATCTTTCTTTGTGCATAATGGTAGTTGAATAAACTACAACCAAAGCTTTATACAATGCAATATTCAATTTTACTTCCTACTGATAAATTAAAGCATTCTTTACCATTCAGTGCTACAAGCACTTTGATTACCGTTCAAGGGTTATGCCCCTTTACAAATGAAAAAATTGCTGAATTTTTCGTTTCCGTTCTCTAACTTGAGTTTGTCTTAACTAAATGTAATTTCTAAAAATATCAATGTCATTATTCAAGTAATTTTTAAAATTGGAGTTATCTTCCTTTGTCCATGATTATAGTTGAATCAACTACAATCAATGCTTTATACAATGCAATGTTTAATTTTGCCTTCCACTGATAAAACACAGATCAAGTTAAATTTGGGTAGTGTCACTTTAACCATTATTGAGTTATGCCCCTTTATAAATCGAAAGATTGCAAAATTTTTAGTTTCCATTCTGTAACTTAAGTTTGCCCCAACCAAACATTATGAAACCTATACACAATATTCATTACCTCAAAACTAAGATAATGAACAATTTTTTTGTTTCCGTTCTCTAACTTTAGTTTGCCTCAACCAAATGTTATGAAACTTATACACAATGCTTATTACTACATAATACAGATTAACTACGAAATTTGGTGGCGTCACTTTTATTATTATTGAGTTATGTCCCTTTATAAACATAAAATTGCTGAATTTTTCGTTTCCGTTCTCTAACTTTAGTTTGTCTCCACCAAATGTTATGAGACTTACACACAATGCTTATTACCACAAAACTCAGATCAAGTTCAAATTTGGGTAGCGTCACTTTTACCGTTCTTCAGTTATGTCCCTTTATAACTATATGATATGCAAGCGGGAGCATCATCTGTGTCCACATGTGGACACAATCCACATTTATTTTTGTCTGACGCACATTATGTTTATTTCATTTTTCAGCCGAAATTCATTGTTTTGTTTTGATCTTTCAGTTGAAGGACTTCTTTCGGGAGCACCTCCATTCTGACGAAGAGATCCGGTACATTGTTGATGGAAGTGGATATTTTGACGTCCGAAACAAGAAGGACGAGTGGATCCGAATTAGCTTGGAACCGTCAGATCTTCTCATATTACCTGCCGGTATTTACCACCGCTTTACCCTGGATCAAAATGTAAGCAGACATAGGATAACATACGATAGTATCGAATAGTAATTGGAACTGATAGAGAACATTCGGAAGCCAGAAAATCGAATATTTCATGTGGTCTCTGTCGGCCAATGACCCTTGATTATTTGATTATTCTTTGATTAACATACAGTGGCAAACGTCATGTATTTTCAGGACGGTGACCGCTAGGGGATGAAGCTTTCGTTGTTAGCGAAGTACAATGATCGACTTATTCGGATAAGATGATAAAATAGATCTTTCAATATTTAAAATTTCTACAAATCACTGGTGTTTAAAATCCGATGTTGGTGTACGGTTACTTAACGTTGCTTAGTGGTTGATATTATAAAGATAGAGTTTGATTGGGGAAAGTTAATACTGTGTCCAATGATATCATGAATGAAAAAGAAACACGCCCTCTTCGCTTACGAAAACTTTCATTTCTTCTTTGAAGAGTTCGTATGTTACTTATGGAAGGCAAATTCACTGCATGTCCACTTTCCCTACACTGTTCTGTGTTTTAGTTGTTTTAGTTTATTACAGTAATTCCATTTAAACAACTTTTTGGCAATCAAACCGAACCGTCTTATTTTATTTTTATATAAGAGACCAAATGACGTAGAAGTTAACAACGATAGGTTACATGTACGGCCTTCAACAGTGAGCAAAATAAGTACCACACAACAAGCTATGAAAGGCCACAAAATGACAAATGTTACCTTCATGATTCATTGTATCATTTTGTTCTTTTCATGAATTTGCGTGTAATACTTGTCACTGGTCGTGAACGTAATATCAATGTAACAACATTCAAATTCATATCATTGTTACTTGGCCAAAAAAATAAGAGTTATTGCTCTTTTCCAAGCTTTCCTTGTATGAATTACACTGTTAAAATTTAGTTGCTGATCAGATGAAACCTTACTATGACATTCAAACTTATTTGCTTTTGACAAAATTTTTTTTTTTACTGAATCTCAGAATTTACTACTATGGCAAAGAACGGTGGGGGTTTCCGGGTCCGGGGGTTGGAACCCCCCTTTTTTCTTGACGATCAATGCATTTGAATGGGGACATATAGTTGGAACCCCCCTTTATCCTGGGTTGGGAACCCCCCTTTTAAAAATGGCTGGATCCGCCCCTGAAGAGGATACACATCAGATGATTTCAGATGTATTTGTAATGTACAGTGGCAAGTATTATATTTATGGTCAGGAAAAACCCTGTAAACGTAAATTTTTATAAACCATGATTTGTACTAGACCGATGCGCTCAGCTAGATTTTCAATATGCTCTTTTACAATATAGTAGTCTGCTGGGAGACTTGCAACCCCACGGTACCAATACACATTATGCAGACTCCGAACCGAAAAGACTTGGCATGCTCTTAATCTGAAATAATACTTGCTAAGCCGCAATTGCCAATTTTTAAGTCTTCGATTTGACTCGGCCGGTGATCGAATACACGACCTCCAAAAATCGAGGTGATCAATATACCACGTAGGTTGGTTATCTCCGTATAATATTCAGAAACATTTAAAAAACAAACCTTGTTGGCTGAAAAGTAAGCCTGGTCTATTAAAACCATTCGTGACCCAGCCCACATTGTAGCCTGGTCTATCAAAACCATTCGTCCAGCCCACATTTTATTAAATAAATGTGTCTTGTTCTAATGTTGGAAATAATTGGTTACTTTGATCAGACGGAACACTGTTTACCAAGAATTTGGTCGCTATGACATATAACTTTATTGTGCCGAGTGCCCGTCTTGATGGGTTTTATTTTATTTCCAAGAAGTCCCTGTTGATGCTGGCCGCAAATTTTGTTCATTTGATATAATGTCAGTGACATGAATGACTTATCGGACGAACGAAATAACCGAACTTGGCTGATGATTCAAATTTATAAATCAAAATTTAGTCATGTGACAACATTTTAAAGTTCGGTCATCCTTGTCTTCTTCATATATCGTTCATGGGCATTACAATTGTTTTTTTTTTAAATTTTTTTATTAGTTCCATTATGACTATTTTTTTTCATAACGTTTCAGAACTACATCAAGGCAAGACGATTTTTTGTTGGAGAGCCCGTGTGGACCCCTATTAATAGACCAGCAGACGAGCATCCTGCCAGAAAGGAGTATATGACCGCCTTGACAAATGAAGCATAGCACAGTGAATAAACATCCATGAAGTTTTATTAAAACATAGGCATCGAATTCAGCGTTTAAAAAATAGCTTTTTGCATGGAAATGGCTCTGTTTTAAATGATATTTAACCAAGGACATTGCAATAAAGATTTATAAAGATGATTGATTATTTCAATTTTCTTTAATACGCTAGCCCACGGCAGATCTACAGGACTAGATTGAATTATGCTCACGACTTCCTCTTTTTTGAAAGATTGAAGAGCATTTATTGTTCATGATTGATCGACAGGTTTTTTGTTGTCATAAAATACATACAAGATGGTTCAGTTATCCCTATTTGTAATTTTCAAATTTACATCCCAGCACCTTTGTTCTACCAGGGGTGATCTGAGCCGGATCACCCCTACCAGATCACCCTAGCTTGAGCTTCTTTGTTTTGCATGCTTTCCTTTCTTCTGTAACATGTTGGCGGGAATGTCAAATCCACAATAAAACTTAGACTTATTTATACGGATAAAACTAACTATCAAAATTTATGTAGAAAAAAAATCCAGTGTATGCTGGGATTCGAACTCAAGACCTTGAGCATAAAGACCCACGATTTATACCCCTACACCAGGACGACTTGATACAAACTCACTGTTATTTTAACATATTTAAACATTGTGTCCGGGGCTCATAAAGGGTATATACTATATAGTAATATATAAAGTATATTATAAAGATTGTGCGGCGTTCTAAACTAAATTTTATGAATCGTATAAATGGTTTGTTATCTAATCTAGAACAGTTGGATGTAAAATAGTTATCCCATTCGGACTTGGTGTGTCAATGTAAGATCACCCTCTGGCCTCCAGCCATCGGGATGATCTTATACTGACACACCAAGTCCTCATGGGATAACTATTACTGAATGCTGGTGAAAATAGTTTTTCAGTAAGCCTGTTTTGACCTGATTGTCGTTGGCATATTCTTTTTTGTTCTTTTTTTCAGGGTTTTTTGTCATGATCTTGAAAAGAATAGAAGCTAGGTTAAAAGTGCGCAACTTTAAAATGATCAATTTAATACAATGACTGTGTACACTTTTGTTGGTATTGGTGAATCCACGCCTGGTAAACCATCAAATCTCAACCAAATGGTTAAGCGAGAAAAAAGTTTACTGGCACTTCCTGTTGAGCTTTACTGGTACAAACTATCAAAAATATAGTTAGGGTAGGTCGACTTTTCATCAATTTATTGTCAATCTGTAGATATTTTGTTAAATAGGAGAATGTCATGCCATAGATAACTAAATGAGAGCTAGTCTCATTCATTACTCGGACCAATGTGATTTAAAATGACATAGGAATGACTTTTCTCCCGCAGGTAAGTGCGGCGACAGTGTATATGAAGTGCGAATCCAGTTTGTTAATTTTCACTGTTGTATGCGAGTATGTCTATTGTAGAATAAATGATGATGGGAAAAACTGCGTTTGTTTACTTTTTGAAAATACAAAATAATTGATTTGAATGTATGTTTTTACACAATTTCATTAGAATATAACTTTTTAATGTATAATAACTGGATTAAAGTCCAAAAAAGTGTAATTAAAGAAGTAGAATTCATAATATTGATTACTGAATGCGATTCATTTTAACTATACATGCGATGAATTATCACTGTAAGTGCAATCGTTTCTGATGTAGAATTTTGGAGGTGCGATGAATTTTCATTGTGTTTTTTTTATGTTTATTCGACATGCAACAACTGAAAATGGTTTTTAAATGACTTTAATACTGGTGATATTTACAATTTGAAATGCAAGCTAGTCGTAGATGCTTACTTGAATATACACGGGTATATATAACCACGTTCATATCATGCATATTCAAATATTGTTGGTGAGTTTGCTATTAGCTTGTCATGGATCCGAAAATTTACTGGAGCAGAACGTCAATGAATATAACGTATTTCTGCGGCGAATTTTCCATTAAAAATTTTAGAACTCGCTAAAAAAAGTTTTGAAAATTTGTCACGCCGTGCCATACATATTTCTACCATATTGATATGCTTTTGCACATCGAACAGTACAAGAATGTACAACGAACGATACTAAAAAAAGTAAACAAACTACAAAGAGAATGAATCGTACATTGCCAAAATTCTGAGGTCAGTTTTTCAAGTAAATGTCTTCAAAAATAATTAAAACAACGGGTTCCTCATTCGCATTATGTATTTTACAGAACAACAAATCACAAAATACACGGTCGCATTTAGTGTAAGAGCCTACCAACTATGCTCTATTTGTAGTTTAATCAAGTTTGAGTTACACAGAATCCATCTTAGTCATTAGAACTAAAAGGACGTGCTGGGTCAGCTCCTCTTTACCCGCTATCTACAATGTTGGTTTACTGATAGATGGATCAAAGACTTACTACTTTCGATGACAGAAACCCAATCCAACGCTGTACAGTCTACATTGTTGTCTATGTATATACCCGCGTCAGCATACACTCCAAAACCCATTATGGATGGGGGAGTGTTATGCCGACTGACGTCCGAGGGTCTGTATCCTAGGTGTTAGACCTCCATTTCAATGTCTTACGTTTTTGGTCCTGATAATGCTTCCTGTCATAGTTAATACTATGTCCGAGCATCATCGACCAGTACTCCAACATCGTGGTTAGCGGGCTGCCAAGCTGACCAACCTGGCTCTGGTAGCAGTCGTTGTGAAGGCAGTAAGCAACAAAATAGTCAACATACCAAAAAGATCATACCAAAACCAAAATGGCGGCCGTCCTTTTCAACTGTTCCAGCATTTCGTTTTTTGTCAACAAATTATTTAAACGCTCACCAAACGCTGACCGTGCGAGGGCTTAACAGCCAGTCAAGGTTGTTAAGAACCACCTAGATAGATAGTTACACAGAGTGTTTGTTTCGCGATGTTAACAAGTAATTCACAGACCTGTCTATTTAAAATAGTCACATGGTGTTCATGTAATATAAATGATATTCAATGCTGCCAGGAGCAGTAAACTTTGTTTTCATTAACATTGAATACTTAACTGAAAAGTACGTCAATTAGTCTTTGGTAAAAATATAAGAACGGTCTATCTACCAACATCGCTTCGCGATGTAGCGATTAACGTCCGGAATCAACTGTACGTTGGTTATACCCCGTGGTATAGAACCATTCAAACATGTAACAATAAACTGTTTTCAATATTTCCTTGTATTCTCACAATTGCGTATCTGCTTATTTGTAACACCGACTTATAAGAAATTCAAACATAAATTAAGGTAATGGTAACTCAACTGTTGCTCAAACTTTCTTTACTGTATAAGATGTATATGGCATGATAAATATCAATTATCCAGTCATCCAAGCGTCAATTGTTTGTGCAAGATATGAAAACGTTTCCACTAATTCAATCGTGAAATGAAGATCGTTGTGTGAATGCTCTTTCTTATCTAAAATGCATCCATTAGAGCTATTTTCCTAATGCTTGTAGTTTAAAGGGTTGGTTGCCTTGCTTGCTTTGTTTGTATAAATGTTTGCTCAATCTTTATTACAATGCTTAAGCAAATATTTATACAATCAAAGCAAGCAAGCCAACCCCACCTTAAACTACAAGCATTAGGAAAATAGCTCTAATACCGTTTAATTTATTAGTATGCGATGTAGATTGAGACCGAAACAGAATCTTTGCTTTTCGGTGAAGTGGATTGGCTTAACTGTCAAAGACACATGTATTCAATGATGGCGTGTCATAGGAAAGGATACATTTTATCCTACATATAGATCTGGATCTGGAAAAATTATTAGAGAAAATAGAATTGACTATATTAGCAATAAATACCATGTTTAAGGAATTTATTGATATATTACCTCAGACTATCACTCACTAAGTATGCATATATAATCAATCCTTCTGACTTCATAAATTTTGTTAGAGAGTCGGCTGAATTAAGACTTTATAAAATGAAATTAATTACTTTCCTTATGTGAAAATGCATCGCATGTACAATAGAAATGAATCGCCCTACAATGAAAATGAAAGTCTAGTATCATTATTCGACAGTAAACATGAATCGCATAGCGAAAACAGCATAGTGGAAATTGATTCAATAGCAACAAGCTGAATAACAAAACCTGTTTTAAGTTATATAAAATTAATAATTATGTTAAAAGGTACATTTTTCTGCAAATGAATCTTAACTGCTACTTTTAAATCTCTTGCACGCTCTGTTCGTGAACTATTCTTAATATTTATCTAATTGTGTACCAATTTTGAACCTGCATGGATGGCTATAGGCGCGATGAAAACCCGTCAGCATCTCATACTTATATCATGAATTTATAAAAACAGTACACATTATATATTATTTCTTATTTTATACAAAAATCATGAATTTGTCGTCTGTTTATTTATCATTCTACATCGGAAATTCATCACGGATACAGTAAAATGACATTTCAGGATTCGCACATTAAATACACTGGGCCAGCTCAGAGAGTTTTGACAAAATGACAATGAAATTACCAATACGTAATGTATATATCAGTACATACGTGTTCTTCTTCGTTACTATAAACGTATAATAACAGTTTTTATCTATTTCTTACGAATTTAATTTTATTAAGCTGAATATGTAATAAAGAATGTCAGGTTGAGATTGTCTGGTATCGGTTGTTATATTCTGGAACAATGTTGAGATTTTCTGTCAAAAAAAACTTCCAACTAGCTAATTGTCAATCAGATACAACCTTCAAAATTCGTGAACCCTCTGTTTAGTGGTTGTCATTATAGCTTGTTTTTGTTTTAACCTTTGTTTTGTATGTTCGAGTCTTCTAGGTCTATTAATACAGTTACTAAAGAGTTGCTTTTTTAAAGTCTAACTAACGCGATAGAAAGTCTAGCGCTAAATATTTTTTAAAGTCAAGCGCTAAACATATAAAATTCGGTGCAGTAGATGCCAAGTCTAGCGCTGTAGATCTTAATTTTCAGAGCTGTAGATGGAAAGTCCTTCCTCGCAATGCTTCTTAACAAATAAGGCTTACTGCTGTGCCATGTTTGTGCATATGTATGGAAACAGCATCTTCCATAGATTTTATTACAATAGGTAACATATATTAATCTCTTTTATGTGTTACTAAGGAAACAATTTTTATTTATATGATACAAAACTAGTATCGCAAAAAAGGGGCGGATAGAAATGTCACAAATAACCCCAAAATATAGTCTAAAGTAGAAATTCAATCTATTTGTGTGACATCTTTTCTGACTCCATTGACATTTATCTATCTAGATGTCAAATAAAAACCATATGCATTTAATATAACATAATGTTTTGCGAAAATTGAATTGAACAGTATGAACGTAAAATGAAATAAATGTTAAAAAATACGCTTCAGTAATTTCTGGACCTAATGTTGGTATGGATGTGATACAAGGACTGTGAAAAAGAAAAATTATTGTAAAACATGCGAAAAACAATCTTGATGCTCATAAAAGGCCCTTTTGAAAGGTCTAATATTCTTCAGCTATCTAACAATAAATTTAATTGCCCACCAACTTTCTTATTTGACAAATTCACTGGACCCTAATTGTAAAACCAAACTCCCAACTGTGTATTTCTACCTGATACATACAGAGCTCGACTTTACATCTACACCGCTGGACTTTACATCTTGAGCGCTATACTCTGTTTATCAAGCTCTCAGCTCTTCAGCGCAAGGATTTACACCTCGTTTTCTAGTCTTTCTCGTTTCTCGTATTTTATATAGATTAGACCGTTGGTTTTCCCGTTTGAATGGTTTTACACTAGTAATTTTTGGGACCCTTTATAGCTTGCTGTGCGGTGTGAGCCAAGGCTCCGTGTTGAAGACCGTACTTTGACCTTTAATGGTTTACTTTTATAAATTGTGACTTGGATGGAGAGTTGTCTCATTGGCACTCATACCACATCTTCTTATATCTATTTAAAAACAACCACTCTTTAGTAACTGTATTAATAGACTTACAATACTCGAAAATACAAGATTAATGTCAAAACAAAAACCAGCAGTGATGACAACCACTATAAGAGGGTTCACGAATTTTGACAGTCGGACTACCTGATTGACAATTAGCTAGTTGGAGGTTTTTTTTACAGAAAATCTCAACATTGTTACAGAATATCACAACCGATACCAGACAATCTCAACCTTACATACTTTATAACAAAAGTCATATTCAGCTTAATTAAATTATATCCGTCAAGAAATAGAATAAAACTGTTATTATACGTTCATATTAACGAAGAAGAACACTTATATATTGATATATACGTTACGTATTAATGAACTCATTGTCATTAAGTGAAAAAACTCACTGAGCTGGCCTCACTTAACTGCGGGAGAAAAGTCATTCCTATGTCATTTAAAATCACATTGGTCCGAGTAATGAACGAGTCAAGCTCTCATTTAGTTATCTACGGCATGACATTCTCCTATTTAACAAAATATCTACAGATTGACAATAAATTGATGAAAAGTTGACCTACCCTAACTATATTTTAGATATTGTGTACCAGAAAAGCTCAACAGGAAGTGCCAGTAAATTTTTTCTCGCTTAACCATTTGTTTGAGATTTGATGGTTTACCAGGCGTGTGAATCACTCACTTTAGAATTTGTAAATTTTATAGTAAGTTGTTTCAGAGTAATGGGACTTTTACTATTCATTTTTACCCAATATTTATTTTCACTTGGATATCTGCATGCATGTTTACTTGCACAGCCATTTTACTAACTTGTTATTAGATGCTTCCTATATATTCCAGATCATTCTTACGACAAATCTAAAGCACAATTCGAGGGTGTCATTTGCTGTTTGCGTACCTGGTTTCTTTTATAAATCTTGTGGTTTTATTACAAGGAATACATGCATTCTATCAAAGTTCTTGAAGATCATTGGCAATACTGTGTATTTAAGGTGTTGGTGTACATGCATACATAGTCAAGAGGATCAATAAGAAACGTGTTCATCTTTGCCCCTTATCTTATTCATCAATATGAATTTGAATCGACATTATATATACAAGCACGCTAAACCAGTAAAGGCAAAAATATTCATTGATCGAGATTTGGATCTGGTCTGGAACACCCATATTGCAATTTTGTCTGTATTTAATATCTTTTCCTGCCCGGGGTATATGCCAATTTTATATCTTTTTCTAGCCAATAGAATCTTTTGATTTTGCCACTTGATTAGGGACTTTCCTTTTTGATTTTTCCTCGAAGTTCAGTATTTTTGTGATTTTATTTTTCCCATATCTTAAAGCAACCAATGAGAACCGATATGTATTACGTAATGACTTCAAGATGAAGTGAATATCGTATGAAACTAATAGCTTCGCACTGAGACCCGTCCTAACCATGGATAAACTTTCAGAAAACAAATATCGTTTTTTGGGGAAATACTTCTTATAATGTCAATGTGTTAATAAGGGGGAATAGATCACCTAACGGAGTTCACTCTTTTAAAAATCAGCTGAACGTTTCAATCACATTACATTGTAGCAATGGTTCAAGCTTCTCAATGAACCAAATTTGTCAAACTGCTACGTGTCCAATGACATTATTCATGTAAATTGTTTGGATCAAATTTCTTGAAATTTAGATATTTTTGTCACCAGGTCAAAGTGAAAAAAATTATCAAAATTTTATGAAAATTCAACGAGTCAAATCTATTTCAGTCAAGGTGTTGGGTACTCTTCTTGATTGATCAACTGAATTACCTGTTTTATTTTTTGTAAAATTTTTGTATCTTGTTTTTTTTTTTATGTACTACATAACTAAGTTGTTCGGGGCTGTGTTATGTCTTACTCATTTTTCATTTGACAGTAATGGAGTGTGACTTTCTTCGACTTCTGGGTTTTGACTGTTCCATTGGCATCTGTTTTCGTAACAACACAAAATGCTTTTCAGAAATTGTGATACGCAGGAATAAACAATTCACTTAAAAAACTTAACATTTTATTTCAGATAAATTAATGACTATCATGTTCGTATAAGAGGTTTAGATGTAAACTTTGTTGATTGTGTATATCGTCTGCATGACTGTCGCGCACCTTCCGGTATTTCTAAATTTATAATTGATTGTCTCTGTGGTACCTGTTGTGTCGTCATGCTTCGAGAAAATTGTTTATGTGATGATAACTGTTTTGTCGGCATGCTCTGAGAAAATTGAGGCGTTGTTGGTCTTCCTTTTCCCAAATTTGTAAAATAGTCAATTCGCTCCAGCTTTCTGGATATTGAATTTAAAATAATGCCATTACCTTGGTTTATTTTACTCTTATATCCTGACAGTACGCGTCCTAAAGGTAAAACGCTTTTATAACCATGATGGTGATGTGCTAATCCAGGTCGTTCAATAGTACCTGTATCTATTGTTACACTTTTCGCTAAATCGACAATTTTCATTTCCCCGCCAAAATTACTTCTCGGTGAATTTAGGTCGTAATTTTTCCCATACACAATGTTTAATTTTTCGGCTTCTTTATAGGTCATAGCAGTCTGTGGTCTTTTTAACAACATTCGTAAGGTTGTCTGTTGGGATGACACTTTCATGTTTGATGGCACAGCATTTTTACTGTTATATCTTGGATTCAACTTTGGTTTAGGATATTTCAGACTGTCTTCTTTTTCAACGTTCAAATCAAGACTTATGTGCGTACAATAAAGTCCATTCGTATTTGTTTTTTGATGTTTGGTCTTTTGTTCTCGCATTAGTCTCTCATTAGCTGCTCTTATATGTTCAACATTCATTCTAGGGTCTGTGTTTTGTCTGACTAAAATGGCGTTTTGTATTTTCTTGAATGTTCTCAAACGTGTAGTAGATCTACTACGTTCTAGAATTGGGACTGTCTTTTTGTGTTTTGATTTTAAACGAGTTAGATTCACTCGTGGGTAATCTCATTTGGGTCATACCGAATGACTGATTCCAAATCTAAAGAATCTTCATCACTACTAAAGTCACGTGGTTCAATATTTTCTACCTTTCTTTCAACCCCTAATTCACAATATATTTGTTGTTCTTCCCTTTGCTGTAAAAACCTATTTGCCTTTCCGTCAATGGAGTATCAAATTCACAGTCCTCTGGAATTTCACTTTCTTCGTCGGATTCGTTTTCGATATCTGCAAGAGTACTCCGCGAAGATCGCCGTCCTAACCGATCACTTCCGGTTGGAAAAAGTTCATTGCTTTGTTCACTATCTTGAAAACTTTCTTCAGCAATACTTTTAGCTGTGGATGGTCTGCTGGAAAAATGACTTTTAGCAGAAGATATTCGGCTTTTATCATGTGTTAATCTTGATTTTGCAGATGTGGCTCGGGAAAAAAATCCGTCGTCTGTAACGCTTTCTGATTGGTCATTTAAATGTGCTTGTATGTCTTCCGCATCTGTCGCATCGAATCCAGAATCCACACTTGTCATGGCTGAAAATGACTGTCTTCGTAAAGCGGCATTAGACTGAATTTGATTTGTTCCCGTGTGTTCAACAGTGTCTGATTTTGCTTCGTTTTTGCTTGCTTCTTTCACGGATTCTAAATAATTTACTGTAACCGATGTCACGGGTTTTGGTTCTGATGCAATTTCGCTGTCATTATCAACGTCCTTTTTGTCTTCCTCTTGAATTATATCGGGTTTCTTTTCTTCTTTAATTTCCTTTTTATCTGGAATTTTAGTTTCCACTGGTTTTTCGTATTTCTGAGAAGCAAACGCCCACAACAAACTTTTACGTTTCGTCAATTCTTTTTGCGCACGCGCCTCCTCCTCCTCTTTTGTTAATTCCACGGGCTTTTCCTCTTCTTTGGGATCATCAGGTGTCACGTCATCAGCTTTATTGTCATCTTCCACTTCCGGTTCCTTTTCAACGTTTTCAGTTTCATCTTCAACATCTCCAGTTTCTGGTTCAACGTCCTCTTCAAGTACTTCACCAGTCAAGAAAAACCGAAAATCTGAAATAGTTTTTAAAGTAAAATTATAACACTTCCATTTGTCTGGTTTAAAAAAAATATGTTTGTTTAACCAAAGTGTAAAATGACTTTTTCTCGTGTGTTCGATTTCATCACGAATTGCAGAATTTACTTCAAGTATAAAATAGCTAAATACCAGAAGTAAAAGATGAAGTGGTGAAGGGATATTTTAGATGTGAATGTTGAACAGAGGACTCCTATATACATTTAGACTGAATAACTTTGTTTATTGTAATATTGCTTAATATTATTCTGATTTTACATGTGCTTTTTGTTACTTATTATACCGTTATTTTAAGAGTTAATTAAGTGCTGTTTCTTATCTGATTTTAGTGTTATGTTATTTTATATTCTCTTTGTTAGTGCACTGATCGAGATTAAAACGGGAAAGGATGAAAATCTTAAAAAAAAAGAACTCCGCCGCATTTTACGAAGGTCTGGATTGTCATGTTGAGGAATTTGAAAATTGATTGAAGATTTTAGATACTTTCTTTTAAATCCACTCATTACTTTCTAGACTCGGGACTATATAGAGTTTGACATATTATACATACCGGGGTCAGCTGTGTATTTATTTATTTCTCTTTGTCTTTGAATTCTTGATGGTTTACTGTCTCACTGCCGTATACCCTACATCTTTTATTTCCATTAAAGAGGTATATGGCCATTTCTGATATATATTTGTTTCACTCACTTGGCCAAAATAGGTAAGTTGTTGATACCTACCAGGGGCGGATCCAGTCATTTTAAAAGGGGATTCCAACCATATGTCCCCATTCAAAAGCATTGACCTTCAAAAATGGGGGTTCGAACCCCCTCCCCCCTGGATCCGCCACTGCCTACTGATATTTTGATAATCAGGAGTCCAATGAATTCATTTTTTCCCTACATTTTACATACATCTATAAATCCATTAAAAGCGCTACATATTGTTTTTGATCATGTGACAAAACTGCATTTTACATTATTTTTATGTGTGTAAAATAATGCATCGCATGATATAATCTTCACCAGGGTGAAATTACTTGTACATGAAGGATAAAATATATATACATGTATACAGCTTTCAATTATTTATTTAAATTAGAGGTTCAGATATTATTATAAGAAGATGCATATGATGCATATGATGATTATACGTTTCTCCTTTTAAAAGAAGCCGCTTACAACTTTGTAAGGGTAGTGTTGACACAGGATCTGTATAACAATAAATTTGTTATTTTTACTGATAGTAAATGTCAGATGAGCCTACTTTTTACAGTTCAGTCCACCGTCTGGCGTATACATACGTATTAATTATCGAACACTCTATTATATGTAATGGTAAGCAACTTTATTTTATATAAAAGATGGTCAAAAAGCATCTGATATAAACCTTTGTAATTAACTTCTCCATCTCCATCAGCATCGGCACCTTTGAGAAGGTCCGAAAGTTCGTCATCTGTTAACATTTCACCAATACCCATCATTAGTTGGTACAAATCCTGAACCGATATGATACCATCACCATCAACGTCAATCAATCTGAAGGCGGACCTAAAGTCATCGTCAAACTCCTCCCCAGTGGCACGCTTCCTTTGTTCCATTATAGTTGCATCAAATTCATGTATATTGATGTTTCCAAAACCTGTAAAAATGACATTTTTCGTGAACTTTATGGTAAAATCTGAATAAAAACACATCAACTATTTCCATGTAAACAGTCGTTCTTCTATAAGCAAATCAAAATTACTAAAAATAGCTAGTATGGTGTATTTAAAGTGTGTTACCGTATTACGATGGCAATTTCACATCTAACTCGACAGGAAAACTTTTATTTTTGTATTGGGATATACAATCCATAACGGAGCTAATATTTGATTTTTATGGGGGATGACAATTTATGTAAGAAAAGTCAGGATAAACGAATAGAAAAAAGGCAGGACCGAATAGAGGGAAAAATAAAAAGGCAGGACAGAGATTACAACTAAAAAAAATGCAGGACGCAGGACAAAATATTTCATCCTAGCCCCCATAAAAATTAAATGGTAGCTCCTGAACGGAAATAACATAAAGCACACGGCAGAGTAAAAGCAATTCGAATCTGCAAAAAAGATACGATGAAAAACGAACAAAGAAATTAGGGCAAATCCGAAACAATTCCAGATTAAAAGCACAACCTACTACCGGCTATCGATACAGCAGATTCAATAGGTAGGTAACACAGATTAAAATCTGCCGTACACGATTGTAAATTTCGCTATTTTGCAATGGCAATCTGAAACGCAGACAGAAATCTACTGTACACGATAGCCAAAAACAGCAATCGGGGACACATATCCTATTGTATCAACCGTACCGATAGCTGGTAAGAAAATGCACGATGTAACCAATTGTGGAACACAAGGAAAATCATAAAATAAACAAGGATTACAGGTAGTTACAGTTACGATAGAACCAGCTCATAAGTACAGGGACGAATACGGTGGGAACGGAAACAGCACCGAGTACCAGTACAGGACAAGAAAAAACAAACTTTGGAGTATAGGGCAAGGTAAAACCAACATAAGGCAAAATAAAAAACGATCAGACCATGGTAATTATTTTTACAGTGTCTGACAAAATAGAAGTAATTCAACAATACAGGGTACTATATAGAACTAACACGGAGTAGATACCGTGGACAAAGCATCTATCTTTTTAGCGGATACAATGGTGTAGACTTGATCAATATAAGAACGACCCTAGTGTCAACAATTCTTGACTTATACAGGCCTGATTGTAGATTATCTTTACCAAACATTCTTTACAATGGTCATTTATTAAATCCCAAATTCAATAAAGTTAATGAGAAGTTAATCCTGCACTGGGGATATTGTCTGTCCAGTTGAAATTTCACACAAATATTAAATACATCGTACATACCACAGTTAAAATGAGAGATCAGATGTACTTAAATGCAAGTTTAATATATAATAAATTGGAATGCACTTAATAATCATCTTAGATTCATTGGTTGCCTGATTACCAATTGGTCAATACTATAAGATAAACTTGACCAGACCTTTGTTCGGACAGTTGAGGGGGGATTTATTTCAAATCCCCGTGAACTACATCAATTTTTTTTACGAATGGAGTTTGTTAGTATACATTGTCTATACTTAAAAAAAAACTTAAAGTCTTGTGACTGTTTTCTTCCTTAAAACAAGCCATGCAATCATATCAGTATGCATTTTAGGGAGCTACCATTTGATTTTTATGGGGGCTAGGATGAAATTTGAAAAAAGGCAGGACAGGAGTTTTGAGTTAAAAAAGGCAGGATGAGCAACTTGGCAAAAAAAAGGTAGGATGACAATTTATGTAAAAAGTCAGGATAAACTAATAAAAAAATGGCAGGACCGAATAGGGTGAAAAATAAAAGGCATGACAGAGATTACAACTAAAACAAATGCAGGACAAAAGCCCCGAATTTTCATCTAAAACTAGGACAAAATTTTTCATCCTAGCCCCCATAAAAATCAAATGGTAGCTCCCTTATAAATACAATGAACAGAAAGTGGTTAAAAGAGAGAAAATATATAAATTTAAACACCGGTTCTATATAAGAATCGACAAACTGGATGGTAGATCTTCTATTATATAATTTCTTAAATACTTATACATATATCATCGCCCACGAAAAAAGACTTCTAAACACTTTGTGATTTAAAGTCCATTTGTTTACATTAACAACCAGTATATGAGTATTTAGTCAAAACACGAATAAGAACTTCCTTTAATATAAATCAAAGCATCTCTATATAATTTTTATTTGCATATAAAAAAATATTTAATTTATATAAAATATTTAAATGTGCAGTCAATTTTCTGTCTTTTTGGCTGACTCATGAATGTAAACTTCAAAAGATATCATGCATTTGAAATAAAATTACTTTCAATATGAGTAAGAGGAAGACTGTTACCAAAAAATACAGGTCAACCACACTTAAACAATGAGTGCCCTACCGTAGGAACCAAACTCAATTTGTCTCAACAACTAGCGAACATTCAAGACAAATTATAAATAAATTCATGCAACCGAAATAACCATAATTTGATACAAACTTCAAATTCTTAACAGACAATATCAAAGGCCGGGAGAGGGTTAACAGATCTAAAAAAAAACCTGTTTTGTGTGTCTTTCCCATATTCAGGAACCTCTTCTGTGCCGGTTGTCTTGTGAAACGTAATGCTTAAAGTGTATGAACAAACAATCTCTGACCATGCCAAGTTCGTTTGCAAAAAAATCCAACAGAGAATAGGAAGAAAAATTTGATAAAGAATAGGAAAGTATCCGATAGAGAATAGAAAAAATCCGAAAGAGAATAGGAAAAAAAAAAATTTAATTGATAATTGTTCGTTACCTAACGTCCAGTGGCAAATATGTCGAGCAAAATAGATCTGGACGAGGAAAACCCTTACATTTTTCAGTTGAGCATTAAATGTATGTAAGTGCATTTATATTAATAAATAAAAATAACAATGAAACAGTCTAATCAGATGTTATACAGTAAATTTTATTACATCAGTAGTGCTAGAGTTCTTTGTCGCGCCCAGGAGACTGAGGCACTATCAAAACACGGTGTTTGGTTTTAAAATCCTCAGTAAGTTGGACGCTTGTTATGCACGTTAAACAGAAGTACAATTATAACCATATACACATAAATAGGAAGATTTTGACTTTGGGGATATTTATTTTCATATAGTACTTTTATACGAATGTAAGGTCATGTTTTGAATACCTTGGTGATTTTGTGGGCCACGGTTGTTTTAAGACTTTTACTGATTTTTAGTTCTAAGGCTGACAATTACATGCCTGATTTTGACAAATCAAATTTATTTTGTATTACTTTTAGGTTCAAATAAACATTCTCGATAAAATCATTTAAACTTCAGGAAGTGGTATATTAAAGATCAATGAAAAATAAACAAACTTAAACAATATAAATATATGTTGTACATGCAGTCATTGTACCCGGTTCTCATTATACTGTGGTCTATTAATTGAAAAGAAACCGCATAAAAGTTAATAACAAGAAACAGACAACTGTGAATTATGAAAATAAAAAAAAATCAGGATATGTGTTTTTAAGACTTAACTTAGCTCAATTGAAAATGGAAAATGGAAATAAAATTGGGAATTAGTCTACATTTTCAACAATTAAGATTGATTGACTTATGGATATTTAACGGCAACCGGCAAATATAACTGGCATATTCTAGAAGATTATACCATACTTATAGATTATCGTTGGTTATCTCAACGAGATTGATTTTCTCGCTTGAGCCGGTACGGCGAAAGTGAGAAAAGCAATCGAGTTGAGATGACCAATGATAATCTGTTTATCGCTATTTCACCTATGAAGACGTTGTTAATTTCCTTGACAACGGCACGTGTTCCCTTAGTTTCTAGCGATAATTTTCATATCACTCGATTCCGTTTTCATATTACTCGACTCCGCTGAGAAAGGAAATTATCAGTCAGCAAGATCAAAGGAAAAATTCGTAAAATAGCGATAATATAGTACACACTGCTTTACACTAGACCGACACATGCTTTATAATGATATCCCTACATAATGTATATTTGCTAAATTCTACATAATGTATATTTGCTTAATTCCTACATAATGTCTATTTGCTAAATTCCTACATAATGTCTATTTGCTAAATTCCTACATAATGTATATTTGCTAAATTTTGAAGCCTATATATCTCTAAATGTTACAGTGACCTTTATTTCATTTATTTAATGCATGCATGTAGTTCAACACTGTTTCAGGAAAATTTATGAAAAATTTACATGTAATATAAATATTAGTGTCTAATGACTTAAAGAACCCTACACACTTTAAGGGTGAACCTATCAAGGCTCTTAATATTCTTAATCAAGCACACTTGAACTACCAAATGACACAAAAATAACACCCAGATATTGATTGATTGTTAACGCCACTTTCAGTACTCTTAACTTTATCATGGGGACAAGTTTTTAAGGGTAGGAACCACCGACCTTCTGCAGGAAAACTGACAGCATAAGTAAATACAGATAGGAGTTGAACACACCTAGCCACCAACGGGGAACACCAAGTGACAGAGCGGTAATAGTTACCAATGTTATCTGAAAACACCGACGTCTGATCTGATGACCCGAGTATACAGTGGAGTAGAAAATAAGTGTGCAATAATCCGGGAAAACAAATAATTAAAACCAAAGGATGACCAAAAGAGAATTGAGTCTTCTACTGAGAATAAGCATTACTCACTCTCTATGCAAGCTTCGTGCACCATGTCTATATAGGCCTCATCTTTGGTGTCCAATTCTAGCGCTTTCATCAGGGGAGTGACGTTATCTATATTCACGTTTATGTCACCATCTTCACGTGCTGTAAGGCTGAACACATTCTTTAGTGCTGTAAGACAGAAAAGGGCAATGAAATATCATGTATAATACATAATGCATCTAAATTAATAATGCTTTGTAAAACAAGTTTTCATATTCTTCACAAAATCATTTTGAGAGAGACGGGGACTAGTGATATATTATTTGAGAGAGACGGGGACTAGTGATATATTATTTGAGAGAGACGGGGACTAGTGATATATTATTTGAGAGAGACGGGGACTAGTGATATATTATTTGAGAGAGACGGGGACTAGTGATATATTATTTGAGAGAGACGAGGACTAGTGATATATTATTTAGTTTTATTGGTTTGTTTGTTTGTTGATTGTCACTTATATTTCTGGGAAATACGAAAAAAACATCAATCCTAAACCCTGAATCTAAATTGAAAAAAAAAACTCCAGAGAAAATCAGAGAAGGGAAACGGAGAATGAGTATGGCGCCAGCAAACATGTTTAACCCCGCAACATTCTGTATGTCATTGTGCCTGTCCCATGTCAGTAGCCTGTAATTCAGTGATTGTCGTTTGTTGTTGTATGCTAGTATCATAGTTGTTTTGTTTTTCGTTTATTGTTATTTTTTAAAAAATCAGGCCGTTATGTTTCTCGTTTGAAATGTTTTACATTTTTCATTTCGGAGCTATTATAGCTTACTATGCGGAATTGGTTTTACTCATAGTTGAAGGCCACACGGTAAGCGATAGTTGTTAATTTCTATGTCATTTTGTCTCTTGTGGAGAGTTGTAACACTGGCAATTATACCACATTTTCTTATCTTTATATCGAAAAATTAACTTGCGAAACTCCAGAGAAGGGAAACAGGGAATGATTATCTAACAGTTATCTTGCGTGGCCTAATTACAATTGGAAAAGTTGATTACTCTTACTTTAATGGAAGCTGATTTATTGTAAAAATATTGTAAATAAATTATTTCATGACCTTGCACAGACGTGATTTTTGTGATGCGAATTGATCTAACAATTTCTTTATGGGTCATCTGCTACAAACAACATTAGAAAGTATCATCAGATATAATGACGAAAAATGCTGCGATTTTTAATTAACACAAAATTTCTCTTCTGCGAGCTAGGGTACGCTTGGATCGGCCTTTTCTGTCTTTTATCTTTGAGACGATCTGATTAGTCAAACTGTTTTCAACAGATTTTTTCAGATTGTTTTGAGTTGTGCTGTAACATCGCAGTCCCATTTTAGTGGAGGATTGAGCTCTCACAAACATGTTTTACCACACTACATGTGCCTACCCCAATTCACGAGTCTGTAATTCATTAGTTGTCGTTGGTTATTGTCTGTTTTATCTGTTTTTCGTTTATTGTTTTGTTAAAAATAGGCTGTTGTTTTTTGGTTTTTGTTTTTGTTTTTCGTTAGAATAGTTTCGCATTTTGGCATGTCAGTACCTTTTATAGCTGACTATCCGGTATGGTTTTACTCATTGTTAAGGCTGTACGGTGACCTATAGTTGCTTAAATCTCTGTTGGATAGTTGTTTCATTGGCAATCATACTACACCTTCTATTTTTATATTGATGCCTTTGATGGAAATAAACTCATCATAGATACCAGGATTAAAATTTTGTACGCCAGACGCGCGTTTCGTCCACAAAAGACTCATCAGTGACGCTCGAACCAAAAAAGTTGAACAGACAGGAAAAGATCAACAAACTGACTTGACACAGTTAGACCACGCTGTGCGTCATCCTTTACATAAGCTTAGTTAGTTTCGATCAAAAGAACTATACAGTAACATGTAACCCCCGTAATGATTAGCTTTATCGAATTATTGATATATTTTAACCCTTTATCAGAGAATTCCTTTTTATCTATGTAAAAATTGAAAAGATCAGTATGTCAGTTATTAAATTCATTTATTAACATTTTAATATCAAAAAGACGTAAAATCGAGGCTTGCTCATAATAAATGATTTCTAGTCTTTGTTGAAGTAGTTGAATGTATAACTATCAACTTCTCTACGGTAAACCACACACGATAGAGTTACACTGTGTTCTTAACAACAGAAATAATCATTAATATTTCTATTGTGAAAAGGGCGTTCCTATTTTTTTTGGTACAGTATGAAAGTTGTTTAGCAAGCAAATGGTACCTTCAACTCAAAGGAGAACGAGTGAACAACCGATTTCATTTTTACCAAGAGTAATTATTCAAAGAGTACCCCAATACCAGATATTGTTTGCAAATATTATGATTGAGACAGTTAATATATTGATTGATGTAAGGATTCTGTGAATGTATGAATAATTCACTGAGTGAATATCTAAATGACTAACGAATTTCACTATTTAACAATTAAATGACTAATTAATTACGTGATTGAACAGTCGACTGACTAACAAATTGCTTTATTGAATAATTAACTGACTTATTGCTTAATTGAATGAATAAATGACTAAACTAACTGCCTGTCGGATATTTTACTGACTAACTAGCTTATTGAGTGTATAAGTTACTGACTAATTGCTTCGTTTAATTAACTGAGTTTCTATTTGCTTGATTGAATAATTATCAGACTACATGTTTGTTTGTTTGAATAATTAACTGACTAATTGCTTGTTTAAATAATTGAATGACTAATTGCCTGATTGAATATTTAACTGACTATCTAATTGATTTATTGCATGATTTATTGACTTTCTTATTGTTTGACTGAATAATTAATTAACTGAATAATTCCCTTACTGAATCTAATTCTTTGACTGAATGATTTACAGACTAATTAGTTGTTTGATGTAATAATTAATTGACTTTCAAATTGCTTGAATGAATGACTAACTAATTAACTACATTGCTAATTCCTTTGTGTCCAGTTGCCAATATTACAAGATTTACTAATCAAGACAAGAATAAAAACAATCATTATATATATAATTAACACTTACTGTCGTACACAAATGCTCTGAAGGCCTCTTTGGCAGATAATTTTGGTGCGTCATCTTTAACTTTCTCCTGCAAGAAATAACGAAAAGACATTCTGAAAGCACGCCAGTTTGAATATTAACACGGACTTCGCAGAAGACTCCCGAACCTGTTAACTATCTTCGTTTTAGGACACTGCCTATATGCTCTGTTTAAATCCACTACTCTGAAGAATATACCAATTGTAAACTGTGTTGATCAATTTCATTAACTTTAATGTTGACATTACACACACTTGACAAGAATCCTTCTGCTGCTTAACACAATATCTCAAAGTTAAATTCACGCGTTCTATGTGTATTTCCAGCAGCTGTATGTATCGTCAAAATGCATAATCAATGTACATTTCCCTTTTCTTTGTATAATTATGGAAATAAAGTGGTCTCATTGTCACTTTCAATTTAGAAGTTGAGTAAACTACCTCGTCAAGAGCCTACGTCAACCCTCTGCAAACACTTTTCTATTTAAAAGCTATAAAAATCATTTGTATATAATTAGGTTTACAAATGTTTCCTCTCCTTTGTAGTGTATTCATAAAAATCAGTTTAAATTTCACACGTCAGGAGGGAGAGCCCTACTTGTGAATGAATACTGTTTGAATCATTATAATTCCTCAGTTTTTAAATTGTCCATTTCAAGGGCCTGTCATTTTTGCATTGATCGATATAGGATGTATATTGTCAAATTTATGATAAAGATAAACTTTTCAATTGAATTCCTGATATATGTTCATCCAGTTATAATAAATTTCTAAGGCCAAACAAATAAATATATCATTACGAGTGTGACGGGATTACTTCCCTTGGGTGAATTTTATTGATGGAGGAAGCCGGAGTATCCAAAGAAAACCAATGTCTTTCGACAGGCAATCACAATCCTATTTAATTAAGATTGATGTCGAACGCACCTACCACGTAATAATAAAGAAGTAGGTACCTTTCTTAGACAAAGATGCTGAAAAAGATGAGGGGAAAAAAGAACAGAACAACCACTTAACACCGTAAAGCTTTTTTTCATTTTAGAAGCAGAAGACGAAGAAGAAGACATTACTATAGACAAAAAACAATATAATTCAATAATTCAATGTACAAACAGTTCGAATATGCTTAGTAAATAAAATTATATGTTTTACATGCCTCCATCTCAGGCACACCTCAACAAAAAAGTAATATTGATAAATTGCCAATTCAGTACTTTAGTGGCAAATATAAAATGATAAGTAGTCATACTGTGACATTATTAGGAAAGCGCTCAACACTCCCCATAACTTGGTTTACTACAGCGATGTAACAGCACAATGTAAGAACATAATAAAAACAAGAATGTGTCCATAGTACACGGATGCCCCACTCGCACTATTATTTTTATGTTCAGTGGACCGTGAAATTGGGATCAAAACTCTAATTTGGCATTAAAATTAAAAAGATCATATCATAGGGAACATGTGTACTAAGTTTCAAGTTGATTGGACTTCAAAATTTTATCAAAAACTACTTTGACCAAAAACCTTCACCTGAAGCCGGACAGACGAATGAACGGACGGACGAACGGACGGACGAACGAACGGACACACAGACCGAAAAACATAATGCCCCTCTACTATCGTAAGGAGATTGTTATAATTAAAAATGACACAACTATCCACCAGAGAACGAAGAGCGAGGACTTTATCAACTACATAGGTCAACGCAAGGTCTTTGACGATGAGCAAAAGCCATACCGTATAAGATATACAAGTCCCTAGAATGACAAAATGTGAAAAATATTTAAACGAGAAGACCGACAGCGTTTAAACAGTTAAAATAATTCACTTTGCCTTTCATTTAAAACTCTATCATCTCAATGATCAACTTTGAATTTAAATCAAACTCATAATTTTGACATCAAAATTTTAAGTTAAATTTATTCATGTACAACATAAACGATAAATGAAGCGCTGGTCCCATTAAAAATAGTTTTATTTCACTTCTATATCAATTTTTAAAAGTCTTTTTATTTCCATATTAAATCTCGCCACCTTTGTCAATCTGTGTACAAAAGATTTAATAGACGAAATCGGAGTTTTTAATTTCAATTAAAAGAGAAAGTTGGAACATTTGAAGTAAAAGTGCACATGAAATAACATTAAAAAAAACATGAAATGACATTAAATAACATTAATTCAAGGAAAATATTCATAATTTTCTTGTGAAAAAAGATATGAAAATTTGATAGATATGCGTGCAATAATTTAAATTATCAGCATCATGAATTTGATTCAAATCTAATTTCTTATAAAAGATATATAAGAATAAGCAATATGGATCTTAGTTTCTTGAGCTATAAAATAATTTATGATCTAAGATTGAAATTCAAAGTAAAAAGAAGCGAGTGAGAAAACTGCAACGATACTAAGAAAAGAAAAGTAATTTGAAGAAAGACGAGAAACTTATTGCAGTAGTATTATTTACTATACGATCAGTTAACAGTTTGTGAAAAAAGTTTTATCAATATGTAGAATGTATGGTAAAAGCGTTGAAAAATGACTTTTTTCTCCTTAATAAACTACCATTTCTCGAAAACCTGCCCACAATATTGGGTTTTAAATTAATTGTTATTGCTATGAACATTTCGGTTATAATGATATGAAAATATAAGGGGACACCGGATTCCTTTTTTTTTTTTTTTTAATCGGCGTTTTAAAATCAGTGAGGCATACAAAAAAAACATGAAAAACGATGATTTGCAGATAGACGCCGCCACGACGACGTCAAGTTTTGTCTTTGACGGTTTTTTAACACTTTAAATTGAGACTAAATTGATTTTTTTCTGAAAATTTTTACCATTTTGATGCGTCAAAACTATTTTCTCAAAGCATTAATTTTACTCAATATTTTAATGAAAAAATTAAATGATTATGAATATATTTTAATTTGTAGGAAAATATAGCCACATATATATATATGTTACTTAAAGAATGATTACCAAAAGTATCGGACAAGTTTACATTGTAAATTCAGAGATGAAGATGGGACAAGTCAAGTCATCGCCACCAAAACAGTTATACTTAATTAAAATTCAAAACATGAATCTCTATTGAATTAAAATCATGATTGTGTTATTTTATTACTTGTTTTGTATCATCAAAATATTAGCTGTACGAAAAGCTTGTCTGTAGAAGCATTAATAAACGTCGGCCAGTAAAATAACATCAATCAACAAACACTGCAATGAATAAGTTACTAAATTATTATGCATTTTGTTTCGTAATAAATTACTAGAAATACGTGCATCAAATGTGGCCCAGTAAGAAAAGGATATATGGGACATACTTGAATATGAAAGCAGCCCAACGACACAAAAATAAAATATGTTTAAAGGTCACTTGAAGTTAATAATCAATTATCATTTAATCCAAAATGAATGATAAATGTTGAAGTTACAACATATGAGTTGGTTTAGTACATTGATTCTATACTGATCGAGTAAGTGCTAGCCGAAAATGGTCGCACTACCAGTCAATGAAATAACTCAATCACACTAAAATCAGTTTTGGTGTATGCATTGCTCTTCTAGTTTTTTATATTTTGTATCTAATAAACTATACAGATTTGTTTTTTCACCGGAATCGTGTAAATTTACAGAACGTAGTAATCTTAGTATAGATATTCTGCAATAAAAATCCGGCTACAAAAATAATGGTTAACGTATAAACATATCTATCAAATGTATAAATGTGGTCTCCTGGTATCTTGTTATTCATTAAAAAATGCTTTCTTATTTATTACAATCATCTTGCTTTGACGACAGTTTTAGTAAAATAAGCCAATATGCAAAAAAGAGGCGAAAGATACCAAAGAGATATTCAAACTCATAAGTCGGAATTAAACTGACAACGCCATGGCAAAAAAAATTACCAAAAACGACGAAAAGACAAACAAAGAAAACTTAAGGCTGAGCATCACGAACCCCACAAAAAACCGGGGATAATCTCAGGTGCTCCAGAAGGGTAAGCAGAACCTGCTTCATATGAGGCACCCGTCGTGTTGCTCATGTAGTACAAATTATGCGACCTGAAAATATGAGTAGGATATTCGCATTATTTTACACCAGTTAATTTCAATGTTTCTTCCTTGCGTTGAAGCAGTTTCCAGATATTTGTATAACAAAAGGCTGGGTTTTTTTTTACATTAAGCTGTAATTTTATCGAGGGGTTATAGAATTTTGTGTAAGTGTCCTCTTTGCCGATTGTTATGAAAAAAATAAATGCAAAGGCTAGGACTGATAGGTTGATTTGTTTTTATTTATTCTGTGATTGGTGCTTATACTTAATCGAATAGATCGCCATGCTGAGTCAGATTTTTAAGGTTTTAGCTCACAAGGTAACAATCTTATCTTGTGCACTATGTACTTTGTATACAATCATGTTTTTATCATTCCATTCTTTGAACCAATGTGCTAACAATGGTTTTAAAGAATAAAAAATGTCTTGTCTGTCTGTCTATCAAGCTACTGAGACAAATCATCCCAACTGCGAGCCGGCCAGATTTTGTTCTTATTCCTAAACTTGTTAGGGAAAGCATCATATACCAGTCCAAAGCATTAAGTTTGACAAAGTTGACTCCTGTCTTTTTTAGAAATAGTTCTATGCGACTTTTGGTGTCAAAATTATTTAATTAGACCAATTATAAAGTTATATTATTTTTTTTTAAACTAGAACCTTCTGCAAAGAATATGTTTAAATATAATACAAATGTCTTTATTTTTCATTTCATCTCACGCGACAACTGTATTATATCATTTAAATGTAATCACATTTTGTAATTAAATCTTAACTTTAAATGTAATTGAGAAGTTATTCTTCAGATTGGTGACTATAAAGTGGTTTAATGAAGTATGAAGAATGATTTAAACATCTCTGGAAATGACGAAGCAAAAATCATATCTATGTAGACATCAAATAAAATAAAAGTATCGCGGTCACTTCAGTTGAAGAGTACTAAATGTTTGGTTTATAGTACTTCAGTTCAGGCTAAGTTCTTTAAAGTAGGAACTGGTAGACTTTTGCTTAGTTTCTTCTGTGACCTATTCTAATATCGGACTCGGACTTTTTTAAACTGGGTTTTGCTGTGTGTTTGTATATTCCATATTGGTTAGAGATATAGGACCAGGGTTGAGATCTCACAAAACTATTTTATCTCCGCCAAATTTTTACGCCTGTCAGGAAGTCGGGAACCTCTAGCCTTCGTTAGTCTTGTGTGCGTGTGTTTTTTTTTTATTTCGGTTCATTTGTTTGTTTCGGAGATTAGTTTGGCGTCCATTTCGCAGAACTAGTATACATTTTTGTTTAGGGGCCAGCTGAAGCCCATGCACCTACGGGTGCGGGATTTTCTCGCTGCGTCGAAGACCAATTGGTGGTATCGGGTTGTTTCTGGTCGTTGGTCGGGTTGTTGTCTCTTTGACACATTTCCTGTTTCCATTCTCTATTCGATTTTAATTTTGTTATTATAAGTATCGAGGTTCTTATGGCATTCATTTATAAGTGTTTAGGTTCTTTTGGCTCTTATTTATAAGTGTCGAGGTTCTTTTGACATTATTTATAAGTGTTAAGGTTCTTTTGGCATTTATTTATAAGTGTTTAGGTTCTTTTGGCATTTATTTATAAGTGTCGAGGTTCTTATGGCATTTATTTATAAGTGTTTAGGTTCTTATGGAATTTATTCATAAGTGTTTAGGTTCTTTGGCATTTATTTATAAGTGTCGAGGTTTTTATGGCATTTATTTATAAGTTTCGAGGTTCTTTTGGCATTTATTTATATGTGTTCAGATTCTTTTGGCATTTATTTGTAAATGTTTAGGTTCTTTGGCATTTATTTATATGTGTCGAGGTTCTTATGGCATTTATTTATAAGTGTTTAGATTCATATGGAATTTATTCATAAGTGTTTAGGCTCTTTTGGCATTTATTTATAAGTGTCAAGGTTCTTTTGGCATTTATTTATAAGTATCGAGGTTCTTTTGGCATTTCTTTATAAGTGTCGAGGTTCTTATGGCATTTATTTATAAGTGTTTAGGTTCTTTTAGCATTTATTCATAAGTGTCAAGGTTCTTTTGGCATTTATCTATAAGTGTCGAGGTTTTTATGGCATTTATTTATAAGTGTCGAGGTTCTTATGGCATTTATTTATAAGTGTCGAGGTTCTTTTGGCATTATTTATAAGTGTTAAGGTTCTTTTGGCATTTATTTATAAGTGTTTAGGTTCTTTTGGCATTTATTTATATGTGTTGAGATTCTTTTAGCATTTATTAAGTGTCGAGGTTATTTTGGCATTTATTTATAAATGTTTAGGTTCTTTGGCATTTATTTATAAATGTTTAGGTTCTTTGGCATTTATTTATAAGTGTTTTGGTTCTTTTGGCATTAAATAAATGCCAAGGTTTTTGGCATTTATCTATAAGTGTTGAGGTTTTTTGGCATTTATTTATAAGTGTCGAGGTTCTTATGGCATTTATTTATAAGTATATAGGTTCTTTTGGCATTTATTTATAAGTGTCAAGCATTTATCTATAAGTTTCGAGTTCTTTTGGCATTTATTTATATGTGTTGAGATTCTTTTAGCATTTATTAAGAAGTGTCGAGGTTATTTTGGCATTCTAGCTATTTCATACTAGGACCCTTTTAGAAGTCCTTCAATCTTTAATATAATTTTCAATACCGCAGGGTAGTATAACATTTGCACATTTTGACAGATTTCGGCAAATTTGACATTGCTATAAAAAGAAAAATATAATAATAATAAGAGCTCATTCTTAAGTAAACGTGAACTCTGTCGAAAGTACGGTTATCTAACAAGAAGTCGGACATTTGGTAAGATTGCCATTGAGTCAACTAGTCAACTATGCAATAATAGACCAACAGACAAGGATTAAATTACGAAAGTTTATCGTAAGATCTATGAAAAAATGAACAAAGTTCATACTGTAAAGAAAGCTGTATAAAGGCCTGGAAAACAGTAAAACAGAACAAAATTAACGGCCTGATGAAAACAAATAACTTCAAACGTTGAATAATTATAACAGATAATAACCAACAGCAACCACTGGGCGACAGACTCCTGACTTTTTGATTTTAAAAAATAACTTTGTATTTTGGTCAGTTTCAACAACTTGCAGATTTTTTTGCACAATTAAAAACACAACTTTTTAAGGTTGTACATTTTGCGCGGAGCGACCATTGTGAGCAAAATTGAAATTATAGTGGTCTTACCTGTACTGATCCTTTTGTAATAAATTTCAATTTAATTCTTGAATCCTTCCTTAAAATTTTATTTCTATGCATTCTGAGTGAGTGTAGTAAATCTAAAGTATGAGTCCGTCAGATTCCGTTCATTAGCGACATAAACAAAGTGTAAATGAATCTGCTTTTAATGTGCGTGTTGTATTTTATTATGAAATTATTGGATGCAACACAACATGAAAGTTGTATTATTCGTTACACAATAGCTTCGACATTAGTTGCGTAAAATTCAATGTTTATATTATATTATAATTGTGTTACGGAGTTTTTCGAAAAGACTATTGATTAAAGATCTCGAAGGATACAAAATACAAACACTACATCAAGTTTTTTTTTTAAATCAATTTTTACTAAAATCTCGCCGTGTGTTTGTTTGTCAGTATAAGTGCCGAAACTATTGTTATACCCGTTTTATGTTAAAATGGGATTAAAAATTAATATTTCATGAAAGTAGTTTGTCTCAATCATGTACTTATTAGGCTCCTCGTGGGGTTTTTGATTATGTGATTACCGTTTTTATAGTGATTATTTGATTACCAGACCAAATATTTCATGATTATTTGATTATTTGATAATCTAGGACTGTAATTTTGATTAATGATTACGTGATTATATTTGCAAAAAATTTGGGATTATGTGATTACTTGGACACCCCCATGAGGGGGCCTCACTTATTAACGTATTGACTTCAGACATGTGATATCGTTGTATTATTGATGCACACATGAAATCATTTTAAACACGAAGTAATTTCAGGAGTAGATGAAGCGGTTTTAGTATATGTATATAATATATAATATATGATAAATAACAACAAAGGATATTTCATGCAAGTAAACAGACAATATCAAAATTAGCATAGCCAGGAGTCGCCATTTTGGAGTTTATTTGTAGGAATAAAAATTGTTTTGTTTTTTTTAATTTTAAACTTTAAAACAAAACCAAGAATTTGTGAATACTATTTTTGATCTGGGAACAATAGTCTCAGCTTTGAAATCGCTTTAAACGTTTCTGTATAAGTATATGCATACAGATATACTTAATTTTCATGAATTTAAATTATCTATCAATATCAATTAAAATCGATATTTTTTCACCAGAGAACGATTTTCTCCTACAAAATCTATATAAAATGATTAAAGAACATGGTGCGATTAGGGTCTTGTTTGGTCTAATTTGTTCATTTAGATCTAATCTTTCAATCTTCGATTTCCAAATATGTCTATTTTAAGGTTGATATATATAATAGAAACTTCAGCTAGTAAGATAGTCAGTCTTTCGCCATCTCGGATTTCGTACAGGACAAGATGGTCAAGATTTTTATTGAAATTAGCAAATGTTGATGCAAAAATGCTTTTCATATATAAAACTTTTCATTTAAATGACTACATTCGTATGATTCTATTTCCTTGTCATTATTTGTTTACAAATACAGAAACAGTTTTGATTGCTTCATCAGGGGATACAACTCAGATAATTTAGTTTTACAAATGAATGTACAGCAAATGTATATATTTCGTTACATCGAAAGAAAACAAATTCAATGACCCCATTTTTGTTTATTTTTCTTCTTTCTTTCTGAAAACATTTTAGAATATCTGCTCATATTTTTATTTCAAAATACAATGATTATTGAATTTGGTTTTTAGTCACTTAGTATAAAATTACATAAACTGTGATGTAATAGACCTTTTAAGCTCAACAAAAATTAAATCACAGATAATGTTGCTCTGACGTCAAAGAATATAGATTTCTTAGCGTTTTTGTGAAATTACGTTGATTTTAATCGGATTATAAATAGTTTTGGGAACTGCAAAGGTCAATATGTCGAAACAAAAAGAAATATATATGACATAAAGAGACACGCAAGTTACAACCACGTGGTTTCAGCCAGATATATTAGAGTCATTTTCAAAATCCGTCAATATTCTTGTACGGCTGACCTGTGAGGAAAATACGGCTTTATCATTATTTGAATGTTGGTGTCCTGCATAGTGCAACGTAAGTTCTACTATACTTGCAGAAGAAATTTAAGGAATAGGTACATGGATTTTCTTGGAAATCGTGCTCAAAGCTCTAAAATTACCCAAATTACATGTCCACACTCCAAAAATACAAAATATCGTATCAAAATAGACATCTTTATAATTACACAAATCTTACAATTTTCTGTTTTAAGATAGAAAATACAATGTAGAATGATATTATAAAGGCTTTAAATAGTATCTGGCTAAGGTTTCAGATTTATTAAAATTTTTATAGGGTCCTTGATGTTTTGTCAACTAGATAACGAAAACGTTTTTGATTGCTATAATATGTCCACTACATAACAATTGACCTAATTTTGTATGTAGTGGACATTTTTGCTGTGTAGTTGACAATATCGTTATGTAGGTGAAAAAAAGCAAAAGTCAAAATCGGTCGTTGAACACTGTAATAACCGAAGTAATTAGAAAAAAGTAAATTTATCTTATAATATTTAAGCAAAAGGTCATCATTTATTAGTACCAAACATTAAGATATCAACCTAATTGCTATCGGTATGTAGTTGACAAATTCCGTAATGTCATGTTGCTTTCAAAAGGATCTTCACAGTTTCATTAAGACTGCATTTTTTAGATTTTGTTCATATAAATAATTCAAAGTTCATTAAATTAATTAATATTGAATTAAATTGATAAGAATATTTTTTTTCAATTTCTTGGCAATATAAACAAAACGTGAATCTCATATACATGTACATGTTCGCTTGATTGAATATTGCTTGTATAACGTCCAACCAACTGAATAATATATGGCTAAACTATAAACAATTATGTAACATCAGTACTTTGAAGAACATTTAAATGTCTCCATCGTTCGACCTTAAAATTTCTGTGAATATTATGCATAATCTTTTTATGACCTTACAGTTTAACCTTCGAACATAAGTTTCAATTTTAAAGCAAAAAACACATGTGTTTTAATAAATATATACTCTTTTTGAAGATCAAATAGGGCCTTTCGCGCATATCCTGCTTTAGACCCTGTTTTTCTTCAAGATAAGTTTGGCGACATCTATTTTTGGAAGATAATAGTATGTATATTACTTTTTCACAGAAAAAATACCTCCCTTAATGACAATGTTGTTATTTCGTGCGAAACCATGACAATGCGAATTTATGGGTTTTATCGTTCCAAAAAACATACGAGCTCGAACAGTTACAGATGTTCGAACAGAAAGATGACCAAACATTCCTATGAATGTGAGGGGCCTATGATTAGTAGTTTCATCTTGTTATTACATCGTGAACGGTCTATGGTTAGTAGTTCCATCTTTTTATCAAATCGTGAATCGTCTATTGTTAGTAATTTCATCTTATCATTAAATTTGAACGGTCTATGGTTAGTAGTTTCATCTTATCATTAAATCGTGAACGGTCTATGGTTAGTAGTTTCATCTTATTATTAAATTGTGAATGATCTAATTATTGTTAGTAGTTTAAATTTATCTTATAATATCATTAAAAATTGTGAATCATCTATGGTTAGTAGTTTCATCTTATCATTAAGGCTGGCACTATTTTTTATCCGAAATCTTATTCATTCAAGTTTTTAAAAAAGTGTAGAAATTATATTTATTGTGTTTTTTAAGGAGCCATTAAAAATTTGCCTTTCCCATTAAGTGCTACAACTATTTTTGCTGTAATAAAACGCTGACATTTCTAGTAACAGGAAGTAATACCCATTTTTTCTAGTTTATTTATTCTTCGAGAAATAAAATTTTGAACAGCGCTGATACCCTTTGGAAAATGAGTTGTTGATAACACATCTTTAAACTTTCAATTTGTATGACAGTCGTCTAGTATAAAAAATAAGAAGATGTGATATGATTGCCAATGAGACAACTCTCCGCCAAAGACTTAATGGCGTAGAAGTTAACAACTATAGTTCTCCGTACGGCATTCAACAATGAGCAAAACCCATACCGCATAGCAAGCTTTTTTTAAAAGGCCGCTCTGACATAGAAACCAAGCAAACAAAAACGTCCAGTTATAGTAAATTGATTACGTCCAGGGACGGATCCAGCTATTTTAAAAAGGGGGGGGGGTTCCAACTATATGTCCCCATTCAAATGCATTGATCGTCCAGAAAAAAGGGGGGGTCCAACCCCCGGAACCCCCTCTGGATCCGCCACTGACATCACAGATTTTTATAAGATTTGGCATACAACTTGATCATGTTTATAAATTATTAAATGAATAGTCGTTAAAATAGATGCACATTTGTTTTGCATACACGTAACCTTGGTGAAAATGTTCTTCGAGAATTGCCTTACACAGGTTAAAACTCTCATTTCTTTCAAAAAAAAATCCTAAGATTTTTTAAAAGATTGATATGTTTTTGATGGATATAAAAAAATCATATGTTCGATGTGAAAAACGTTGAAAAATCACGCATTACATTGTTACTTTGCACACTGATGTCAAGGTTGTTTTTTTTTTACATCAAAGATTAACTGTGATGTAATAGACCTTTTAATCTAAACAACTATTAAATCACTGGAGCTCTATCGTTACATTAAAGAAAATACATTTCTTAGCGTTTTCGTGAAATTAGGTAGATTTTGATCGGATTAATTATAATTCATCTTAATGAACGGCAAATGCCTCGATTTGATAGATTAAGGTCATTCTGTAGACACAAAAAGAAATATAAACACACGCGAGTTTCAACCACGTGTGTCTAAACTATATGAATGCAAATTTGTATATTAGCAATTATGTTATACTTAAAAGAACATTTAAATGTGGGCCAAATTTCGACCTTAATATCCCTTTAATGACTTCCCTATGAAGTCAGTCGGCCGGCGAGTTTTAGCGAATTTCAAAATTTATTGGCGACTTGCATGTTACTTGATCGGACGAAACAGGGCTGGAATTTTTTTTTTTCTAATCTTATCCGTTTTTAAAAAAGTTATCAAATTTCAAGAAACTTATTGAGTACAGAAATTGAAAGCTTCGATTCCAACTGCATTTTAATCCAACTTTTGCCGCATTGCCATATACTATTTTTTGGCTGTAAAACGCTGAAATTTCTAATCATAAGAACTAATACTCTTTATTCCACAGGTACGAGACGAGATTTTTTTTATGCATATATTATATATATATTGAATATACTAGTTAGAGTACTCAGTATATATACATAGTTTTAAAAGAGTCTGTGCTTTATTCTACATGTAGTTTGTTAAGAAATAAAGTTTTGAACACCACTGATATCCTTTGGAAAAGGCTTTGAAATAATTGCGCTCTTGTAACCCTTTACCTGAATGTATGATAAATGGTTGAGGTTATTTGTCATTCAATCTATACATGACTATCAAATGACGGGTATATCCTTGGTACAAACCACGCACCTAATATTACAGGTTTAAACTTTCAATTTGTATGACATTCGTCTATATAAGAATAAGGAGATATGGTATGATTGCCAATGAGACACCTCTCCGCAAAAGACTAAATGACGTAGAAGTTAACAACTATGGGTCACCGTAGAACGGTACGGCCTTCAACAATGAGCAAAACCCATGCCGCATAGCAAGCTTTTTTAAAAAGCCGCTCTGACATAGAAACAAAGCAAACAAAGACATCCAGTGATAGTAAATTGATTACGTCAAAGATTTTTGTAAGATTTGGCATACAACTTTATAATGGTAAACTTAAAGTTTTGTATCGAATAAATAATACATGTATATCGCTTTTATTTTCCAAAATATTATTGAATGAATAGTCTTTAAATATATGCACATTTGTTTTCAATTAAAGTAAACTTTGTGAAAATGATCTTTGAAAAGTGCCTTACACACATTTCTTTCCAATTTAAAAAAAAAATAATATGTCTTTGATAGATTTACAAAAAATAATGTGTTCGTTTTAAAAAAAAATGTTGAAAAATCCCGCTTTATGGAGTATACAACGCTACATTGTAACGTTACACACTGATATGTTGAGGTTCAAGACAAATTGACTATATAGGTTTGGAGGAATTAGCATTTAAAGATAAATTTTGAGAACGTTTTTACCGATTTTACGTGCATTTGATACAACTATTCATCTTTAAAAAGATAATAAAGTATATCCAAATTGAAGGCGTAGAATTTTGCTGTTTCAATAAACTAATGTATTCTGGATAATGCTTTCAAAAGCGTACACTTAAACATTGTGATTGGTTAAAATCATCATAAACGATGAAAATTCATTAAATGACGTGACGTTATCAGGGTACGAACAATGAAATAAACCATAGTCCTTTAGATTCTGAAACGGCCAATGCAAGTTTTAGCTTTCTAAGAAGCTTTGGAGTGCTTCGCTAACCATGCTTTTAAGTAAGATGTGGTCTATGTGACTGTTTAAGTTTGGGATAGGTGTTATTTATCTCCTTTGTGCTTGTGCTCATAAGTTTGGTAACGAAGCCCGTCTTAGACGTATTAATATGGTATACTGTAGTTTGTCCATGAACACTCCCTACAATAACTCAAATTTGCTTCAACCAATTCCCACAAAATTTTAACAGGATATCAGGATTGATAGAAGGAAAATTCCTTTGGATCGTAAAACTTTCTGATGGCGTCCTTCCAGGGATACCGTTTGATTTTGAAAATCTATGATTCTGTCATTCCACAGTTATGGGAATTTGACGGTCAGATTTATAAAAGGTAATATTCTACATGACATACACTATATCTAGTGTACTTGCATCAGTTTAATACATTTTACACTTTTGTTGGTATTGGTGTATATACATTTATAGTCAGATGATCACTCAGAAACTTGTTCATCTGTGCATGCCCTTCTCTTATTTATCAATATGAATTTGACTCGATATTATACATGTACAAGCAAGCTAAACCTGTAAAGGCAAAACTATTCATTGATCGGGTGTCGGAGGGACTTTGAATACCCATATTGTAATTTTGTCCGTATTTGATATTTTCTCCTGTCCGGGACATGTGCCTAATTTTATATCTCATTCTAGCCAATAGAATCTTTCCCATATCATAAAGCAAACGATTAGAGAGATCGAGGACCGATATTTGTTATGTAATAATTTCAAGATGGCGTGAATATCGTATGAAACTAGAAATTGTTAACAGAGATTTTCATAAGAGCGTCCTGCAAATGAATCAAATAATTGTATTAAGAAAACTCACCTTTCCCCCTCGTTTTAATATATAGTTGGACGACTGCGAAGGATCAGAACAACTGGATAAAACCATTTTTAATTTGATTTCTTTTTTCAAAGTAAAACTTCAAGCAACTCTGACAGGAAATACAAATTCTTAGTTTTTTTTTAAAGCAAAACACTGCAATTCAGCTTCAAAGCATATATGATGAAACGACAGGTTGAAATCCAGGGAATAGGAATTGGTAAACTTTGGATAAATATTTATATTCCATGGCACAGTTAACAAAACTTCTGGTTTACACTCAATCGAAACTTCTGAGCTCGGAATGCATGGTAACCTTTTAACTCCCAAAACGCTTATAAAACTATAACGTTCGAATCCAAGTCCGTCATCGCCCTCGATAATTTACACAACGAAAATAGCAGGTAAACTTCAATCTTGTAAAGTAATAAATATCCAATAAATATCTTATTAACCAAATATAAACAAAGGCGACAGTAACAATTGTGTCAATATTAAATTCATAAATATTAATTTATGGACATTATGGACAGCATAAATAGTTCCATTGTTTGCAGAAGGCGGCGCAAATTCATAAACGTCGATCGATCAATGTGTGCAAAAAAAATCACTAATTTCTTGTTGTTGGTATTTTTTTTTTCTGTATTCTGAAGTCGTATAAATCCAATAAAATCCAAGTTTTGCAGTTTAATTAATTTATTAATCCTATAAAATATTACGAGTTTTTTTCTGATCTTTTTCTTTAGCCAAAAACATCGCCAGTTGAATTCGAAAGCAACAAGTGGAGGAATTTTATAATAATTAAATTCAATCACACGACGAAATTTGTATAAGTTGTTATCCGCTTGTTTCCCAATCCCTTGAGTGAATTTTATTTTGTATACATGCATCCATTTCAAAAAAAATTTGTTTACACTAAACGCACAACAATTTCTTCTGCATGTTCCTCCCTTTCCGTCTTACACTTTTAATTATTATCACATAGCAAACATAAAATTAAGTTCCTATGGACCCCAGGCAAACATAAACAAATAGATAAAATAGAAAACACATTCCCTTAATTATTCAATTGTGTATAATTTTTATATAAACCCGTTAACTAAATTTCGATTATTTACCATACAATATAATACAATATTTTATTTACGTCTCAACTTTTACAAACAAACACATAACAAATTACATAATGTTTCCAATCGAATTGAAAAGAAAAGCTTTTAATTTCATTTGTAGGTACCACACATTTACCTTTTAAACAAGGTTCTATGCCCATTCATAAAGATAAGTAAATATTTAATTATTGAAAATGACGTTGTTTCTAGTTAAATCAATGTTAATCCGCTTTTATTTGATTTTCAAAGAAATCGTTTTGATATATGTCAAAAATTAGGGTGACATGTTAATGACGCTAATGCCTCGCACTAGTCTGGGTGCTACTTTGCGACCACTTTGTTTCAGAAATTGACCAAAACGTGTTCGTTAATTAATGCATCGATACCTGGAATAGGATCCCAGTTACAGAGAATGAAGTCCCTTAAAAATCTACCATCTTTTAAATATTGTACCGAGATTAAAATAAGTAAAGATGTTTAAATTTGTAGTATATTCAAAGGGTATTCATTAATCTTTCAGCTCCTGGTAAATATTAAGTTATATATCCTGAAATGTATAGGGTGGATGATTTTCTAAGCATGGAAGTAAAATATAATACTTCAATGGTCTTAGTAAATGGTCCAAATTATATATTTCATTTTAATCAAGAAGTTATAAATAAAATAACCATATTTAAATACTTAAAACAGCATTGCTCTCTTAAATGCCTGTCATGACCCTCCAAGAATTCTCAATGAAATCTAAAGGGGGCTACTAGTATAGGAAATTAATGTAAATTTGTCAATCAAATATAAGGAATAACAAATTTGGCCTTCAATTATAATAGAATTGCATAGAAGTAAAGGGGGGAAATCATTGGGTCCCCGTTCCACCTGCTAATTCTGCATCAACCATTGATATAAAACTTGGAAAGTTACCATGGTTACTAATCAACACACCAAGAATGTCACCTTTAGACTTTCTAAAAGTCCTTCAGTTATTTTATCAGGAATATGTCAAAATAAGGTTGGAAACCCATTTCACACAAAAAAACACACACCATAAAACACTCATTTCATAAGCAAGGGCCTGGATGGTGTTTACAGAATAGAGAATAATGAGCAAAAAGAGCAGAATAAAGAGCAACAAATATAAAAAATAGAGAGAAATAGGCAAAAAGTCAAGAATAAAGAATAATGGGTGCTAACATATAAAGAATGGAGAACAATGGGCTAAACAAATAAAGAATAAAGAAATGAAGGACGCCTCTCCATCTAGACTATCATCAGTTCTGGTTAATTTCATGAGGTACATTTTACGATCCAATATTCTACATAGATAAGAATATGTCTGTGCAGTTTCCATGCTTGTACAAATAGTTGCACGGATAATTAATGAAATAATTAGATTCATCTTGTGATGGTCTGGATGGGGCCCTTCAATTATGTATTCTTGGTCATTATTCTCTATTCTTTTATTTTAGCACCCCACTATGCTCTTTTCTTTATTCTATTGGCCTGTTTTTCTATATTCTTAATTTTTGGCCTATTCACCATTTTATCTGTAAACCCCATCAAGACCCTCCATTATAGAGGGCTGTTACAAAGAATCAAATCTTCTTGTATTTCAAACGTAAACATACCAAATAAATTAAACATTGAAGTTATTTCATATTAAAGAGGAAAAACTGGAAAGTAATTATTTGATATGTATAAGACAATCCATGAGGGTATGGATAGAAGGGAGGGGGGCTAAAATATCTGTGTTCTTTAAATTGTTAAGCAGATATAGGAAGATGTGGTGTGAGTGCCAATGAGACAACTCTCCATCCAAATAACAATTTATAAAAGTAAACCATTATAGGTCAATGTACGGCCTTCAACACGGAGCCTTGGCTCACACCGAACAACAAGCTATAAAGGGCCCCAAAAGTACTAGTGTAAAACCATTCAAACGGTAAAACCAACGGTCTAGTCTATATAAAAAACGAGAAACGAGAAACACGTATAAATTACATAAACAAACGACAACTACTGTACATCAGATTCCTGACTTAGGACAGGTGCAAACATTTGCAGCGGGATTAAACGTTTTAATGGTACCATTTTAAGGCATTTTTCTTTATCGTTAAAGATAACGCTTAGAAGTCCATTACTAGTAATGTATTACATCATTCTTTTATTTTTCAGTTTATTCTTTATACTTTTGCACCCATTATTCTCTTTTCTTTATATTTGTTGCTCATTATTCTCTTTTCAATATTTTATTTTCCCATTATTGTCTATTCTGTAAACCCCATCCAGTCCCTCATTCGTGTATAGAGAAAGAAGAAAACTGTACCCAGCTCAACCAAAAAGTCAACAAGAGTTTCAGGAAATTTTACATGAAGTTGGAAATCGTAACAAATAAAGATAAACAATTTGTTTTAGTTAATGATATTGAAAATGGCATTGTGATTTTTGGTTGTGGGGCTAATGTTAAATTCTTTGTTTGGATGCAGGAGATGTATTTGCATTCAACTTTTGTCCGAAGTGCCGCTACCTACATTAAATACCATAAATGTTTTTGGGTTTTTTTTTAATTTGGCGCAATCGTATACTTTATTTTTGGCGCAATTCGTACTATTTGTATTTTGAAAACTAGTGGCGCAAACCTATAGCATTGGCGTAAATGAGTTGTGGCGCAAAAGGATTTCACCCGTATGGATTAGGATTAGGTCAAAATCCTTTTGACTCACTTACACCAGGTTTTTTTATGCGATTTAAAATGAAATTTGAATTCTAAATTATAACCTTTTTTTAATTAATCATATGAATTTTTCAAATAAAAGTAATCGTTCGCCCTACAAAAACTGATAAAATGTTTTTTTAAACAAATAAATAGATAAATAATGAAGCTTGTTATGGTTGCTTATAACGGTTATTTGGAAATTCAGGAAGAAATTCAAATAAAAATTTCGTTTTCTCACTCATATTTTTAGCAGAAAACATCCCTGGGGAAAACGGTAATCTCAAATAAAAAAAAAAAGAGAATAATGGACAAAATAAATAATGCAGAATCTTTGAGAGTCATGATTGGCTTAACAGTATAATACAGGGCCAAAAAATAAAGAATAGAGAAAACTGTGCAAAAAAATAAAGAATAGAGAAAACTGTGCAAAAAAAAAAAAAAAAATAGAATAAATGTGCAAAAAAAAAGAATAGAGAAAACTGTGCTTAAAAATAAGGAACAAAGAAAACTGTGCCAAAAAATAAAGAATAGAGAAAACTGTGCCAAAGAATAAAGAATAGAGAAAACTGTGTCAAAAAATAAAGAATAGAGTAAACTGTGCGAAAAATAAAGAATAGAGAAAACTGTACTAAAAATAAAGAATAGAGAAAACTGTGCCAAAAAATGAAGAATAGAGAAAACTGTGCCAAAAATAAAGAATAGAGAAAACTACCAAAAAATAAAGAATAGAGAAAACTGTGCCAAAAATAAAGAATAGAACATTAAAACTGTGCCAAAAAATAAAGAATAGAGAAAACTGTGCAAAAAAATGAAGAACGGATATTATTCAGATGCTGAAATGAAATGAATAGAGAATAATGGACAACATAGATAAAATGGTCTTAAAATTGAAGAAGACAGAAACAAGGACCCCCTTTCTGACCCTGCTGATAACATCTATGGTTAAATGCATATATTTGAAATATCAAGATAAAAATACAAAATACCACATTTAAAAAAAAAAAAAAAACACATCGGCAAACTTCTGTTTTGAATTTCTCCGAGTTACACACTGCGTAAATATAGTCAAAGTCGGCTAGACGCAACTTCCAAGCAAGGACCGAAGCTCATAAACTCGACAATCAACGCACCGAGGACTTCGGGTAAGTTCGGAGAGCCGACGACTTAAGTTGGGTTAGGAGTTGTTTCATTGTGATATTTAATCATGAATATGAACTTTCGTGTATCTGTCTAATTTGTTACCAAAACAAAATGTACTTTCTTTATCCAATTTTAACGATAATCTTGTTAATCCACTTCAGTTTGTAATCTAAATTTAATTATCCGAATTAAACCGATTAATCTTGTTTATTAACTAAAATTTGAATAACAGTCGAAAATGAGAACGATAGAAAATTGATTAATTACGCTAAGATGTTTATGATATCACATAAATACGGAAGCTCAATTACAATCTTAAAAATACATCCTGAAATTGGAGACCACGAATCCAAAAAGTCGCGATCACGGATTAAAATCGCTATCATGAACTGCAAAATTCGTCATCGCCAATTATAATTCGAAATGGCGGATTAAATTCTTGAAAACAAATATATAGAATCAGACATTACGTACGTCTGTAATTCGCGTCAAAAGATCAAATTCGTTATCACAGATTTTTCACACTTGAATTGGAATAATCGTTTTAATAAATCTTAAGATAACGGATTAATTCCGTGATCATGATTTACAACAACAAAAAATGTGATCACTAATATCACAGATTCGTTATCACGAATTACGGAAATCTGTGATAATTCATTTTTTTTACCACATTTGTTATAACGAACTACAAAATTCGTGACAATGACGCCAGAGTTAACTCGAATAATGTCAGTCGTTATATTCCGCCGATCTCCGACTAATCTCCGATTGCTAAATCCTCGATAGGCTACAGGCCGCTAGAGGGCGCAGAATTATTCGAGTTACATTATTTTTCTAGTTCGCATTCTCGAACTAAAATTATTTTTAGGGAGATCCTAGACAATAATAGACAATACTTTATTAAATCTTAAACACGCATGTGCACAAGAGGACTAAACAATTAATATATATATATATACATTTATTAGATAATTAGATGACAGTTGCAAACAGTATATATTTGCCAGTTGAGTTGATACGAAAAAGAAAATAGTTCGGTTCTAAAAAAATATCATTGTCCATTCAAGTCAATTTCATAAAGCTCAGAAAATCAACATGCATCAGCAGAACTAACAACCAAATAGTGATGATACCGCCGCGGTAGTCTCTTGACAAAGGGCGCATGTCTAAAGTGTGGGAGTCAGTCGTGAGTGTGATACCCGGATCGAACCAAAGACTCGGACATGTGTATTTGCTGCTTCTCCGCTAACTTGCACGGAGCATTTACAAGTTAGAGTAATTTTGTTTACAAAGTTACTTTATATATAATAGTTCGAGAAAAATATAAAAATGTTTTAAAAAAATGTGTTTTCTTATTCGAAGAACAATAATCTCAAAACTAAATTGTGACTTTTTGTCTTGTGACTTTTTGTCCGTGACTTTTTATCCGTGACTTTTTGTCTTTGATTTTTTGTCTGTGACTTTTTGTCCTGTGGCTTTCCGTCCTACATTCGATGGATGCAACCTGTTACCACAGGGTTACATTGTGAACAGGTTCTTCTTAATACATATTTATTACAAAAAAATATTTAATTTCAAAGGTGATTGATACCATACTCTATTGTCTATAGCAACCCTGTTTGTAACGTTCATTTTGATTAGATAACGCCAAAAATATTAGGACATCAATTCCACAATTGATGGCCTGAAATTCTGCGCACATGATTTGCAGGAATCACTTTTGAATATCTTTTGATGTGTCACCAGTAAACTCAATTTGTGATCATCAAATCACTAATTGATTCGTGCAAATCTTCACACTTCAATATCGTTATCTTCTAAGGATACTCTATTGAAAACTTTATCATTAAATTAACAAAAAGAAAACGAGAGAAGTCCTCAAATCCCAAACCTGAGACACATTTATCAATACAATTAACCATGGAAGTTTGTGATAAGTATCACGTGACAGAATAACTTAACGATATACTTACAGCAGTTTTTTTCTTCGACACCGGCTTCTTCTGCACCGCTTTCTTCACATTTTTCAGTGCTTTCCATGGAACAGACATACTGATTGTATATCGATATACGTATAACTATATATACTGAGGGAAAGTTTCAAAAATGATAAAAAAACAACCTCTCAAAATGATCAAAACTTTGTTATCCAAGTGACCGTCATATATTGTTCTTTAAACGGTAGTCATCTGTAAATCTGAAAATGAATGGCTTAACTATAAGCGGACTGGTCAAAGTATAATGGGTCACTTTTTTTTTCCACAGCTACTTTCCACTCGAAAAAAATATTCCGTGATACCACTCTGACTATTCTTATTTATACGCTTTCTTTTGTGTAATTTGTTTTGTTTTTTTTTATTTGTATCCTTTCGTTTATCAGAGGCAACTGAATTTTATGCCGTCTTTTATCGCAGAATGTTTTCACTTTATATCCCTTTTCACTAACGAAAGTATATATATATGTGCCTTCTTAGTTTCGATCAATGCATATCATACTGTTTTGATACATACAAAAATCAATTGGGCTTTAAATAGGATTTGTTTCAGTAAAAATCAAGTTGATCCACAAATCCCAGATCAAAGTAACAGATTAACTTCAAAGAGTTGAGGATGGCATAATGAGAGGAATTGCTTTGTTTCCATGGAAATATGAATCAAATATGTTAGTTTCTAAAACTGATTCTATAACCAAATCCCTCAAAATCGTATAAATCGTATATCGGATATCGAGGATATTGAAAATTCGTAAATATCCGTTGCTATTCCATTTATAACTTCTTGAAAAAAGCGTTGCTTATGGAACTCAGACTCCGTACATTGATCGATTCCGTTACGGAATTATTTTCCTTTCCTTCAGTGTACAGTAGAGTAACATGCGGATCGGAGTTAGAACATCCAGAGAGCTTGCATAAAACTCTGTTCTTTACCGAGGAATAAAATTAAAGTATCACAAGTTGGCACTAGTATATGTGATTGGAAAGCTTCGACGAAAATCTGTATACCTTTTAGATTTTATATACGGTGCTTTTGAATTGGTCAGTGTGTTAGTGATGATACACATGCGTCACAATTCATTTTTTTTTCTTTTAAACTCGGCAAATTAAGTAGCATATTATTCCATGTAATTGATTTCTTAAAGTTTAACTAATTTTATTGATTATCTGGAATATCTGTTCACTATTCAAATTCAATTCCAGTATCATTTATAATTTCGAATCCGTTCTCTTTAAATATAGCTCCCCCACAGACTAGATAGTCATAATTAGTTCTAATAATATTTAATTGCTCTAAACATTGCATGTCAACTTCAAAACGTCCTTCTAGCAAAAATAACTATGCAGGGGTAGTATGATTTAAATTTAAATAAAAAATCAAATTAATCTGTAAAGAGCATTACATAAAAGTAATGGTTTCATTCAGAATGTGTATTCAATATTCCTTTGACTTTTGACCTTAGGAGAACTTAAATTCGGTCTCTGATTATTTTTTGCAAAGGCAAAACAAAGAAGATTTACTGTAGGTAAAAAGACTTAAATATCTTAACAGAAACACTTTTAAAAAGATAAAACAACATTCACATGATTTAATTTTCACATTTGAATTTTTAAATTTTTATCAAATATAGATCGATTTATTGATTTAAACTATCTTTCGTTATCAAAAGATTCGTATCTGTCACCAAGTGTCCAAAAAGAAGGATTAACTATTCAGTGTTTTAAACTGTACGTCAAATAAATTTGTAAGCGTCACCGAGATTTGAATTTACGTAAGAAATTACATTAAAACATTGCCAATAGAAATAAGGTACCAAAGAGCAACTGTCATGGACACGAAGACAAGCGAAAATTGACAACAACTACATGTAGTTCGACTACAGAAGAGTTTCCTCCGTGATTATCCATAAGGGTCAGGCTTTAATACAGAAAAAGCCACCGTGAAATATCCTTCTCAGCTGCCATTTATGGAATGAACGAGAACTCTATAGATGGTCTGCTTTAGAATAAATCGTCTGAATCTACTATATACCGTAGGTGCATGGGACATGGACCTCCCTTTTTATGTTTTAATGTTTTATAAATCAGTATATATTCATTAAATTTGCAACTTACTTTTCTCTATTGAACGTTTGTTCTTGCTATTTTCCGTACAAAATAACAATAGCAGTACTGTGTATATACTACCTGCTGCCTTTCCACTATAATATTAAGAGAAAATTTCTAAAATCTTAGATGCAAAAAGGGGTCTATTTCATAAGAACCATTTGTTAGATTTGTTGCAAGTACCAGGGTCGTCCCAAATTCAGTTACACGTCAATTCACCGTTTTAGAACTAAAGGATTATGGGTAGTCTCATTGTTCGTACCGATATCATAATAAAAACAATAACGCGCATAAAATATTTGCTACTGTGCGCGTTAAGCAACAAACAATCACTCAACTAAAAGGTTCGTCATTGTTTTCATCAACCAAACAAGTATTCACTATTGAGACAAAACCCGATAAATATCTCAGTCTTAAGATTTATGAAATCTTTGAAATCTAAAAAACAGTATGTATCCATGAGATATCGACTGATGCAATGCGACCGGGGTCAGACAAAAACTTTTGACTGAAAAATATCAGTTGAAGCATGAAATCTTCCAAAAAACATTTTCGACTTGGTCTGCTCGTCGCTATTTATTCACTTTTCGGCAATTACGCCCCCTTTAAACAATCCTGGATCCTCCTCTGATAACATCAAGAAGATTTCAAATATTGGTAAACCTTAACATTTATTATTCCCTTTTGGTATCAATAGCTTGCTTATAGTAACTGCATTCGTTTCGACAGTATACTAGTATGCTTATGTGAAGACGAGATCCATCAGCTGCTTCAGCTTCGTAAACAGCGACCTCTGTCGGAATATCGGCATTTTGAAAGTAGCAAAACTTCATACTGTAATGCAATGAATATATGGCCTTTAGATTAAAGTTCTCCCATTTCTTATAGTTGGCTTACAACTGCAACCTCAGTTTTTGCTAGATAAATATTCTTGATAATCTCGGGGATAGATGCAAAACTTTAATATCAGCCACGTGTCCATTTGCGTCTCCCCTCGGCGAGAATAAAGCTTGTTGTTTCCGGCGGCGTCGGCTTCGATAACAATTTGTTAAATTTTGTGTGATTATGCCATATAAGGAGGAACCACTTATGGTAAGTCAATGGTATTTTGTAAGCATTAGAGCATCTCATGTCTACGTTGATAATGTGGGTTTGCACTTTCAGTCATGGTTCATTGGCTTTAAATGTTTTGCAAAGTTTACAGTTTAAAGTATTGCTAGTTTTATTTCAAACAGTTGCATTAATTAAGCAATCAAAATTACTACAGGCGAGACATATCTCTATGTCAACAGTTTATTTAGTAATTATCAATTTCTATCAATAATAATAACGATTTGGCGATATATATAATGATTTTGTAACATGTTAAAAACTTACTTTGAAGTATTGAAATTAAAAGAAATTGATCTATATAAATATTTGTTTCTAAACCTAAAGGGAATTAATTTATTTATAAAAACATATTTTTCTACAATTGAGCATGAAAAAGTAGTAAGATTACTAGTTGGTAATTAAGTGTTCACTGAACCGTGAAAATAAAATTACATTTGAAACGGGAATACATTGTCACGTATATCCTCTAAAACTCTCAATTCCATAAACTATTGTAATCTGATTTGATGAAACCAAATTCGGAAAAAAAAACCGGCGACAAGATCACTCTAACAGTCGGATTTTTTTTCAGATGACGTTTTGAGGGTCATGATGGTGTCTTCATTTCTGTACTGTTTATATTTTTGCCCATTATTCTCTATTCTTAATGTATCAACACCTCATTATTCTCTATTTTTTATATTTTACTGACCCCATCCAAACCCTCCGTTCTGGTATATCTGTATTACAACAAGTCCATTCAATTTACCTAGCATAGTTTACATACAATATACTCATTTTAAACTGTTCAATGACATACAGAAAGCAATTTTACACAGTTGTAACTGTAAAATCTGACACTTTGGGAACCCATCATTCATTATTTTTACCTGTTTACCCGAGAGTAGTTACGGAAACCCTTACAACACAATTGTTTTTGGGGTTATTTCCAGTAAAACAACATATACATGTAGTACAATATGTGACAAACCTCGTATTCCCGAAATGAATACTGAACACATATATCATGTGCAAGAGTGGTATTTGCGAAAAATTCCAGTCGAGAGAAGGAAAACTTTACCGAGCCGCTAAGCGAAGGAATTTTTCAGAAGATTGGTATTACCAACAAATACCCCTCCTGAACATGCTATATCTGCCATATCTGTTAAATTACACCGAATTCCAATAGAGATAGTTATGTTTAAGGTGGTACATAACACTACAGGGAGATAACTCTGTAAAAATCAGCTGAACGTTTTAATCACGTTCTATTGTTAAGGAAATATTAAGCTTCTCAATGATCAAAATTAGTGTTTGTCAAACTGCTGGTTACAATACACCATTAGATTTTATGGGCGCAGCCATTTTATGAGCATAACATGGTATTCAGAATTAAGAGTATAGCTAATCCTGATTGGTTGATATGTGCGCCCGTTATTTTTTGTTATTAGAGACTTCTGCATTATACCAAAGGCCAAATAAATTATTTTCCTTAGCCCTAACGGAACTGAGATGTCCTTTAAACGCTAGGATGAGACACGTTTTTTTAAGTGCAAAATTGATAGACATGGGACATAAGTACAAATTACGCTAAGAAAAGCAACGCGAACCTATATTTTTTGGACCAAATAATACTGTCCTAATAACTTTTCTTTAATTCTAGCAAGGTTTCGTTTAAAAAATCAACTTTCTAAAGTCTGTATCTCGAAAAAGGCTATCATTGTCGCCTACGGGGAAATAAATTGTTTATTTCAATCTATAATATATCCAATGAAATTTTTCCGATAAAGTGTGTAGTTCAAGTTTTTTATATTTTTGTCAAAGGGTCAAAGTAAATATTTTGTCAAAATTTTATGAAAGTTAAACGAGCCAAATTAATTTTAGTCAAGGTGTTTGGTACCACCTTAACATTAGACATTTTATTTCCTTATTCTTTCGCTTCCAAAGGTTGGCAAAAACAACCATTTAAATACAGCGCACAAATAATGGAGCGTCTCCGTGAAGAAAAAAAAAAAAAAGGAAATTGGGCCGTTAGTTACTCAATTGAATTATTTTATATTTTTCATGTCGGGGGACCTTTTATAATCGACTATACGATATGGATTTTTCTCATTGTTGAAGGCCGTACGTTTGTCTATAATTGATTACATCCACTTCATTTGAACTGTGGTGGATAGTTGTCTCATTGGCAATCATTTATACGTTTTGGAAAATACCACGACGGAGAGGGTTAAACATGAAGGCATATCCTATGAACTATGATTAATATTCATATTTTAGAATGAAATACATGAAAAATAAACCAGCTGTCAATCAATGATAATCCAGTATACTTAAATAATGAGTAATAAAAAAAAGGAAAAACGAACGACTTAAAAACTAGTATTTCGTGGAATTCGCGACTGCGCCGATAACATCCTCGACGTCATAAATATCTCCGTAGACAACGTTAACGTCGAAATTTCGCCGATACATCACACCAAAATTAGTTTTCGACAATCACAAATTTAATTCTGTGCAGCTTTATGAAAATTGAAATAAACGGAAATTACTTGTGGTAAGTTAATTTTTGTTGTTGATATTTTTATTTCAATATGAATGAAATATAACTCGGGTAAATGTCAGAGATACGGCCACCTCTAGAGGGCTATTTTATAGGGCCCGCATTTTTTTTTTTTTTTTTTGCATTCTATTATTCCTGCATATATATTTATGTAATGAACTTGTACAATAATATTCGACCTATATAAAAGTATCATTTATCTTGTTTTTCATACGGAGCTATGTATATATCAATGAAATCATTATTGATTAATAAGTCTCCAAGATATTTTTACTTCAAATTTTGTTTTTCTTAGCAAAAGCTCGTTTCTTTATAGGCTAAATATGGAGATGCCAATAGAGAAGAAGAAGAGAAAGAACAGCAGGCTTTGTCTGAATATTGTGATACCATTCTCAGTGTATCTATAATCGAGTTCACCCTTGAGAAATATGAAGCTGTTGTGGCAGATATAAAGGAAGCGGAAGCCAAGAAAGCAGCTTTAAAAATGGAACTGGGCAAAATGACAAAAATGAATCATAATATTCTCGTTTGAATCGTTTTACATTTGTCATTCCGGGCCTTTTAAAGCTGACTATGCGGTATGGGTTTTGCTCAGTGTTGAAGGGCCGTACGGTGACCTATAGTTGTTAACTTCAAAGTCATTTGGTCTCTGGTGTAGAGTTGTCTCATTACAAATCATACCACATCTTCTTATTTGTATATATGTAATATACATTTGTTTTGTTTATGTTGACTTTATTTGTCTGTCCTTGATAAAAGTGTTTCTCCAAAATGGCAAAATCCGACTTGCGACCTTGCGGTTTGACTGACATGTAAAAAGGTACCGTTAACATAGTTCAAAAACGATTTCCTTTACTAGTATTTTTTGCTTTAAAGTTACCTTGCGACCTGATGCAATTTTGTGACATAAGTTTTATCGAGCTCGATACAAGATACATATATATCTTTATTCTCGTAAACCAAAGTACACCGGTATAGAGACATATACAAATAAATTAACATACATAGTATAAATTTCAAATATAAATGTAAAGTAGAGACATAAAGTGGTTACCCAGGAGATTCTAGGCATTTAATAATTATTCTTATAAACTTGCACAGCTTGTTTAGTTCAGACGGGTTGTTGCTATTCATTAGACCTTGAAATTTTAAAATATTTGGTCTGTTTACAAAATGACGCTTTAGTAGCGTTTGTCTACTTTCGTCTATTGCCGAACATTCTAAAACATAATGGAATTCGTCTCCAATATCACCGGAATTAGACAAAGTACAAATACGCATTTTCTCTGAATATTTTGCCATCTACCAATTTCGATAGGAATTTTGTGTTCAAAGTTCTAAATCTACTAAAAGAAGCAATATTTTTGTCATCTAAAATATCAAAGTTTTCACCAAAATTTATTTTATTTAAAAATAATTTATAATAAACAACGTTATCTGTAGAGTAGATACCACGCCTGTCTGAAGTCGTCAGATAACTTGATTTAATATATCAACCATTTCTTATACGCTAGTCTATCATCCTTAGTGATATGGAGTATTGAAGCACAATTTTACATTCTTACACCAAGCTATATTTCCATTATACTACAAGTAACAAGTAAACAAAGTTACATAATTATAAACAATGTCGATGTCACGTATGAAATATTTGTCACTGGATGTTAGCCAAGCAACAATTAATAAATCAATCGATATCCCATGACTTAATAGAAATCGGTCGATCAATAAATATATTACTATATAAGCGATTCCTTCATTTCTTTATTCTTTAAGTTTTTAAACCATTAGATTTATATTTTAGCACCCCATTATTCTCTATTCTTATATATAAGCACCCTATTATTCTGAATGAATTTCTCTCATCTTAGACACATGATTCTCTATTCTTTAAATTTATTAGCCTTGTTGTTGGCTTTCACTAGCTTTCCACTAAACCCTTTACCCGACCTCAATAAAAGCATTGACATTAAACTGTAATAAATTAGAAGCATGCAGTATATTACGGTAATACCGACAAAATCTAATGTTACATTTGGTACAGCATAAAGACATTGAACAATTACCTCGAAGAAAACGTACTCTATAACGCTTTCTTTCAAATTAAGCATGAAAGGGTCTTAGAGTTAAAAGGTCACAGACGAGCGTGTACAATTTTCAGTAGTTCGTGTGACTCTTTAGTTGTCTGTGCAGTGTTTTGTTGACTTGTTTTTTTTCCTTGACTGTTTTCTGTTTTGCCATGGTGTTGTCTGTTTTGTCGTTGTCTGTTTTGCCATGGTGTTGTCTTTTTTGACATGGTGTTGTCTGTTTTGACATGGTGTTGTCTGTTTTGTCGTTGTCTGTTTTGCCATGGTGTTGTCTTTTTTGACATGGTGTTGTCTGTTTTGTCATGGTGTTGTCTGTTTTGCCATGTTGTTGTCTGTTTTGCCATGGTGTTGTCTGTTTTGCCATGGTGTTGTCTTTTTTGACATGGTGTTGTCTGTTTTGTCATGGTGTTGTCTGTTTTGTCATGGTGTTGTCTGTTTTGCCATGGTGTTGACGTTTTGACATGGTGTTGTCGTTTTTGTCGTTGTCTGTTTTGCCATGGTGTTGTCTTTTTTGACATGGTGTTGTCTGTTTTGTCATGGTGTTGTCTGTTTTGTCATGGTGTTGTCTGTTTTGCCATGGTGTTGACGTTTTGACATGGTGTTGTCTTTTTTGTCGTTGTCTGTTTTGCCATGGTGTTGTCTGTTTTGTCATGATGTTGTCTGTTTTGCCATGGTGTTGACGTTTTGACATGGTGTTGTCTTTTTTGTCGTTGTCTGTTTTGACATGGTGTTGTCTGTGTTGTCTTTTTTGACATGGTGTTGTCTGTTTTGTCATGGTGTTGTCTGTTTTGCCATGGTGTTGTCTGTTTTGCCATGGTGTTGTCTGTGTTGTCTTTTTTGACATGGTGTTGTCTTTTTGACATGGTGTTGTCTGTTTTGTCAAGGTGTTGTCTGTTTTGACATGGTGTTGTCTGTTTTGACATGGTGTTGTCTGTGTTGTCTGTTTTGACATGGTGTTGTCTGTGTTGTCTTTTTTGCCATGGTGTTGTCTGTTTTGTCATGGTGTTGTCTGTTTTGCCATGGTGTTGTCTGTTTTGCCATGGTGTTGTCTGTTTTGCCATGGTGTTGTCTGTTTTGCCATGGTGTTGTCTGTTTTATTTGACTCATGGTTATCTTTCCCTTTTAAGATACGTCTGGTCAGAATGGAGACGTTAAATCCGATGCCTAGTGTAGAGAGAATGCCACGCTCTCTGCACGTTAAGAAACTTGCAACAACTCTTTGAGGGGTTCGTAGGTGGTCTACTGAAAGGCACAATTTCTGTTCCTATCCAATAAACCCTCATTTTCCAATGCATGGCGTTTCCAAATTTCCAGACGTTCGTCCTGGACGACCCCTATTACAGGACCTAGCTACCTGTTGTATTTATTGTAAATTTGTTTTTATCCTGAACATGTATGAGCTATTTTTCAACTGGACGTTTAGCAATCAATCAGTCAATCAACTAGCTTTCAGTAACTTCAAGTACTCTCAGATCTCCTAAGCAGGTAGGGATTTTACAGTACAAGATATAAGGAAATATGAATTTCTTGAATTTTGTTCGATAGTATGAACAGAACAGAACTTCTGCATGAGGCATCGACTGTGTGTGTATGTGTTTGTGTAGCCAGGGGACGGTGAAGGTTTCCTTTAAATGTAGTATCGTCAATATGTACTATCAATTGGCATATATAGATTATCCTCAATCAGAAAGGAAAAGATATGAAAATACTAAACAGGTTGTGCTGCTTAAAAAAGGACTACGCTGATCCACGCTGGGCAATGCATATTGTAAATATTATTTATTTTTTTTATATATTTCCGATCGTACTGCAAATTCATCAGTCAGATGTAATTGTAAAATTATGTTTATCATAATTTCTTCGAAATTTTTTTCATGTATATTATCATGATAAAATGACAAGTTTTCATGTTTTTTTTTGACACAAAATTTTGCAACTAAAATGCTGAAAACCGTTTTCCGTCGGGGGCTTAGCCCCCCAGAAAACCCTACCAGGGCTCTCCCCAGACCCCGTGCCGCAATTTGTGCCTACAGTTTATTGGATACCTAGCTACGCCCCTGGTATATACTGTGAAAGTACTTTAATTCGTGGGTATCAATTTCGTGGTTTGAGCAACATTTACATGTTCGTGGGTTTTTAAATTCGTGGATTTTAGTTTTCTAAAAAAATTTGAAAAAGTGAAGCAATTAGAAACGAAGGTTACAAATTGTCTGGATTGATGGAAATTGCAAAGTAAACATTGAGCCATGTAAATCGTAGTGATCACACTAATTAACCCAGATAGAGTGATCAACAGATTAAAGACAATCAAAGGTGTTAATTAGGCCATAAATTAAACAGGTCACCTACAGAAAACAGTAACATAAACAAATGCTATCAACGTATCTTGTATTGTAAAATTATTCTTATGAAAAGCAAGCCCGGCATGAAAAATTATTATTTCCCATACATACGAGAACTAAGAGGATATAAAATGAACACTTTATCATAGCATATCAAAACCGGAAATCTGACATTCATCGATCAACAATATTTTTTTATGAGAATTAAAAGATCAAAAGTTGTACAGTTTAGGTTTTTAAAGATTAAATTGGTATAATCCTGCCTGCAGTTGTAGTTCATAGTGAGTTTGCCCTGTTACTATACTATTATTATAGTATTATCAAATTTGGCGATATTCAATATATTCTCAAACTCATATCAGTAGTCAAACCTACATGGGATCTTTCCATGTCTTGATTTGGACAACGGTTGTTTTATTTAGTTGACACTTAAATTCGTGGATATAGTCACCCACGAAAACCACGAAAATTGGTTCCCACGAATAAAAGTACTTTCACAGTATGTAATATACATTTGTTTTGTTTATGTTGACTTTATTTGTCTGTCCTTGATAAAAGTATTTTTCCAAAATGGTAAAATCCGACTTGCGACCTTGCGGTTTGACTGACATGTAAAAAGGTACCGTTAACATAGTTCAAAAGCGATTTCCTTTACTAGTATTTTTTGCTTTAAAGTTACCTTGCGACCTGATGCAATTTTGTGACATAAGTTTTATCGAGCTCGATACAAGATATATATATATCTTTATTCTCGTAAACCAAAGTACAATGGTATAGAGACATATACAAATAAATTAACATACATAGTATAAATTTTAAATATAAATATAAATGTAAAGTAGAGACATAAAGTGGTCACCCAGGAGATTCTAGGCATTTAATAATTATTCTTATAAACTTGCACAGCTTGTTTAGTTCAGACGGGTTGTTGCTATTCATTAGACCTTGAAATTTTAAAATATTTGGTCTGTTTACAAAATGACGCTTTAGTAGCGTTTGTCTACTTTCGTCTATTGCCGAACATTCTAAAACATAATGGAATTCGTCGCCAATATCACCGGAATTAGACAAGGTACAAATACGCATTTTCTCTGAATATTTTGCCATCTACCAATTTCGATAGGAATTTTTGTGTTCAAAGTTCTAAATCTACAAAAAGAAGCAATATTTTTGTCATCTAAAATATCAAAGTAGGTTTCAAAATTTATACTATTTTTGAATGATTTATAATTTACAGCTTTTGGAGAATTCTGTAGAGTAGCATACCATGTCTGTCTGAACTGGTCAGATAATCTTGATTTAACAGTATCATACAACCAGTTTTTACTTATAAAATATTTAGTGTTCCATATATTTGATAGCCCACAATTATCAAGCACAGATTTTACATTCTTACACCAAGCTATATTGCCATTATAACTACAAGTAACAAGTAAACAAAGTTACATAATTATAAACAATGTCGATGTCGCGTATGAAATATTTGTCACTGGATGTTAGCCAAGCAACAATTAATAAATCAATCGATATCCCGTGACTTAATAGAAATCGGTCGATCAATAAATATATTACTATATAAGCGATTCAAAATGCTTTATGCGTTACGTACAAGTACATTTTTATTATTTTTCAGGACCAGTAATTACAAAGACACATAAGCAGAAAAAAGGAGAAAATTCACTTAGGGATGCTTTTGGATATAAGGTAAAACATACAGGAGGGTTTGAATGGGGTGTCCTTCATTTCTTTATTCTTTAAGTTTTTAAACCATTATTCTCTATTCTTTATATTTTAGCACCCCATTATTCTCTATTCTTTATATATAAGCACCCTATTATTCTGTATTAATTTCTCTCATTTTTAGCACCCCATTATTCTCTATTCTTTTAATTTATTAGCCTTATTTGTTTTGCCCTTTATTCACTATTCAGTAAACCCTATTTAGACCCTCATAAAAGCATTGACATTAAACTGTAATAAATTAGAAGCATGCAGTATATTACGGTAATACCGACAAAATCTAATGTTACATTTGGTACAGCATAAAGACATTGAACTATTACCTCGAAGAAGACGTACTGTATAACGCATTCTTTCAAATTAATCATGAAAGGGTCTTAGAGTTAAAGGTCACAGACAACCCGATCGTGTACAATTTTCAGTAGTTCGTGTGACTCTTTAGTTGTCTGTGCAGTGTTTTGTTGACTTGTTTTTTCCTTGACTGTTTTCTGTTTTGCCATGGTGTTGTCTGTTTTGACATGGTGTTGTCTTTTTGTCGTTGTCTATTTTGCCATGGTGTTGTCTGTTTTGACATGGTGTTGTCTTTTTGCCATGTTGTTGTCTGTTTTGCCATGGTGTTGTCTGTTTTGACATGGTGCTGTCTGTTTTGCCATGGTGTTGTCTGTTTTGACATGGTGTTGTCTGTTTTGCCATGGTTTTGTCTGTTTTGACATGTTGTTGTCTGTTTTGCCATGGTGTTGTCTGTTTTGACATGGTGCTGTGTGTTTTGCCATGATGTTGTCTGTTTTGCCATGGTGTTGTCTGTTTTGCCATGATGTTGTCTGTTTTGCCATGGTGTTGACTGTTTTGACATGGTGTTGTCTGTTTTTTGATGTTGTCTGTTTTGACATGGTGTTGTCTGTTTTGACATGGTGTTGTCTGTTTTGTCATGGTGTTGTCTGTTTTGTCATGGTGTTGTCTGTTTTGCCATGGTGTTGACTGTTTTGACATGGTGTTGTCTGTTTTGCCATTTGTGTTGTCTGTTTTGCCATGGTGTTGTCTGTTTTGTCATGATGTTGTCTGTTTTGCCATGGTGTTGTCTGTTTTGACATGTGTGTCTGTTTTGCCTGTTTTGTCGTTGTCTGTTTTGACATGGTGTTGTCTGTGTTGTCTGTTTTGACATGGTGTTGTCTGTTTTGACATGGTGCTGTCTGTTTTGCCATGGTGTTGTCTGTTTTGACATGGTGTTGTCTGTTTTGTCATGGTGTTGTCTGTTTTGCCATGGTGTTGTCTGTTTTGACATGGTGTTGTCTGTTTTGACATGGTGTTGTCTGTTTTGACAAGGTGTTGTCTGTTTTGCCATGGTGTTGTCTGTTTTGCCATGGTGTTGTCTGTTTTGACATGGTGTTGTCTGTTTTGTCATGGTGTTGTCTGTTTTGCCATGGTGTTGTCTGTTTTGCCATGGTGTTGTCTGTTTTGACATGGTGTTGTCTGTTTTGTCATGGTGTTGTCTGTTTTGCCATGGTGTTGTCTGTTTTGCCATGGTGTTGTCTGTTTTATTTGACTCATGGTTATCTTTCCCTTTTTTTCCTTCTTTTTTTAAGATAAATGGCGTTATACAAAAGCATGGGCTGTTTTTAGTTTGTAATAATTCCATTTTTGGAAACTCTCACTAAACTCATTAGAATTATTTACTCCATATTCATTTCTTTATAGCAGTAATATTCTTTATAGTTGATTAGTCTAAAAACTGCTTCATTCGACATACGAATAATATCTAAATTTTTATTTGTAGAATCCAGTCCAGAATTCTGAACTGGATAGGGTAGTTGGAGAGAAAACGAAGGAGAAAACAACTAGAAAAGAAGAAAAGGTGGTTAAGAAACATAACAAAACAATAGACGAGATAATGAAAAGATACACACTGGATTTAAAAATACAGCGGGAAAAGGGACTAAAGTGGAAAAAGCAGATGGCAAAGATTGAGGTTTCTCCCTGAAGTTTTTTATTTGTTGATAGCAGATCTTTGATAGTCTCTGCTTCATTTATAACCACACATTTTGAGAGATCTTTGGTAGTCTCTGCTTCATTTATAACCACACATTTTGAGAGATCTTTGGTAGTCTCTGCTTCATTTATAACCACACATTTTGAGAGATCTTTGGTAGTCTCTGCTTCATTTATAATCACATATTTTGAGAGATCTTTGATAGTCTCTGCTTCATTTATAACCACACATTTTGAGAGATCTGTGGTATTCTTTGCTTCATTTATAACCACACATTTTGAGAAATCATTGACAGTCTCTGCTTCATTTATTTTATTTATAACCACACATTTTGAGAGATCTTTGTCTTCTCTGCATCATTTATAATCACACATTTTGAGAGATCTTTGATAGTCTCTGCTTCTCTTTGATAGTCTCGGCTTCATTGATAACCACACATTTTGAGAGATCTTTGGTATTCCTTGCTTCATTTATAATCACACATTTTGAGAGATCTTTGATAGTCTCTGCTTCATTTATAACCACACATTTTGAGAGATCTTTGAAGTCTCTGCTTCATTTATAACCACACATTTTGAGAGATCTTTGACAGTCTCTGCTTCATTTATTACCACACATTTTGAGAGATCTTTGATAGTCTCTGCTTCATTTATAACCACACATTTTGAGAGATCTTTGACAGTCTCTGCTTCATTTATAACCACACATTTTGAGAGATCTTTGGTAGTCTCTGCTTCATTCATTTATAACCACACATTTTGAGAGATCTTTGGTAGTCTCTGCTTCATTTATAATCACACATTTTGAGAGATCTTTGGTAGTCTCTGCTTCATTTATAACCACACATTTTGAGAGATCTTTGGTAGTCTCTGCTTCACTTATAACCACACATTTTGAGAGATCTTTGAGTCTCTGCTTCATTTATAACCACACATTTTGAGAGATCTTTGGTAGTCTCTGCTTCATTTATAACCACACATTTTGAGAGATCTTTGGTAGTCTCTGCTTCATTTATAATCACACATTTTGAGAGATCTTTGATAGTCTCTGCTTCATTTATAACCACACATTTTGAGAGATCTGTGGTATTCTTTGCTTCATTTATAATTACACATTTTGAGAGATCTTTGACAGTCTCTGCTTCATTTATAACCACACATTTTGAGAGATCTTTGTTAGTCTCTGCTTCATTTATAACCACACATTTTGAGAGATCTTTTGTCTTCTCTGCATCATTTATAATCACACATTTTGAGAGATCTTTGATAGTCTCTGCTTCATTTATAACCACACATTTTGAGAGATCTTTGATAGTCTCTGCTTCATTTATAACCACACATTTTGAGAGATCTGTGGTATTCTTTGCTTCATTTATAACCACACATTTTGAGAGATCTTTGACAGTCTCTGCTTCATTTATAACCACACATTTTGAGAGATCTTTGTTAGTCTCTGCTTCATTTATAACCACACATTTTGAGAGATCTTTTGTCTTCTCTGCATCATTTATAATCACACATTTTGAGAGATCTTTGATAGTCTCTGCTTCATTTATAACCACACATTTTGAGAGATCTTTGATAGTCTCGGCTTCATTGATAACCACACATTTTGAGAGATCTTTGATAGTCTCGGCTTCATTGATAACCACACATTTTGAGAGATCTTTGGTATTCTCTGCTTCATTTATAATCACACATTTTGAGAGATCTTTTGTCTTCTCTGCATCATTTATAATCACACATTTTGAGAGATCTTTGATAGTCTCTGCTTCATTTATAACCACACATTTTGAGAGATCTTTGATAGTCTCTGCTTCATTTATAACCACACATTTTGAGAGATCTTTGGTATTCTTTGCTTCATTTATAATCACACATTTTGAGAGATCTTTGACAGTCTCTGTTTCATTTATAACCACACATTTTGAGAGATCTTTGGTAGTCTCTGTTTCATTTATAACCACACATTTTGAGAGATCTTTTGTCTCTCTGCATCATTTATAATCACACATTTTGAGAGATCTTTGATAGTCTCTGCTTCATTTATAACCACACATTTTGAGAGATCTTTGATAGTCTCTGCTTCATTTATAACCACACATTTTGAGAGATCTTTGATAGTCTCTGCTTCATTTATAACCACACATTTTGAGAGATCTTTGATAGTCTCTGCTTCATTTATAACCACCCATTTTGAGAGATCTTTGATAGTCTCTGCTTCATTTATAACCATCCATTTTGAGAGATCTTTGATAGTCTCTGCTTCATTTATAACCACACGTTTTGAGAGATCTTTGATAGTCTCTGCTTCATTTATAACCACCCATTTTTAGAGATCTTTGATAGTCTCTGCTTCATTTATAACCACACATTTTGAGAGATCTTCGATAGTCTCTGCTTCATTTATAACCACACATTTTGAGAGATCTTCGATAGTCTCTGCTTCATTTATAACCACACATTTTGAGAGATCTTTGATAGTCTCTGCTTCATTTATAACCACACATTTTGAGACCGGAATATTCAGAGCTTGTCATATTGTATAGACATGTGTCTATTGTCAAAGACTGTCTGATGCCTTTTTTGTCGTTTGTTCATTTGTGTCGTTGGGTTGCTATTTAATTCAATTATACCCCACATCTGGGTTGCTATTCAATTGGCTTATATCCCACATCTCCGATCTCTAGGGACGCTCAGATCTAAAGGTTGGGAAGATGTATGTATATATTAGGGTCAATATACACCCCAGAACAATACTAGTAATTACGGACATTGTAAACTAATCAATTACGAACAATTTAAACCCGATACATCTGAGAAGAACAACCACGTGTGCTCATTTGCAATTTGACACTATTGTATCATGAGACATCTGTCTATTGTTAAAGACTGTCTGTTACCCTTTTTGTCTTTTGTTTATTTGTGTCGTTGGGTTGCTATTTAATTGACTTATACCCCACATCTCCGATCTCTAGGGACGCTCAGATCCAAAGCTTGGGAAGCTGCATTTATATACTAGGGGCAATATACGCACTAGAACAATAATAATAATGGACATTGTGATCTAATTAAATACGAAAGAGAGGCGAAAGATACCAAAGGGACATTCAAACTCATAAGCGAGAAAATAAACTGACAACGCCATGGCTAACGCATGAATGATTTAATTTAACTCGATCCATGTGTGCTCATCTGCAATTTGACAATGAACTTTAATGGTATTTTTAAACAAAGTGTAACTACTGAACGGATGATACTAGAGGGGACTTAGTTCTGCAGCAGACTGGTACCTGCTCAGGAATGGTGAATCGAAGACAAGTATATCAGGTTGTTTTTTTTTAACTTATACTCGATAACAGTTATACAAATAACATATATAGTAAAAGAATAAACGTACGCATAATGATATGAAGCAGCTATAGTGGTTAATCAATCAAATCAACATGCTATTTTAACATTTTACAGAAATGAAGAGAAAAGAAACAAAAAAGATTAAAGATGAAATGATCATGATTAAAAACATGAAATTAATTGATATTAAAAAGAATGAAACGCAAAAGGATATAAATGATAATGATAAAGTGGATGTAAACAAAACAGGAAAGAAGAATACAGATGGATCAAATATTTGTGCTTTCTTCAGATTTCTATCTTGTATAACAGGACATAAAAAAGATGTTTAATGATGAACCGTCAATTACTTTTTAATAAATGTTATTATTTAAATATGTGTTTTTCTATTGTATTTTCTCCTGAGTAAGAATAATATTAGAACATCTAGTAACAGAGTACTCCCTGTAGCCTCTGTGCTATTTTATCGGCCACGATAGAAAAGCCTCCTTAGCGCTATTTTGCCGGCTCCGGCAAAATAGCGATGTAGATAGAGTTTTACTAATTTTCCGGTCTTAATTAAGATTTTTCAGTATGTTAATTACGAATAGAAAGAAATGTAGACACATTGAACACTTTAACGTGTTAATAAGAAATCTCTAAAAAAAACTTATACATAAGCAAAGAATGCATATTAAAATAAATATTCTAATAAGAAAATATCACATAAGTTTTGAAATAAAGTTACTTAACATACAAAAAATATATCTTTTTTTTAAATATAATAATTAAACAAATCATGAATATTAAAATTGATATTTTTATTAAAAATTAGAATAAAAATATCCCATAAGTTTTGAAATCAAAGGTAAAACTCAACAACTTCAAAATGCTTTACAAGTGTTACAAAAACCACGCAGTTCCCTGCTTTTGGTGTATTTTTTAGTCTTGCACAAGAAAGATGCTGCCACTGCAGACATGAACTGCACATAACACTTGTTGGATAGGGTTTTTAGAATAGCTTGTTTATGATTTGTTGTTAAGCGAGAATAACACAATTATGTTTTATTTGTTATTTTAGTTTTGTAATATTACGTATTACATAAGAACGCACTTGTTAGTGCAAAGTGTATACCAAGCAAGTTTGGTTTAAATCGACTGAAAGATGTTGAGTGACGGACAATTTCGCAAGTTTTGACAATGTTTGTTTCTGTGCTGCTTGTCATCTCAAATGCGTGCCGCCATTCGTAAATGTATATAGTTGCAAGATGAAAACGAAGATACGTGTACATGTAATGATGAAACAACTCGACTAACCAGTGGCTGAAGATTTGTGCTCTTGGCACCATGAACACAGCAGTACTTCATTGTACCATAGACTAGATCGTTATTAAAGGGTTTTTGTGCTCTAGGTTTCATAAAGTTTATAGTCCTTGAATCACGTTTCCATAGTCGCACATAGTTGTCCTTTTCAAAGTGCCCCCCCAAAACCTACTTTAGCTCTTCATACGAGTCGAACATAGCGTTTATCTCAAATTTCTTTGACAATGAAGTGAAGTCTTCCATTTTCGAACCTCATTGAGTTCAGTAAAAATATTATTCCATTTAGTCTGATAAAAAATCAGAAATAAGACCGGCAAAATAGTAAAACTCTATAAAAAACGTCTATTTTGCCGGAACCACCAAAATCGAGCTTGACTTGTATTTCATGAATTTAACATAGTGTTCAAATTATTAAAGATTTTGTTCCATGTTTAAGGTAACTAAAGGCACAGCTCGTGAAAGGTAAAAGTCAAAACCACATTAAATTGAACTTGGCCTGTATTTTATGATGGTCAACGACATTCTTTCCAATTAATCAAGGAATAATCAAGTAGCAATCCGCAAACATCATCATTTTAAACATAGTATTCTTATATTTCCTTTAACATGTTAATGAGGATGTCAAAAGTCGATCAGGAAACTCATATATCCATCCTTTGGTCATATTTAATGTGCTATAAAGAGAGAGGCAAAAAATACCAAAGGGACATTCAAACTCATTTTTCATTTAAAGGAATTTCAATTGGCCGATTCAGAGAACGTAGAGGGTGTACACCCCCTTTATTGGAAAATATGTTATTTTTCAGCATATAGTCCAAAAAATGTGATTTCTTGGTTGTTGGCTGATCTTTGATAGTCTACTAAATAGATACACTTCTTTGCAAGACAATGCATGGCTCGACATAATGTATTGACAGGTGTCTATTTGTGACTGAGACCATATGTTGTCCCAGTTGGCCTCTAGATATCTTTTTGGTCATTTAGTTGCTGTTTATTGATGCATACCCCATATCTCCTTTTATTCATCTTCATCTTTAAGGTTTAAATTTCATTTATGCCATCAAATATGAAATCATTTGCATCAGTAAATGAAACACCAAATCAATTAGTTGGCCCTTTATTTTCCTCAACAAGCAACTTTAACAATGATCATCTTTTCATTTTAGGTAGACAAAATTACAAATCAAATCAGAAATTTTGTCAAATTCATCAACTTGACAATAACATAATTAATCAAATCATAATTTCCATTACAAGTACATGCATCTCCATGAGAGGATCTAGTGTTGATTCTGTAAATTAATATTTCACTTTAATTTTCAGGTTTATATTTGGCATGGTGAAAATAAAGCTTTTTCTTTAAAAAAAAGTTTTGCTAAAATATGAGTAGGGAGAGGGGGTGGGGTGTTCATATCTGTATTCTTTGATTTTTTTCAGCCATTTTTCTAGATTCTTTTTTTGCCCGTTATTCTATATTCTTCATATTTTAACATCCAATAACTCTCTTTATTCTTTAATATTTTTAGACCATTTTTCTCTATTCTTTATATTTTTGGTCCTTTATTCTCTATTCTATCAACCCCATTCAGAGCCTAATATGTTGCAATCATTTATTTTTTTGCTGATTTGTACAACTAAAAATATTAACTTTTAGACTTCACAAAAAAATTTAACCAGAAACAAAAAAAGTAAATCCTTTTAATCTGATAGTAAATCTTCTACCACACAGAAATGCAGATAAACAAAAGAGAGGCGAAAGATACTAAAGGGACATTGAAAACTGCTGACTTACAAGAGTAACCTCCCTTGTGTATTAAACTTCAAATTTCACCAAAATCCTATGAACTTAAAACACCACATATTATTTTATATATTATTGCATTTTACATGATTATGACAACAAATCTTAAACATTTATGTTAGAATTAATCCTGTAGTTAAATATATGTTGTCCATTCCTCAGGGTTTATACAATATTTTCATAGTGGATTTATCATGAAATATTACTATCAAATATCTAGCTGGAATTCTTCCTTGACACACATTTTTTTTTTTTATCACAATGTAAAATCAATCATCAGATAAAATTGAAAATGGAAATGGGGAATATGTCAAAAAGACAACAACCCGACCAAAGAGCAGACAACAGCCGAAGTCCACCAATGGGTCTTCAATGCAGCGAGAAAATCCCGCACCCGGAGGTGGTCCTCAGCTGGCCCCTAACTAAAATTGTGTGCTAGTTCAGTGAAAACCATTAATTATCTAGAATAGAGGATCCAGGACTTTCAAAAAGGGGGGGCTCTAGAGGGGGTCCATAATTTGTTTTAGGTTACAGCGATAAAAAAAAACACTGAAAAATACCCAAATGTTTGCCATAAAAGGGGAGTGGCCTCAAATAAATAAAACCATGCTATACGAAAGAAAAAATCTCTTGTAAATACACAATATGGCATTTCAACAAAATATAAAATGAATTATAAAATATGACTGAATCCCCCTACCCAGAGTTGTAGCAGATCCAAAATGATAGTTTTCAGTCCCATCTGATTCTAAAGCATATAAACACCATTAGAGAATTAAATCAGCTCTGGGTAATATTTTCAAAAAGGGAAAAAATAATATGAGTGGCTTACAATATCCTTAATATAAGTGTAATATAACTATAGTTTTGGTATGCTAAATGAAATTACCAAAAATTCCTTTAGATCCTGAAAAGATAAATAGGTTCACATTCAGCATCTCTAATTTGATTATCAGTTGTATTTGGTAGATAAAAGCAATCCATGTAGACCAATTACCTCTAGATGTTTTATGTTCTTTTTGTGTAGCTTGGTTGATGGATCAATCAATTAAAATGCAGAAATGCAGATAAACTTTAAAAAAAGACAAAAAATTATTTTGCTTATTATAAAAGTCTGAGCCAAATTTTGTATAACACACTTTATGTGGAAGTTAAATTATTCAAGACTGTGATTATTAAACTAATATAGTTTAAAACAAAGAAAGTGCTTCATACAATTTTACACAGGAGAATCTAAGGAAGAAAAATGAATTTATTACATACTTCAGGGATACTATCATTAAAATTTTATTTATTGAAGTATAACGTATATAATCCTGCCTAATCTTTTATTTAATGAATGTTTGTGGCAAAAGTCATACTGGTAAAAACGGGGGAAAAGTTATTCTGCAATAAAACCAAAGATTATGTAAACAATTTCCAATATTAATTGGCTGAAACAAACACAAATTATCACCATAAATTCCCTCCCAAACAGTCTGACATAAGAAGACTAGTTTACCCCGATATATTCCTTAAATGGACTCCAATGGTGATGGGCTCATAAAATTCAATATAATGTGACTATTCTTTTTTCAAACTATCAAAAATAAATCAGAAATCACAACTTACAAAGAATATCTAAACAAAAACAAACAATTAAATATAACACAATAAAATAATAATTCAATAGGATTCTGTTAACACAGAAATATTCCGACCTGCTTTGCAGAAAACAGCAATGCGATGAACTTTACTACAATATGTACATTTATCGTATTTCATTACGTCTATTTCATTTTTCTCAGCACTTCGGATTAACAAGTATCACCATCATGACTATATTATAATGTGAGCAAAATATCTGACGAAGAGTCACATGTACATGTATCAATAATGCATAATTTTGCTGATATCGTTATCTGACCTGAAAATAGTTAAGGCAAGAAACAACACTTTACTTTGGATAAAGAAAACACTCAATTCAATGCAATTATCAATTTTTCAGCATTCAGAAATATCTTATTAGCCAAAAAACAAAACATGATTGATTGATTGACTGTTGGTGTTCAAAAACCCACTTTTGCACTTTTGGCTATATCATGGTTAGTTTTTATTGGTGGAGGAAGCCAGAGTGCCTGGACAGAACCTTCGGCAGGAAAACCACCAATCCCAGTTAATTAAGATTGGACTTGAATGCACGTGCCATGTGCGGGGTTCAAACTCACAACCTCAGTGTTGAGAGGCTAGTGATACATAGCATATGAATTACTTAGACTACTCTTCCACCGAAACAAAATAAGGATAATGTAATAGCTTCAAGTTCAATGGACTATTACTAGGTTCTATCAGAATCTCTTTTTCATACAAGTGGCCCATCAGAATTTAATCATTTAAACAATGTACATGTTCTGCAGTCACTGAAGCATATCTTAAGGGAAATGGTCTCAAATATATTCTGAAAGTTGTGATACATTGGTACTGGTGATGGTGGAAATGGAATACCCTGCATGATGTTAACTGTATATTGGTTAATTGTTGCTTGCTTTATAACATCCTTTGGCAATTATTTCATGCATATTCAGGACAACAAACTTTTAAGGATGTACTTAGGTCAGGTTTAGGAATTTTTGTCAGATGTTCGGACTCCTTGGTTTTTTTCCTATGATATAGGGTAAAATATTTTGCCCCATAACACCAAAATTTAAGCAGATTCTAGATTTCTTTTTTCGATTTGAGACCCAAATAATACCAATGCAAATATAAGGTAAAAGTCAGTGTCAGCCTTTTCCCGCAATTTAAAAAAAATTAAATATCTCGAAAAGGAGCTCCATAACCTATCAATATTGTAAGCTTATTTTGTTTCTTAACTAATGCTCTTCTGACTTATAGTATCAATTTTAAATTCTAGATTTTTTAATTTCACCTACCATAAATACAAAAGGTAGGTTCTTCAAGGTGGGATGACAGGGATGAAGGGCAGAAAATTTTGACTGTCAGTGGAAAACAGTAGTATATTGGATAGGGACAAACATATTGCCTTGCAACAGTCCACCTACAAACCTCTCAAAGAGTTTTTGCTAGGGTTCTATTACATGCAGAGCCCACATCTGTGAGATGCAGCTTATAATGATGAGCATTAAAGTTTCCTTTGCATAGTGTATGGAGTTATGTCCCTTTAGCTTGTATGCATGTATCCCAAAACATGGGGGGATGTACTTCAAATTAAAATCACTCCCTGAAATCAAAGGATAAATTCCCAAACAAAAAACTATCATGAGATATTTTCTGAATATAAGAAAATTTACAAAATGAAAAGATTTTCTATGTAGCATAGTTAACGACAGACGTAGTAATATCACAAACATCAGGGAACAACTCTGCAAAGGTCAAAGCAGGAATTTTGAATCCCTGTTTCATTGGTAAATAAAGTATCAAGTGAAAATATTTACATATAGATTTTAAAAATATACATGTGATAATAATTTAAATGCAAGTGAAAGTATATCGACAATTTATCACATTTTTGAAAAACAACTAATAATTTTTTTTTACAATATTTACAAATGAGGCTATAGATTTACAAATATATGAATGTTGGCATTATCTGTTCATTGTGAATTATTGCATGCATTTATTATTGTGACTGTTGATCAACAAACAAAAGGTCAATTAGAAAATGCTGGATATATCTGAGGCAAGTTTTAACTTGGAATTAATGTATTACATGTCCACTAATATTTTTCATAAAAATATTACAACATTGCCAAAATTTATGAATTTTACAAAATTTGATATTTCATCCCATTACCATTGAAAGAGAGATAACTCTAAAACTATTACATTACAATATTCAAAGATTGGAAGTTTTCTTTTGATGAGTTTAAACATGTTTAATGTAATTTGATTTTAATACATTCACTATGACAGCCATTTTGGGGGATTACTGGAGCTGTGGTCCAATGGCCCAAGCAGGTTCCCAAAAAGGCCTTCAGATGTCAGCGATGTCTTGATTAGTCTAACTTACATTAAGGTGGATTTTGTTATTTTATCTCGTCAACGGTGGGAGTGGTAAAAGTTTCTATTACACCTAATCACTATTTGTCTGCCATTACTGGACATCACAAAGGTTCCCATAAAATTTTGATGTCACAATAGAAAATTTCCAATGCCACAAAGGAAAGTGATTATTGTATGACATCAATAGTTCAAGTGTTGAGAATTCTCAGGTCAAGTGTTGCAGATTCCCAAATAGAGATAAGTATATGGTCCCCTGTGTCCACTTTTTGAAGTGAAAATGCCATTTCCACATTATCATTATGAAAATTAAATACAATATCTTGAGCACTCCTTTTGTATTCCATATAACTATCAAAATCTAAGTTAAACTTTGAGTTAGCAGGTGGAAAAAAAATCTGGCAGATTTTATTTAAAATGGATTTGGAGGAATCTTAATCAGCAATACGAGTATGGAAGAGCTTCATCAATGTTCATGCCCACAAATTTATGGACAAGATAACAGATTTTAAAAAACTTTATACCTTGCTTTTAAAAATTAGTACATTTGTAACAAAACTATTTTACATCAATTTTTCTTTTTGTATTATGTGTATATAGTATACTCTTATGAACACAACAATCTTACAAGACTTTTAAAATCTTTTGTTGGTTTACAGATTTCATCACAAAAATGTAGATGAATGTGAAAAAAATAAAAACTTCAGTCGACTTATCTTCTAAAGTACCAAAAGGCAAACAGTTTTCTGTGAACAAATGATCACTTTGTTTCACTGACTGAGATAAAAAGGTAAAGATGGAGTCCATGCAGCTAGTTTAACCCGACCATACATGTATATATGCTAGTCAATTCAAATAGGAGTTGAATGCACCTAGACACGATCAAGCTTAGGTTCAAACCCACATCCTCAGTTTTGACAGCTGGCTAGTGATCACAGTAGATGGGCTACTTAAGACCACACAACCACATAGGCCCCTTCCAAGGTTTGTTAATGGAAATTAATCTATTTGGAAGGCTTAACATAGGAATTCCCTATTATTTTGCTCCTTTTTTGAATATGTTTACCTTGTAAGTTGAGAACATGGAGAGACCCACAATTTTGTCATTTGTTTACTACCAAAAACCTTGGGGTGGACATTTTTTTAAGAAAATAAAAGTAACATGTTATATTTCATTTTTCATTTTTGGCCATACTTAAAGAATTATTCCAAAAAACCAGTATCTTTTCATGTAAAAATAAAAATAAGTGGCCGTATCTGTAAACCAACAAAGATAAAAAGACCCCAAAGCACTAACAACAATATGGAATGATCTGAAGCATTATTAACAAAGCACTCAATCAATGTAATGATAAAACAATATATATTTATAATAAATTCACACCACATTTAAAAATAGCATTGAAATTCATTGTCTGATGACAGGTAAATAATTAACTAATTTGTACTCAGGGTCACAGCACGACAAAACAATTTTCATTTAATATCCATAATTCATTCACAAATTTAGAGTTTAGGTACTTCACTAGTACTACAACAACATTAATGGAACTTATATGATTGCACCAGATTTGCATTTCAACAATGTCTTTCCAGTGATGCTCAAGGCCAAAATGTATTTAAAAGTCAAAACATTATTAAAAAAAATACACATTTACTTCAAATATGTGTTGGTTGACCTAACAACATTTGCAAAACTATCACTTTTGGTCTGTGTCGTCAAATGTTTTCTATTCTGATGATTAAAATTTTCTACTGCCATTTCAAAATCTTATGCATTCTAGGAAATTTTTTTCTGATTGTACACAAAAAAGTTGTGTTGTGATTGGTTAAATTTGTCCTTAAACATGGAAATTGAACCAATGACGTGATCCTTATTTTCTATTCGTGGAACAAATAATGAAATTACCCATAATCCTTCACAATGCTTAATATTCTGAAACAGCGAATCGTTCAATCAAACAACTGATTAGTCATGGGGGAAATTATTGACACAGAGTAATATGTAATCAGTTAATTTAATTTCAATGGTATTTTTAGACGTAGTGTTAGAAAACAAATACAGCCACTAAATGATGCGAACATATAACCACAATAACAAAAACCATCAACAACATCAATCAAAAACTTTATAAACCAATAAAAAACATGTAAAAAATCTGGCAACAAAGCTGTTGGTTTTATTACATTGTCTAAAAATACCATGTAAAGGTCAGCAAATCAACCTGAATTAATCATGTTATTAAAACTGACAATCAAGTAGACCTGACTATCAATTCTTCCCTTTAAGATTTAATCTATCAATTCAATTAACAAATTAAAGCTCTTTTACAAATTGAACATAATATTATATATATCTAAAAATTATTTTTATTGCTATTTAGAAATATGACCATAAGGTTAAATGGTACAGTACAAACAAGGTGGTTTAGTTAAACATCAGTCTTACAGGTGTTGAGGGATTCACTGATAATTAGGGTGATTGAAGGCTATGTCTATCATATTTGTTTTTCGTAAATAGTTTTGTCATAAATAAGGTTGTTAGTTCATGTAGTTTTCTCAATTGAATTGTTTCATATTTTTCATGCCTTTTTTAGCCAACTATATGGTATGGGTTTTTTCTTATTGCTGAAGGCCTTGTTGAGATTTTTCAAAGTAGGTTCAGGGGCGGATCCAGCCATTTATAAAAGGGGGGGTTCCTAACCCATTATAAAGGGGGTGTTCCAACTATAAGTCCCATTCAAATGCATTGATCATAAAATAAAATGCTCCAGGGCGCAGCTTGATACGACCGCAGAGGTCGAACCCTGAACAGTTGGGGCAAGTATGGACACAACATTCAAGCTTGATACAGCTCTGAATTTGGATTGTGATTGACTATTTGACACAGCATAGGTTTCTGACACAGAATGAATGTGGTCTAAGAACTTAAAATTTTAAATTGGACATTCACCTATTATGGTCCAATATCCAAAATCTAAATACATGGTTAGATTCAGCATATCAAAGAACCCTAAGAGTTCAATTTTGATGAAATCAAACAAAGTTTAATTTTGGACCCTTTTGACCTCAATGTGGACAAAGTTGATAACGGGGCCCAAAAATCAAAAATCTAAATACATGGTTAGATTCAGCATATCAAAGAACCCCATATATTCAATTTTGTTGAAATCAAACAAAGTTTAATTTTGGACCCTTTTGACCTCAATGTGGACAAAGTTGATAACGGGCCCAAAAATCAAAAATCTAAATACATGGTTAGATTCAGCATATCAAAGAACCCCATATATTCAATTTTGTTGAAATCAAACAAAGTTTAATTTTGGACCCGATTTGGACCAACTTGAAAACTGGGCCCATAATCAAAAATTTTAAGACATGTTTAGACTCAGCATATCAAAGAACCCTAAGAATTCAATTTTGTTAAAATCAAATTAAGTTTAATTTTGGACCCTTTGGACCTTAATGTACCAATTTGAAAACAGGACCAAAATTAAGAATCTAAATACATGGTTAGATTCAGCATATCAAAGAACCCCATATATTCAATTTTGTTGAAATCAAACAAAGTTTAATTTTGGACCCCAATTTGGACCAACTTGAAAACTGGGCCCATAATCAAAAATCTAAATACATGATTAGATTCAGCATATCAAAGAACCCTAAGAATTCAATTTTGTTAAAATCAAACTAAGTTTAATTTTGGACCCTTTGGACCTTAATGTATACCAATTTGAAAACGGGACCAAAATTAAGAATCTAAATACACGGTTAGATTCAGCATATCAAAGAACCCCATATATTCAATTTTGTTGAAATCAAACAAAGTTTAATTTTGGACCCTTTTGACCTCAATGTGGACAAAGTTGATAATGGGGCCCAAAATCAAAAATCTAAATGCATGGTTAGATTCAGCATATCAAAGAACCCAATATATTCAATTTTGTTGAAATCAAACAAAGTTTAATTTTGGACCCTGATTTGGACCAACTTGAAAACTGGGCCCATAATCAAAAATTTAAAGACATGTTTAGATTCAGCATATCAAAGAACCCTAAGAATTCAATTTTGTTAAAATCAAATTAAGTTTAATTTTGGACCCTTTGGACCTTAATGTAGACCAATTTGAAAACGGACCAAAATTAAGAATCTAAATACATGGTTAGATTCAGCATATCAAAGAACCCCATATATTCAATTTTGTTGAAATCAAACAAAGTTTAATTTTGGACCCCAATTTGGACCAACTTGAAAAACTGGGCCCATAATCAAAAATCTAAATACATGATTAGATTCAGCATATCAAAGAACCCTAAGAATTCAATTTTGTTAAAATCAAACTAAGTTTAATTTTGGACCCTTTGGACCTTAATGTAGACCAATTTGAAAACGGGACCAAAATTAAGAATCTAAATACACGGTTAGATTCGGCATATCAAAGAACCCCAATAATTCAATTTTGATGAAATCAAACAAAGTTTAATTTTGGACCCTTTGGACCTCAATGTGGACCAATTTAAAACGGGCCCAAAATCCAAAAACTTAATACACGGTTAGATTCAGCATATTAAAGAACCCCAAGAATTCAAGAATAAAACCCCATTGAAATTGGTCAAGAAATAAGCAATTTATACAAAGTATCTTCTTTTGCACAATACTGTGCAATTAAATATTTCTTGCAATTGCGCAATACTGTGCAATTGAATATTTCTTGCTATTGTGCAATACTGTACAATTGACAATTTCTTCCTATTGTGCAATATTGTGCTATTGGATATTTCTTGCTATTATGCAATACTGTGCAATTGAAGATTTCTTGCTATTGCGCAATACTGTGCAATTGAAAATTTCTTGCTATTGCACAATACTTATTATATAATAATTTACACATCCTGTTTGGTGTGTATCTCCTGCCATATCATTATTATTTGCTTTTAAATATAAATCTGAAATAACCAACTTAAAATGGAAAATTTTAAAGAAAAAAAAAGGAAAAAGGAAGAAAAGGGAAAAAAATCCCCCACAATTTTTGAACCCCTTATGATTCATCACCCCAAACTCAATCCCAGCCTTCAATGAGGTATGGTACCTTGCAGTACAATTTCAGAGAGATCCATACACTTAAACACAAGTTATTGTCTGGAAACTAGAAAATGCTTATTTTGGCCCCTTTTGGCCCCTAATTCCTAAACGTTTAGGCAATTACCCCAAACTCAATTCCAGCTTTCCTTTGTGATATGGAACCTTGTAGTACAATTTCAGAAAGATCCATACACTTACACACAAGTTATTGTCCTGAAACTAGAAAACGCTTATTTTTGCCCCTTTTGGCCCCTAATTCCTAAAATTTTGAGGCAATTACCCCAAAATCAATCCCAGCATTCCCTTTGTGATATGGAACCTTGTGGTACAATGTCAGAGAGATCCATACACTTACACAAGTTATTGTCTGGAAGTTACAAAATGCTTATTTTTGGCCCCTTTTGGCCCCTAATTCCTTAACTGTTGGTACCATAACCCCAAAATCAATCCCAACCTTCCTTTTGTGGTATTGAACCTTATGGTAAAATTTCCTAGAGATCCATTTACTTAAACTAAAGTTAGAGTGCGAAAACCAATGTGTCTTCGGACGACGACGACGACGACGACGACGACGCGTAACGTCATACCAATATACGACCACAAAAATTTTTGCGGTCGATATAAAAAGGGGTTCCAACCCCTGGATCCGCCACTGAGGTTGACCACATTCACCAGTGTTCACTGTAAGAATCCATGCACCTTGAAGGACGATTTTAATTGTCTCTAGTATTTGTCAGTGTAATATTTCTTCTTTAAGCATTTTTCTGACTTGAAACAAAAATAGAACATCAAAATCTTATTATCTATTTAGAGCTCCCATAGGATACCCCAGTTAGGTGATAAGGTCAAGTTTAATAATTGCCTCAGGTCACCAGGTCATTTTACAGCAAACTTAGTATACAGTTCTTTATTGATCTGATTCTTGGTTTTGAACATTTCAAAAGATCACAAGTCCGTTTAAATAAGAGGTCAGGTTGCAAGGTCACCCGCCAAACCCCAAAATTGCATGTTGGATTTGCCCATGTTGCAGCCACCTAATTCTTCTGAAAAATAGTTAAATTAAAGGTAAAATAGAAGTTTGAAAAATAAATGACAGCAGTTTTTTTTTCAACTGTAATCAACAGCTTGAATATTCATTACAAAAACACATTCATCAATCATGTCAATAAAACAGTAATAACAAATATAAATATACACAAACAAAACTTATATAAAAATACATTAGTATTAAACAGGTCAACCAATGAAAGACAACTTGTTTTATTTTTGGAAAATAATTGGCTTATCAAATGTAATGAAATATTACTATAAAGCTGTACTAAATCATTTGTTTGTGTTTTTCCAACAAAATAAATACATATATACATACATTGTATATATCTTAAGAGCAATAAGCAGGAATTTAATTCTTTTTAAAAGATTCTGAGATATCTAAAACATTCTTTTTGTTTAAATTTTGGATCAAATTCAAGTTATTACAAAAGTTAACTACACCAAAAAAAATACAGACTGTTATATTTAAAAAGAAACTTGCTGAAACTATTTTAATTCTTGAATACAATATTTTTATTATTACTCAAAATGGTTGATGTGTACACAAAATGGTTGACATGGTTGCTGTGTACACAAAATGGTTGACATGGTTGATGTGTACACAAACACACAAAACATAACAAACAGAAACTTGATAAACAAGATAACAATTCAGTGTGAAATCATTAAATTTTTACATAGCATAAAACAATAATTGCCAAATTCAGAATAAATTTGATGTCTTTTATCATTTTTGAAAGGCAAATTGGTTGAAATCTCATTCCCTTAAACTCATGATCACATAGGCTTAACATGCATTCATACTTCAGTAAAAGATTAATCTGCGTGGCATCAATAAATTTGCTATTCAGTCATCTTTTCAGGGTTTGAATTAATAAATGCAGACATTAATTTCAAAATTTACAATATTTTTAGACTATGAAATGTGAAAACTAAAACATTTTCACTGTAAAATGTGAAAAATATTAAAAGTGTTTTCAATGTGAAATAGAGTAGCCATCTGGATCCCTCTTTATGACTATAGATAAACTTTGACCTTTGGAACTTTCAAGTCCATTAGTTTCATTTTCACATTTCATATTGTTTTCTTCCTTTATTAATGCACTTTGACCTGTGACCTCTTCCTGTTTGATGCTGACCTCTTGACCTTTACCCTCGTCTGTGTTATTATTATCTCCCATGGTGAAAGCGCCCTGTAATTTTTGCATACCTTTATAAACTTCACTGTAAAATGAGGTATCCATTTCATTTTGGTTTTGAGAAAAGCTAGTGTCCGTAGATTCATTTCCATTCTGACCTACAGTAAAACCCCAATGCATCTGTTTCATGTGTTTATTGAGCTCGTACTTTCTGACAAAATCTTTTCCACACAATGAGCAGATGTGGGGACGATCCTGAGTGTGAATGCTCTGAACGTGTCTTTTCAGGTGGTCGGAGCGACTGAATCTTTTATGACAAATCTCGCACTCGTGTGGTTTGATACCTGTATGTATGGATAGGTGGCGCTTAAGGTGGATATTTTTAGCAAATCCAACACCACATGTCTCACATGCAAATGGTTTTTCGCCAGTATGGGACCTAATATGAACTTTGAGTACAGCTGGACTTGTAAAAGACTTATTGCAGTACGTACATACGACAGATTTGTCTCCATTATGTTTTTTCATGTGAGTTTGTAAATTTCCCTTTGTAGAGTATGACCGTCCACAGATATTGCAATTATAACTTGAGTGACTTTCCATGTGGCTGCCTAACTCTTCAGTACTTGGGCAAGTTTTGCCACAGATCGGGCAAATAAATTTAAGTTCTCGTCCATCTCCAGTGGTACTGGTCACTGTGATTGTAACTTGCTTCTGTTGCATAGCTGGACTTTTTGTAGATTCTCGTTCTCTTTTCAATCCTCCAAATGATGGAGTATCAAGCCCCCTAGCCTTCATGTAAGTATCAAAATAACTGTTCCCAGACTTTGAATCGTCAGATGCACTATTTTTAGAATCGTTAAACATTTGGTTATAGGAGTTTACATCAAATGGCGATTGATTTTTCTCCCTACTTGGCGTGTCCTTTCCATACATAGAGGCAAGATGAGTTTGAACGTGTTTCTTCAATTCTTCTGCACTGTCAAAGACCTCGGCACATTCAAAACACATAAGTGGATCAATATTATCTATTTTTGATGAGTCAGCAGTTTTTGGGTTTTCATTACTTGATTGGCTGATACTAGTTGATGCTTCCTCCATCATTTCTGCCAAATCTACAAAAGAAAATCAAAGTTTGAAATGAAACATAAAAAAAAGGAGATTAGGTATTTTCACTTTTGTTCTCGTACAAGAAACAAAAAATTATTTCTGTACTCCATGTATACCTTACAACAAAATTATTTTTATTTACCTATGAACGTTATTTTATTTGGCGGCATTTTGTCCATGGATATGGTTGTCTTTCTGATATTGTTTTACATCTAACCCCCTTGTTTTATTAATTTTGTATTTACATTGTTTCATCGATCAAATTTATTCGTTCAGTGTATGTTCACTTGTTTTTGTTAATATGTTTTTGATTGAGTTAAGCAATTTCAATTGATATTTTATAGTGTGTCTTTCTATGCTGTGATGTTACACTATTGTTTCAGGTAGGATGAAGGTTGGTTTAAACCCACTGCATTTGTTTGCACCTGTCCTAAGTCAGGAACCTGATGTTCAGTGGTTGTCGTTTGTTGATGTGGTTCATAAGTGTCTCTGGTTTTTTATATAGATTAGACCGTTGGTTTTCCTGTTTGAATGGTTTTACACTGGTCATTTTTGGGGCCCTTTATAGCTTGCTGTTCGGTGTGAGCCAAGGCTCCGGGTTGAAGGCCGTACTTTGACCTATAACGGTTTACTTTTACAAATTGTGACTTGGATGGAGAGTTGTCTCACTGGCACTCATACCACATCTTCTTATATCTATGATTATCTATGAGCTTATTATCCACTAAGGATCAAAGAAGAAGGAAGTAAAAAACTACAGGTCACTGCCCTGCTGCAAAAAAAAGCAAATCCTTAAAGAAACAAGTTGATATGTGAGCTATTGCTCACTAATGAGAACCCTGCTATAAGACAGAAAAAAAATATATTTGGGGGCTTGATGAAGGAATTTACCATGCACACTGAATAATCTTAGTATAAAAAAAATTCTTAAATTTTAAACAATTGTAGGGAGTTCCAAAATGTTATTGACTTATGCCTCTAACAGGATTTTACTCTGCTTTTTGTAAATTTATATAATTTCATGACTTTCAGTTTTAATTGTAATTTGGTTAATCACAAGATCGATGATATCTCTGGAATGACTAATCTGATAATAATTAGAAAGGAAAGGAAGTTTTATATTACTGATTCTGATATTGTTAAACAAAGGTCACTTTAATCTGTGAAAGGTAACTTATATTTTCAACAGACATGTAAAATTCCCAATTTTGTGGGATTTTGATGTCCCATTAAAATGGAACAACTATTAAAAAATTATCAAATTCAAAGAAAGCTACGTATTCATGGAACCTAAACTTGTGTAAAAATAAGGTAAGAATTTGTTTAAGCATTTCAGAGTTACTACAATACATGCTTAGATGGACAGATGGACATCAAGGCTTTCAAAAATTTTTGAGCCAGCCGGACATTTTTTTTATTTTACCCAATTTTAATCCGTTAAGACTAAGTAATAAAAGGCAATCATGGTAATCAGTTGAGCATCATATAATATAAACAATGATTGACATAAAAACAATATTAAACTTGAGTTTTAATATAAATTCGATGTTCTGACATAAACTGTTAAATTGACAGTGCATCATTTGAAGTGTGCAACATCAGCGTACTAATATATGCCATAGACTCTTTTAATATTTGTGCAGAATTACGCTGTCAAAAACTTTACTTTCGTTTTTAAAAAGTACATATTCCTAATACCACATGTTGACTTGACAATGGTGAAACATGTACCAGAGACTTACGCATACAATGGTATACCATAGTAAAACAACAAAAACTTTTCTAGAACTTGAATATCAATTAAAACTTGACATTTTTGCTTTTTACACGACATAGACCAGGGGTCCTTTTCAAAAAAGAGCTTACCACTAAAATAGATTGTAAGTTATACTGAAATGTTCACTACTTACAAGTATTTTTACTCTGAAGATTTTTGTGAAATGAGTCGCTAAACCATTTCCATAAGAGGTGGTCGACTAGTGATCTGCAGAAGATGTTTATCAACTATCATGACTATCTAAACTTAACAAGAGTTCATATGCTGAAATATGTTGCCTGCTTTACTGACCATGATTGAAGTTTATGTTGAAAGTCTTTAAGATAAGCTTTCATTATAGGTAAATATATAACTTAACATTATCAATGATTCAATCATGTAAATGAGGTCAAGGTTAGATGGACAATAAAAATCAATCCAAACACCAAATATAGTTGATATACTGCTTTTCATGCCCAAAAATCAGACCTAACCATGAAAAACTTAACATTGACAAATGAACTATGAAAATGAGGTCAAGGTCAGATGAACCCTGTCAGACTGACATGTCCCAGGTTAGGGGAGGGTTGGGATCCCGCTAACATGTTTAACCCCGCCACATTATGTATGTATGTGTCTGTCCCACATAACAATCATCCCATGCACTATAGTTGACTCATTGCTTATAGTATCCAAGAAACAAATCTAACTACAAAACATTGACCAATAAACCATTAAAATGAGGTCAAGGTCAGATAAACCCTGCCTGGCTGACATATATTCATGACAATCATTTAATATCCTAAATAAAGTTTAATAACCCATTACTATAAGTACTTCAGATCTTAATTTAATAACAAAACACTTAACATTGACCAATAAACCATAAACAAAAATGAGGTCAAGGTCAGATAAACCCTGCCTGACAAACATGTACAACTTACAATTATTCAATACACCAAATATAGTCGACCAATTGCTTATAGTATCTCGGAGATGGACTGAACCATAAAAATGTATCACTGGTCCAAGAAATGAGGTCAAGATCATGTGTACCCTTTCTGATGAACATGCTTTCCTTGCAATGATTCCATATAACCAAATACTTATCTCCATATAGCGTGTGTGAGTTGCGATTAATTTCTACTCAAGAGACTTGGTGACCATCGTGGCATTATTTTATTCATTTTGGTTATTTCTTAAAATATAGGGTGGGTTGGGTTAATGGCAGAATATTATTACTTTGGCCATGACAACAGTAAAAATATTTGACACCAATATTGTTTATTTAATTTAATTTTTTTATTAGTATCTATATGTATTATTCATTAAAACAATGACAAACATGTACAATGTATACAATTAAATTTAAATTGTGATAAATAATATCTAAAAGAACACTTAACATAATTCATTATTCAAAACGTGAACATTAAAATAACCATGATGCAAGTACAACATTAATAACAAAATGTGTCGTCTGCTAAAGAATCAGAATTATACATGTAACCTTGACTCACCAGCTACTACTGTTTCACAGCAAATCACTAAATGCTAAGCAAGATTGATTTTTATCTCAGCTTGTTTGAACTGTTGTTAATTTTGGTGAATGTCTAATATAAAGGTGATTAACTTAAAAAATAAATGAAGAATGTGTCCATAGGACATAGATGATGCCCCCGCTTGCATATAACATTATAAAGGGGCATAACTCGAGAACGGTAAAAGTGATGCCACTCAAATTCAAACTGGATTTGTGTTTTGTGGTAATAAGCAATGTGTATAAGTGTATTAACATTTTGCTAAGGCAAACTAAAGTTAGAGATCGGAAACCAATTTTGGGATGTACGTACAGACAAGGGTTACACTTAATGCCCCTCAGCTGCGGCAGGGGCATAATAACTTTCTGTTGTGTCAAATCATTCAAAGTGAAACAGGGTGCGGCTGCTGATTTACAATCTATGACTCCTATTTGTATATGTCTAGTATGGAATAAAGAGAAATTTTCAAGACCACACACACAATCACCTGGATTCACAAGGAAAATCACCAACAAGAGTGATTTTTAAATGACTCTGTCTGTTCCCTATATCCCTATAGACTACAGCTCATTCTAATCTTAGATTTTGTGAAAATATTCAATTCAAAATTTAATTCAAGATACAACATGAATTGTTGTTTGTGCAAATAGATCTATAGAGTAGACACTTTGACCACTTAGAAATTTTGGCCTGTCTGTGCCAACTCCTACCATCATATCCATTGGACACGTGAAAAATAAAAGAAGAATGTGTCTGAGGACAGGAATGCCCCCGCTCAAGCTTTGCAATTTTAAAAAGTTAAAAAGGGGCATAACTCTAGAATGGCAAGTGACTCGCTGCCCAAATTCAAACTCTTGTCTGCTAGTTTTGGTTCTTAGCATTGTGAATGAGTTTCATAAAATTTGGATGAGGAAAATTTAAGTTAGAGTGTGGAAATGAAAATGGGACGGACGGAGGACAAAAAGACGGATGGACGGTCAAGGGTAATACTTAATGCCCCATTGCCTATGGCGGGGCATAACTATCAAATTGTAGTGTTATACAATCTGAATTGTTATTTTACAGCAACTAACTACACCAGTAAATACTGTAAACCATCTTATTTTCACGTTGATTACTTTTAGGTCCCACTATACAACAATTTTTCCCCTCAATTTTCTATCTTTTCATACAACTTTTACATATTTGCAGCAATTCATATATTGCTATTTTTCTACTCACCAAAGTCAGATAAATAAATCGTTCAAGAAAATTAGTTGGTTTAACAGTATTTTTTAATATAACAAGTTTTAAAAAATATCTTATATAGATACCCTAATGATTTGTATTATTCATCATTGCCTTTAAAATGTTTGTTTAACTTTGCCTAAAACATTTGTATCATTCAACAATGCCTACACATGTACAACATTTGGATTATTCAACATTGCTTATACAATATTTGTTTTATTCAACTTTGCCTAAAACATTTGTTTTATTCAACTTTTTTTTAAATTGTTTTATTCAACTTTGCCTGAAACATTTGCATCATTCAAAAATGCCTACACAAGTTAAACATCTGTATCATTCAACATTGCCTTCACAACATTTGTTTTATTCAACTTTGCCTACAACGTTTGTACTATTTTTGCCTATTTCTTCATACGTCTGACCTTCTGAAGAATTTAAAATGCCCTGCTCAATATCACTAACACTGTAACTAAATTTTGGAAATTCAGGCTGCAATGATATCGAGTCCGACAAAATGCCATCGCTTATATACATTTGTTGCTGTTCTCCAGGGCTTGCCGTCTGCTTCTGCCAAATCCCTTCGCCATGAGGATTACATTTTTCGATATGCTTCATAAGATGGTCATGGCGATTGAAAGTCTTGCCACAACTTTTACAAGTTTGGATTTCAAGTTTTTCCGGATCATGAGAGTTCCGTAAATGTCTTTTCAGACTTTGGGCATAGTTTGTTTTAAAATCACAGTACTCGCAATGAAAGCCGTTCCGTTCGTGTACTTTGATGTGTTCCTTATAATGGTGTTTTCTTTTGAAAACTTTATTACAAATATCACATTCAAAAGAACTTTTATGAGCTCGTAAATGCGAGTTCAAATAATCTTTGCAGGGAAATATTTTTCCACAAATGTCACATGGAAACTGTTGATTTTTGTGTTGAGATTCATGGACTCGACGACCATGCTGGGACCTCAAAACCGCCCCACATATAGAACATTTCCAAAAATTTCCTGCATGTTGATTCATATGATCTTCAAATTCACAACTACGATTAAACCCCTTTCCACATTGTACGCAGTTATAAGGGAAAACATTGTTATGTTTGTTTAAATGAAACTTCAGTCCTGTTTTGGAGAAGAATTTTTTGGGACATCCCTGCCATGAGCACTCAAATTTTAAACGATTCCCATCATCTTTTGCTTTTCGACCTAAAACAACTGACTGGTCAGGGCTTCCTGCAGCAAAGAGCTGAAAACTTCCCTTTTCTTTCAATGACATAAATTTTTCAGCATACATTTGCACTGACTCATCAAAATCCATAGATTCATCTTTGATGGAATTACTTGTACTATTCAAAGAGTTATCTCCCTCATAAAGAGACACGCCTTTCTCATGATTTATCTTGCTTTGGTTATCTAATGTGAAATCTTGATCTTCATTGTCAAGAACCGGTTCAACTTTGATATGATCAAGTTCAAGATTTTCACCGATTTCTATGGATTTCTTTATTCTCTCTGTAAATTCACTGTCTTTTTCTTGCATGCTCTTGGTTATCCCTGTTGAGAAGGAAAATTTCAAAATAATAATGAATAAATTGAAAATCGTAACTTTATCCAAATTCTGCGCATTCCTTAAGAATCATTAACACTGAACTGAACATTTTATACAAATTAATGACTAGTCTATTCAATATTTTTTACTGAGATGAAATAATTTGATATTTAACGATAACAACAGATTTCCAACAAAATGAAGTCATTTTTTCACTATTTTCCTATTCCTTATGAAAATCTTTTTTTAAATAAAATTTTTCAAAAGGTTTTCACTTAAAGATTGAAATATTTTTATAGATTTGTATAAATATCCCAAGTCATCTTTAACCTCATTGGTAAATCTTGCAAAAATTAACCCAAATAAATATAAACTTACCAAAAATAACAGTCCAATGACAGCTAACAAAACAAACTGACAAGGTCCCATGGCACTCATCTAATCAGCCAATCAAAACAGCCGATACAAAACTAAAATATCTTTACCAACAAAAAAAATTCATTTATTTGAATTTGGTATCTTGAAAACTTAAAGTTAGCTTGTTATGTGGTAGCATTGTAACTCTGTCCTTCATATTTTAACAATTATCATTGCATTGCAAGACTGACCAATGAGATTGAAGAAATGTTCATGTAATTTACACAGCAAACAACACTTATCCGCCAAATGTTGCAACAATCACGACAATAATTATAGTTCATTTCAAATGGAATATTGTACAATATACTAATTTTTTTACATATGTTCTCTATGTTTAATATTGCAATAAAAAATTGCAGTTTAGTGCATGCAACTTGATTCTACTGTTACTATGGTTTCACAATAATTACTCAATAACTCACTACACATGTAGCAATAAATTAATTAACCTTTTTCTTTGGAAAATCTAAGGTTTAAATGTGGATTTTTTTTTAAATTAATCAGCCAGACCTCAAGTTTTTTTTATGAAAAAGGCTCAATTTCTGACCTGATTTCAACCTAACTATCCAGTCAAACCAGTTGACTTTTCTTTTCAGGAGCAGTGCTTCTATCAAGCTGTCAATCCTCATGTGAATAATATTAAGCGACATATGCATTTAACTTGATCATTGTGAGTGTTTATAGAAGAGAATAAATTATTTCAATTAAAAATTTTGATTGGTAACAAAGGGCAGCAATGATTTTCATGCTGATTTTCCGCTGCAATGTAATTAGTACACATACCCTCTTCTTGTGGGACCTGGTATTCAGCTGGCAAAAATTTCTCTAATTCTTCCTTCAAACTTGGGAATTCTTGAAGAAGCTGAAAGCAAATACAAAACATCATTTGTAAGAAAAATATAAATTTCTCTTTCTTAAAAATATCTATTGTCTCTGTTGGCTTCATTCACTATTTGTATTATGTGCAGTGACTAAGGTACTGTAAATTCAGGTGCATTTATTATTGCGATTTTCAAAATGGACAAGCGAGTTTAATTATTGCGGTTTTAGAAAATCTACATACAGATCTATGGGTTATCAAAATGCGAGTTCTTATTATTGCGATACTCACCGAGTCGCATTAGTGCATACTAAAACCTCCCAATAATTTCTGAATTTACAGTACTCTGAAATTTAGAGCTTTTATTTAGTGGAATCTTGTCTGTAGTTAGAGGCAACATGGTGGTCTCTAGATGTCTATTTATGTTTAAGGATATTTCACGCAACGATCATATCACAACTTCATATTTATGCCCCATTTATGGGCATTATGTTTTCTGGTCTGTGCGTCCGTCCGTCTGTTCGTTCATCGTTCGTCTGTTCGTCCGTCTGTCCTTTCGAATACATGTCCGTTGCACCACTCGTCCGTCCATTATGTATGTATGTGCCTTCGTCAGGAGCCACTTCAGGTTAAAGTTTTTGGTCGAGGTAGTTTTGATGAAGTTTAAGTCCAATCAACTTGAAACTTAGAATACATGTTCCCTATATGATCTTTCTAATTTTAATGCCAAATTAGAGATTTCCCCATTTTCACGGTCCACTGAACATAGAAAATGATAGTGCGGATGGGGCATCCGTGTACTGGGGACACATTCTTGTTTTATTTTGTTATCTTATTGATGTTTTGCCTCACATGCCTCCCCCTTTTTTAAGTAAATAAATTGTCCTCTCTTCCATTTATAGAAAATTTCCATCATGCAGAGGTGTGGAAATATTTGTTGTGAGCACTTGTCCCTGGGCAAGTAAAACTGTAAATTTTACTTGTACGGAAAAAAAATTACTTGCCCTGAATTTCCCAATAAATATTGGAAGTATTTCACTGTAAGCGTGTATGATTTTTAAAACTCTTTTTTGTATCACAATATAAATGATGTTTGTGATATTTGTTTATGTGTATAATTAAAAGGAGGTATGGGGTTTAACATCAATGAAGTTTCTTCACTGGAGAGAAAGGGGAAATTTATAAGCTACGATGTCAATTCCATTTTTTTTTATATTCCCTGTCTTTCTCTGTCTGCATTTTCCATTTTTACTCAATTCATCATTATTATTTTCGTTCCTTGGTCTTGATTACCCGGTCTATGTGTTTTTATCAGGTATTTATCCATCTTGATAGAACTTGGTCCACACCATCTTCGCTAGCAATTTCGGATCCACAAGGTAATGATTTCCATTGGACGGAGCTGTAACTGGCTGCAACCAATCAAAAGCACCTTTGCGATGATCACATGTAAATGTGGAAAATGTAAATAAACAATTGCCACGTGTAGATTGTGCAACAAAGTCTTTACCCCCAAAACATAGGATGATATGTGGTGACAATTTTAAAGTTCTTAATCAACTAATTAATCAACTAATTAATGTTCTTGGGTATGTTTCTCGAGCAAATGTTGGAATGTCAACGTATATTTTCAGTTCCTGATTCACGAAATTTGTAAACACTACACACAACAATTTTTACACCTTCACACTGACGAGAGTTCAAGCGCTGCCATTGGTCAAGAATGATGTAGTCGAAATGGGCGCGACTTCTATCTACCCGTAGATGGGGAAGCATTAATATTGTAATCACAAATGTTGGCTTAATCTGCCAAGGTTGGAGAGGAGGGAACTGGATTGTAACCCTTGGCTAGCGAAGATGGGTCCACACCCCTGATCATGTTTTTATCATAACTTTCAATGAATATAACACCTTATTCTACATGTACTAAAACAAACACTGGATATGTCCACCATGTTCTAGTGTAACTTATACCCATGAAACAATTGGGTTGCCTTCTTAAGCCCCCCTTTCCCCTCACAGACCATACATTTGTCCAGTTATTTTTTTCTAACATTTCAGTATACAAGGGTCTGGTTGGAGGGCCCTTCATTTCTGTATTCTTTAATTTTTTAGGTCATTTTTCTATTTTCTTACATTTTTTTAACCATTATTTTCTATTCTTCATATTTAAGCACTCCATTATTCTCTATTTTTGGCCTATTTTTCTCCTTCCTTTATTTTTTTGGCCCAATTTTCGGTAGTATTGGCCCATTATTCTGTAAACCCCATCCAGACCCTTGTATACTCATGAAGTTTGCTGTTGATTGAGGGTTATAGTACTTTTATTTACAACACTGTATTATAATATCTTTTGAAGTATTTCAGAGTGAATTAAAAACAATCACCATCAAGAGCAATTATTGACTGAATCCCCTGTGTGTTATGTGTGTGGACTGTGTCATGTGTGTGGACTGTGTCATGTGTATGGACTGTGTCATGTGTGTGGACTGTATCATGTGTGTGGACTGTGTCATGTGTGTGGACTGTATCATGACAACCATTTTGTTCAGTACCTTATATCCAAGCAGTTGCCTGTCGTCTACACTATATATAACCCAACACTTGACTGCCTGTAAGATTTTCTCATCCTCTAATTCCATATCATTAAGTCGTTTTAGATGACCAATCATTTCTCTAACAGGAAGGTCTAAAAATATCTCTTCTTCCAAAATCTGCACAAAAAGTTGACATTTGAATTATTCATGAAGATGGAACAAGTTCTGTTTTTTGTGGAAACTGAAAATTCATGAATGATTTTTTGCTTTACCAGATGAAGTGATAGAAATAATATTTACTCTGGTTGCCATGGCAACTGATTTCTTATCTTTTGTTTTACAGCAGTAATGTTCTACAAATATTTAGGAATGGAAGGCCTTTTTACAACAAGTATTTTTTTTCTTGAGACTTTAGGAAATTTGCTGTTGATTGCATATATCTGACAGGCTCTGTTAAATCCAGTCATAAGATATCTGGTTACCCTTCCGGAGCACCTGAGGTCACCCCTGGTTATTGATGGGCTTCATGTTGCTCAGTCTTTAGTTTTCTATGTTGTGTTTTGTGTACCATTGTTTGTCATTTTTTGTTTTTGTATTGGCTTTGTCAGTTTGTTTTCAACTTATGAGTTTGAATATCCCTTTGGTATTTTTGCCAGACCTGCCAACTATCCCGATTTATGGGGGAAATCCCCCATGAGAGGTGTTGACCTGGATTTTGAAATTCTTTATTATATAAACTGAACACCTCAAAAAAGATATTCAAATGAGTTAAAAGGGTATTTAAGCATATATATATATATACTCATTCAAACAATATAGAAGTAGATTAAAAACACTTATGACAATATAAGAGGAACATTAGGTCATCTTGCACTTAAAATCCCCATGGAGATTTTGAAAAGTTGGCAGGTATGCTTTTGCATCTCTTTTCAAAACTAGGATCAATTTAATATTGTAGATGATATAACCTGACAGTTGTTATAGAGACTTATCTCTAGGTTGAACATGTTGAAGACTATATTTTACCTCTAAATTTGATGCACCGTGAGATTTTTTAAATTTATATTTCATACACATATTTCTTTTCACTCTTATTGAGTTTTTTACACTTTTACATGGATTCAACAAATAATGTTTCATGAAGTATACTGTTTGATCTGACTATTTTGCTTTATTATATTTTGAAAAAAGTATTGATCACTTTTAGCTCCATTCGGGTGCAAAAGTACTGACAATTGCATATTTTGTTTGTACATTTAATGCAGACGTGAAAGTGATGAAACAAGCATTTCATACTGATTTTTTTATTTGACAGGGGTTCAAATTAACATTTGGTACTGAAAGGTCCAGGACCTTTGACACTCCAAACTGAAAGGTCCACAACCTAAATTCCAGGTCCTACTTTTACTTGAAATATTTCCTAACATAGTAAGATACAAGTAAAAAAATTAATGTGCTGTTGGTGTTAGGTCAACTTGTTTCATTGTCAAAGTCACTGTTGTATAAAATATTTAATAACAATTGCAATTGTCTTGTATATTATAAATTCAGATAATCTTTTTTTTTTGTTATTGAGGAGGGTGTCACCACGGGTGGGTGTGTTGTCTCAACTATTGGTAATTTATTACTACTTATACCATTTTATAAAACAGTTCAAATTCAGAGCTGTTTAAGCAGAGACGATATATACATGTGTATATAAGTCTCTGGTTTAAGTGTATCATATCTAGTTGCACTATTATAATGCATTAGTTCCTCTGTGAAAATAAGATAAGAAACTTCCAGATTTGTACTGGTCCTTTAAAATTGAGAAGACATTACCTCTTGGAATTGTAGTAATACGTATACACTATACAAAAATCTACATGTAATATCAATATTTATTAATGATAAAGAAAATTACTGTCACATTTTTTGGATTTTGAGATGAAAATTTATGGACTAAAAGTAATTTTGAGTTTCTGTAAAAATATTTCCTACTTTTCTTTCTTTTCAATATATCTTTTGGTTTTCAATTCTAGTGTTTATATTTTATCATCATAGATGTATTTTGTCAACTGCCTGGAATTATTATTTTTCATTGTATTTGATCGGCAAACCCGAATTACCCTTATCCGCTCCGGAATCGGATCCGTTTTTGTTATTTTCTTCATTTCGGTTTATGGCATCCAATGTTTTTCAATGTTGTTTTGTCAGTCAGATACGCTTTTACTCGGATTTACACATTACTAGTTGGCAATTTTCGGTATAAAGCTAGCAGTTGAACAAAATGAACATCGCTGTCATGAATAATAATGATGAAAATAAATTTTGAGATTGTTTGGAAATTTTTGTTTAAAAGGTCGGCAAAGTTTATTTTATTTTCTTTCAAACCGAAGGTCCGTCGGGCGTAGCTTGTAACCAAAACGAGAGTCCGACTGCAAAATGGAAGGTCGCGGACCTCGGACCACCGCTAATTTGAACCCCTGTTTGATAAACACATGTACTTTTTAATACTACATGTACATGTCAAAACATTTAAGTTCTCTCACAAACAAAATTATTTCATCCCTTTTGTCTTTGAAAATTCAATGAAAGTACTTGTACTGTCATGATTGTTCATGAAAATAAATGTAACAACCATATTGCAGTGTGTGAAACCTTTTTTTTGGAACTCGCCAAATTGGCGAGCAGCTTTTCACTTCAACTCGCCAAATTGAAATCCCACTAGCCAGCTTGGCGAGTTCCTAAAATTTTGAACTCGCCATCTTATTCGTACATACATGTATTGTATGTAATAAACATTTTAGAAATAGCTTTATTCTAGGTTTACTTATATATTTGGTTGAAGCTTTGGAGGAAGTATCTGTGATTTCCCTTTCTCTTTGACAGTGTTTACGTATTAATTTTGTTCAGTGGCTTCTCATTCAGGAGTACTTGGTCAATAGAAAGGGTTAGTGGTATTTATATAATACCCTAAATAGGGTATACATTTATAACTATAATATATAATAATGTAAATAGGGTTAACAGATTAACTGAAGAATTTAATTTAATTTGTGATTTAATAAGAAATCACATTGAAAATGACATCATTTAAGCAACAATTTATGGGTTTTAACTTTTCTTGATAACTGTTTATATATTAACTTGGTTCCAAAGAAAATGTTGGTTTAAGAGGACTATATAAATCAAGGACTTGTAAATTTTCCTTATCTTGAAAAGTTGTTTTAAAATGTTTATTATTCAAAAGTTTCTACTGTTGACCATAATTAATGCATTTTCAATATTTGTGCCATTAGAAAATTTCAATAACAAATATTGTTCTGCAATGTACACTGTTAAGATTATTTTGGTGACCTTATCCTTCCTTTCATGTTATTTAAAAGCTGAATTAATAAGCATCTTATTTTTCTATTTAATATCCATTATTAGAATTAAGTTTTTATTTACAGTTTATAGGAAATTTACTCTTGATTCAATCTTCAAAACGTGTATTAAAATTACATTGCCAAAAGGAAAGTGAAAGTAATTCTATCTATCTATAAAACACGTTTTGATTGGTTTCAGTTTTTCATACAACTGTCATCTAGCCAATCAGAACACATGTAACATAATATTTATCATCTTGGTTCCTGTTTCAACAGAAGTCATGGATAACAGTATTGATTTTTGCGGGAAAAAATGTTTTTGTAAACGATCATTTGGCTGGCTTGATTCAAAGTCGCCACAGAAGGGTCACTCGCCACAAAGGCGAGTTCTATTAATTGGACTCGCCTAATATGATTCTTACTCGCATTTGGCGAGTTGGCGGAGGTTTCACAAACTGTATAATTGGATTTTTGTTTCAATAATAATCAAGGAGATAATTCACATTCAATTTTTTTTTGTTGTGGTTGTTGGGGTTATCACAACCCCAACAACCACAAAAAAAAATTGAATGTGAATTATAACTTATGATGAATCTGTTTCAAGTAACAAGTCTGATTTTATGCCATCAGACTGCCTTTTTTTCAATGAAACATACATACGATATGTAACTTATAGCAACATGAAAATATGAGCAGAAGTTTAAATTTTTTATCAAGTTCTCCATATGGCCTGGGGAAAAAGTTTTATCTCGTGTCTCCTTAAAAACTAGACCCTATGTCATTACAGATGTATACTATGTACCTGATCAAAATTAGTTTTAATGTACTCTGTGCTCTCTTTCAGCAATCCGGAACACAAACATTTGGCAGCCACTCTGTGTACATGTAAACAGTTCTCCAACTGTAACTGGGACGATAGAAAATCACAACACAAGTTCTGGATTTCCTCTACTTGTAATAAACATGCCGCAGGTAGCAGAGTCCACACAGTCACATCGTCCACCGACACGGCAGACGTGTAGAAAAATTCAATTATATTCTGTACAGCGTGGCCATCTAAACCATCAATTCTTAATTCTCGAAGATTTGTGTCAGTTTTGTATTTATTTTCAACTAAACTTTTAAAATATGGTGTGCTGACAGACAGAATTAGTTTGTGAGCTGGAATTAATGTGTTTCCACAGTTTAATATGATGTCACAAAGTTCTTGTCGTTTTCGTAATTGATTGATTGCACCAATTAGAAGATGGGCGTGGTTGACTGATGTGTAGTGCAATGAATTCTCCATGGTTGCTAATGTACTTGGTGGTTACAGGCTGTTCACAAATTATCTGTTTCTTCTACATTTTCATTCTGAGAAAAAAGTTATATACATATTATCTTTTGAAATTATAGCATTAAAATGAAAATAAATTGAGTGTTATATTCAAATTAAAATACCTGTTACAGGTAAATTGTATATTTTTGAGGGAAGAAAAGGACGTATTTTCACTTAAAATAGAAATAATGATGTCAACTAAAATATTTGTTTGACCATATGCGGAATTTCCATTTTTTAGAGAATGTAAATTTATGCTTCTTTAAAATTTACATTTGCATGTAGGTAAAAAATTATACAATATGAGATCCTTCAAAATCGTATAACAAAACATAAGTTACCACTGTTAGTCTGAGTAAAAGAGGCTCAATATTAGCAGAATTTGTTACATTGTTAAAATTTTATGACAAGTTAAATCAAATTAATGCTTTCTAAAACTTTTTTGGAGGGGCTAGTAAAATAGATTATTTGTTTTAATTTAAACTCAGATATTAAATATAAATATTTATAAGTTAAGATAAAAATTAATTTTATTGTTGAAGTTTGAATAAATGGATTGAATTTTTATGTTTCATTAAAAGATCCTATTTTACAAATTTATTGAGCAGTCAATACAAGCTTCTGGTATGATCATTTCTCAAATGTTTTACCCAATTTGACTATCATTGTACATTTTGAAAAAACATGTGTTACTTTGTTTTAAACATATAAGAAAATTGTAAAAAAAAATCCTGAATATGTTTTTCGCTAATTGTTGGGTTATATTTTACAGGTAAATCATTTCTAACTTTTTGACAATTAAACAAGTTCCAATACCAAGTTAAGTTGTACATCATTTTTTTGTACATACAAGCCGTACAGTTGCCTATAATTACTTACATCCACTTCATTTTAACTTTGGTGGATAGTTGTCTCATTGGCAATCATACCAAAGCTCCTTAGACCTTACTTTTTAAAATGTATGTAGACAATAACTTTGAAAAATACAAATTTTTGTCTTTTAATTTATAAGAAAATAGTTTTTTCCCTTTAGTTAGGCCAAAATAAAATAGTTTCCTGCCTCCCTACCTGAGGCTGATTTTTCCTAAAAGTTTTATTATGACCTCCTGAACCAAAGCAGTAACAACAGGGTACTGAATGTTTTTCAACATGCAACAGTAAACCCTTCTAAAATAAGATTACACAATCTCCTAGGGTAGAGAAATTTTCAACCCCATTAAACCCCTTATCATACATATTTTGAGAGGTAACATAGGTTTCTAAATGCAATTCTTGTTCCCTTCCTGTTACACATCGACTGCATTTTTTTTTTATTAAATTACTATTTTTTTCTTAAGTCTTAATATCTTATTATGAAAATAAATCATTAATTTGTATTTTTTGGTTCAATCAAACCTGGAAAATATATTCTTGTCAGTCAGTGTCATGTGGAACAAACCAGGAGTTAATTAATCACACGTTGATTGTCAATTATCAATCAATTATTATTGATTAATTAGAATACAACAACCTGTTGTTTATTACACCTGTCACAATCAGCTGTTAAAGGTCTCATGTGACGTAACAGGTGTGTATTGCAATGTTTCAATACGAAATTTTTTCATCAAACAGCCTTTCGTCGAAAAAAGGACTACGATCAAATATTTCCTTTGGTAATCAATATTTCCCCGTTCAGAAGGACAAAGAGGGACGCGTGTATGCAAAAATACAATTTATTATCTTTTCTATTTAATTCTGTACATTCCAAAATGCCCCTTTTATGAACTGAAACTTACCAACGTGTCAAAACTTCAGTCATGGCGGATCATAAGTGGGAAAAGAGAACACAAAAACCCACCCACCTGCAATGGGAGGGAACTTTACCGGAAATGCCTCGTTGTATGGAGGATATCCTATTTGTGAACTACGTCACCAATAAGTGTGCAATGCGGACAATACAACTAAGAATATCTTATCTGTAATATAGTAATCACAATTATTGTTAAAACCCTTGACAAAAGACCCAACTACATTTCAAGTTATCATAAGATATTGATCCAAACCTTTAAGTAAATTTTATAGTCAAAATGAAAGTAGTAAAACCGAAAGTAGATCATTCGTTTTACGAGCACCTGTTTCCACGCCAAAAAGTTCGCAAATCTTTAAAAACTGAGGGGCCTTAAGGATACCAAATGGAGAGTCAATGGTCATACAATTTATGTATTTCCAATATCTTAAATTTCTTAAAATTTACGAATGTTTTCTGTTTCGCAAGACTTTTGCTAGTGAAATTGCCAACGTTTATAATATTTGTCCCGTATAAGTAGATATAATTAAGAAGATGTGGTATGAGTGCCAATGAGACAACTCTCCATCCAAGTCAAAATTTATAAAAGTCTGTTTCGATTTTTCGTTTCTTTTCGTTTGTTGTTATGATTTGGCAAAGTCTCTCCTTCAATTTTTCTTTTTTTTTTTTTAATTTACGTTAATATTCAAAAAAATTCTTGATGATTTGAAAGATGTATAATCCCGATATTTTTTTTTTCTAAACCTCATTTTCATATCAAAACTTCATTCATAATTAGGTCTGGCCCGTTTTATTCATTTTATCAAATAGAAATACCATTGTCAATTTTCAATACATGTTAAGATAGATCGGGAGTTTAATTTTTAATTGCAGAAGCCAGGTGATCCAGGATTTTGAAGAAAAAAAAGCCTGGGGTGGCAGGCCAATGTTTAGAGTGATACTTGCATTTATCATATATGAAGCTTCATAAGGGAGGCCCTGGTTCCTCTGACCCCCTCAATCCGCCTCTGGAAAGATGAAAATGATCAAGTCTACGTTTATACTATTATAAGCAAATTTCATGCAGAAATCAAATTCTTTTCTGAACTTTCATCTAAATGAAGAATAAAAATAATGATTTAACCATATGAAAAATATTTTATTTGATGAAAATTTGAAATCATTGTTTTATCAGGAGATTTTATAAAGGAATTTCAATAAATTGACCGTATACACATTATAAGAGCTCTACATCTTTTCATGCATATATGTTTTATTCAAAACTCTACCGTTTACTTTTCTTTCTATTCACATAAAAGTGCCATTTCCATATATAATAATCTCGTTTGCCGGAGATTTAATCTGGCGCACACCAGTTTGAAAATTCGTGCGCACGACTTTAAAACTGGTTCGCACAACTTTTAAAAACTGGTATGCATAACTTTAATACTGGTGCGCACGACTTTCAAAAATGGTGCGCACGACTTTCAAACTGGTGCGCACAACTTGTCAAACTTTGTTTGAAAGTCGTGCGCACTAGTTTAAAATTCGTGCGCACCTGAGTTTTAAAGTTGTTCGCACCAGCTTGAAAGTTGTGTGAACCAATTTGAAGTTGTGCGCACGAGTTTCATAGACGTGCGCACGGTTTTTCAAACTGGTGCGCACTAAATTAAATCTCCGACAATCAAAAATATTCATATTTTCATGACACTTAAGGGGCTCCGAAGTGACGTTCTGAGGAGATAAAAATAATCCAGATCTACTATACAAAATATTGAACGTTTCCACACACCAGTTTGTGGTTGATTTACAGCATTATAAAAAGAGAAAAAATATGATGATACAGCGTGTTGTGAATTTATTCGTATCTGAATTTTCGTATAAATTGGTTATACATGCGGAGAATTTGAACATGTTGAACTTACCGCTTAATATACGCTTTCTGATATATGAACTTTTCGGAAGAGGTGGAGTAAAGTGTATAGTGACTATTTCGAAAGGGAGATAAAACTAGGTCCAAATGTACTTGGGCGTGTCCGTAAATTAATACACTGGAGCCTGCTACATGTTTGCGTGCAATCAATCATTTTTGTCAGACAACTATTACCCTAGCACTGAGCGAATATTTGCTTTTTTTCTCTCTCCCTTTCTATCTCAAGTTAATGTAAAAAAATAAATCATCAAAGATTCCAGGCGTATAATTTTGTATCTCGCGTTTCGTCTACAAGAAACCCAGCAGTGACGCTCGATTAAAAAATGTTAAATGGCCAAAAAAGTACGAAGTTGAAGAGCATTGAGGACCAACAATTCCGAAAGTTTGCCAAATACAGCTAACTTAGGTAATCTATTCCTGGGGTATACAATCCTTAGTATTTCGAACAATTCGAAGTTTAATTATAAACAGTTAATTTATTAATATTACACCATATCAATGATAATTCATGTCTACACAGAAGTGCTGACTACTGGGCTGGTGATACCATCGAGGAGGAAACCTCCACCAGTAGTGGCATGAAGTGGTTGTAAAAAACTCACCAAATACACGTTTCAATGAAATTTTAACACTCGTCGCATCGCATGCTTATGTATAGCGAGATCAGATTTGCTTGAGATTTGAGACAACAACTCCGTTCTGCCACACATTGCTTCCAGAGGTAGTTACTTTCTTTTTCAAACACAAGTTGATAGGTAGGTGACTAGAGTCTGTTCTACTCACAGTAAACACCAGACATTCCTATATTGTCTCTTTACATGGAGCTAAAAATACAACTATGGAAACAAAATACCGGCTCTGCAATTTGACTGAAACAATTAAATTCATATATATATAGTTTTGACCAAACTATGATTTTTTTTTAGTAGAAATGCTGGGAATTTAGGGTATTTAGCTTGATTTTGAATCGTTTATAATCAGGGGAAAATAAGTAAGATGAGCTCACTTTTGATCGCATTCTCATTGTCACCGTAAGTTCCTATTTTTAATAAAAGACTGTGATCACGTAAGCCTGTCTCACTTTAATGGCACCGGAGTCTGATTCAAATATCTGAGTAAAATCTGCCGTCATTACAATCAGATCTATTTACACGCATATCAAACAAGAGCTTTATTAAATATATATGAGGGTCTGGATGAGGGGTCCCCTCAATTCTATATTCTTTTATTTTTTAAGTCATTTTTCTCTATTCTTTATATTGTTTGCACATTATTCTCTTTTATTTATTTTTTGGTCCATTTTTCTCTATTATTTATATTTTGGCCCAATATTCTGTAGTATTGGTCCATTATTATCTATTCTGTAAACCCCATTCAGATCCTCATATATATCAACCATTTCATGAAATTAATTTAAAGCCAAATATGCACGAACATTCATATACAGTCTAGCGTTATATCACGACGTGGACGTCTAATGACAGTAACGGAGACATGTCATTTGACATGTTTTCTACCTGCAGCTCATTCTCAATTACATTTCCTATAAATTTAAAGGAAATTTTATGCATTTTCCCTTCACATCAGTTAAAAAGGTGTTAAAAAGTTGAAGATCAAGTGAAATTTCATTTAATAAACAGTCTCTGAATTATTATATGTGTCATCTTGTAGATCCGGGCATTTTATTGGACACGGGAAATCTGACGATGTTTGGATAGAAAGACCTCAGTTAGATATTATTGAAAGCCACTAACATCACCTATATCTAATAGATGAGTGAAGGCAGACAGTTTTTTATAGGAGCTGAGCAGTTGAATGGGACAGTTTTTCTCTTCCCAATCTCAACGAGTCTGAAATCTTCTTTCACTTTCGGATTTGACACTATTTTTCGCTAACAGTGTGGGAGCAGGAAGTTTGTGTTTTTTACCTGTAACACGGAAGGACATTTGCGCTCCAAACACTATACTAAACTTTGTTACACCTGAACTAAATTGACCGGACATTTGCGCTTTTTACCTATGATAGTTTACCTGTAGTCTTAACCAAATTCATCAAAGTCAAAGAAAGATGTTTACACATTCTTTGAAAGTTCTCCTGTACAAACCACAAAATCAGAAAAAAATATATTAAAGTAAACGATAGAGAAAGCGAAATTGGTATGGGTGGAATATTCAAATTTTGCCCTAAATTCTTCAAGCAGCTTTATACCATTCGTGGATTTAAAAATGGAAACAATATTTCTCTTTTGTCTATTCTATTGCATGAAAAGTCCGAGGAACTGTGCCATCATAGTTTATCTAAACTCGTTCTTTGTGAAGACAAAATTTGATTTTTAACCAACTGCTGTTCATGTTGACTTTGAAGGGGTCATGGTTGTTATATGGAATCTACTTCCATACGCCCTCTTAAAGTGTTGTCGTTTTCATCTGACACAAGCATGATGGCGTTAAGTTTTTTAGCTACACTTCAGGGAACAGTCATTATTTACCAGCTGGTGGGGGGATTTTAGGGGGTTGAATTTTTTTTCTTACTTAAACGGGGGCGATGGGGTAAACAAAATTTGCAGGGCGTATCTAGGTTATTACATAAATACCTTCATATCATCAATAGCTCGAGCTTAAGACAATGTAAACTGTAAACAGCTTAATCTCTGGTCATCACAGATTGACCTCTTTGATCATCATATTACACTCTTCATGTTTGTAAAAACTGGTCAAGGATTTGTAACGTAAGACTATACAAATTCTTGCAATAATTAGAGGAAAATTAACAAGTCTTTTGTTTGATAATATTTGAAATAGTTTTTTTGTTTTTGTTTTGAGATTTCATAGATATTTCATAATATGATCGGATGGATAATGTGGAGAAAATTTTGCAATTACAAAGATTGCTAGATAAAGGATACAATAGATATAGGAAGATGTGGTGTGAGTGCCAATGAGACAACTCTCCATCCAAATAACAATTTATAAAAGTAAACCATTAAAGGTCAATGTACGGCCTTCAACACGGAGCCTTGGCTCACACCGAACAACAAGCTATAAAGGGCCCCAACAGTACTAGTGTAAAACCATTCAAACGGTAAAACCAACGGTCTAGTATATATAAAAACGAGAAACGAGAAACACGTATAAATTACATAAACAAACGACAACTACTGTACATCAGATTCCTGACTTAGGACAGGTGCAAACATTTGCAGCGGGATTAAACGTTTTAATGGTACCAAACCTTCTCCCTTTTCTGAAACAATAGTATAACATCACAACATAGAAAACACACGATAAAACATCAATTGGAAGGCTTAACTCAATCAAAACGTAAATTAACACAAATTTTTGGAGCTAAGAGTAGAGTTGGCAGGACTTAAGTTGGAGAAACAAAAGAATAGTCTTATAACCGTAGAAAGGCTGTTAATAGAAAATTGAAAATTCTGGTTTCCTTTAGCATGTTTAGTACTTACAATAACAATTGGTTAAAATTTCTTTAAAGTACGAAAAAATGGCAAAAGCTCTATATGTTTTATTCGAGAAGAATGTTTTTGATCATACAGCAAAATGTTTGATTTTGGAAAACTTGAATAATCCTGTGGAAGAACGATATTGGGAATATGAAAACAGCATGAAAGTTGGGTACAGACTATCGATCAGGGAACCGTGTAGAAGAAATAAATAAGTGGTCTTGTGAAGAGCTGTCAAAGAGAGAATGATGTAGTAGTCTAGAGTGGTGAGGACTGATTGTGGTTCCTTTGCAGAAAAAGTTTTGAAATTGACAAACAATGCATGATTTGCTTTTATATTGTATTACATGTGCAAATGTTTTCTTATGTAAAGCAATTAGGGAGGGGGCAAAATTTTAAAATTGCTTCTTTAGGGAGGGGGATTTCTTAGATTTTACCAACCTGGGGGGGGGGTCATTTTATTATCATGGTTTTGGTGAAAAATTCCCCAACCCCCTCAGCTGGTAAATAATGACTGTTCCCTCAAGAGGGCGAATGGAAGTAGATTCCTTGGATGTACATAAATATGTGAATATGTTGTGTTTTTGATATTACTTGATTGAGGCAGCCAAATCAGAAAATCGCTCAGGACTCAGAATCCCAAAAGGGATTAGGTGGATGGATTAATTGGTATTAACGTCCAATGGAAAGTATTACAATTATAGTAGAAAGAGAACATAATGAGGTTTAAACTTGAATACTGATTTGAACTAGACCGAAACGCTCACATATACGCTTACATATTGTTCATGTAATCATGCACCAAATAGTTCGCGTTTGTCCAACTTATAATTGACGTTGGCAAACTTTAACATGCTGGCAAAAGGTTAGGGATCAGCATACATGTATATATACACATTTTTTTTTCTTTCAAATATCGAAGTATTGGTACATTTTGTCATGTCTGGACCTTATATACAGATGACTTTATATAGCTGAAGGCCGTACGGTGACCTATAATTCATTTGGACTCTGTTGGATAGTTTTCTCATCCGCAATCATTCCACATCTCAATTGATTAAATTAAATGTTGCCAAGGATTTTCCTTCTATAAAATCCTTAATTTTGTGAATTATGATCGTGCTAGACCACCATTGATTTTTATAGTTTGTTCTTATCTTGTGCTGTTACACCACTGTCCAAGGTTAAGGGGAGGGTTGAGCGCTCATAAACATGTTTAACCCCGCCACATTCTTTATGTGCCTGTCCCAAGTCAGGAGCCTTGAGTCGGTTTAACAAAAAAACTTACGACTAAGATTGATCGTAAGTATACTGAATTGTTCATGACTTACGATCAATCTTAGTCTTAAGTTTTTTTGTGAAACCGACTCCTGTAGTTCAGTGGTTGTCGTTGGTTCATGTCTGTCATATTTGTTTTTCGTTAATTGTTTTGTTAATTTTCTCAATTGAATTGTTTCATATTTGTCATGTCGGGGCCTTTTATAGCCGACTCTACGGTATGGGTTTTTCTCATTGTTGAATGCCCGTACAGTTGCCTATAGCTGCTTACATCCACTTTATTTGAACTTTGGTGGATAATTGTCTTTTATTAAATTTAGAATTAATGTCCTTTTATTAAATTTAGAATTAATGTCCGTGTTTTTGTGCAAAAGTCTGAAATGGTAGAATGTTTCACCGCCTCATTAGCAAGAAGTATTTGCAAGCGAAGTAACTCACGATCGCAAATGTGATCGTGCCTAGTTCTTCCACAATTTATTCAGTCGGTATACAAAATTTCATTGTATACATTGGATACACATAGACATAAGCACACAAACAATTATCTATTAACACTTTTATATATATTTATTGTAAGATAAGATAAGATAACTTTATTAGCACTAACACATTAACAATAAATGATTATGGCAACAAAATACAGACAAACTACAATATCATGTACAATGAAGGAGTGACAGTGGATAAGTATGAGAAAAATATATAAAAAAAATCAAGTACCTTTTGACAATGAGTTTCTCACCAACAAGCATTCATTCAAATAATTCACAATAATTTTTAATTCTGTTGGAGAGCTACTATATTTAGAATTGATATAAACAAGTTTTATGATAAAGAAAGTAATTTGTTGTTCAGTAGAACATTATTCAATTTTTTAATTAGTGTAAAAGAAAATGTAGTTCATCTTCAATGTCTCCATTGTTGCAGCAAAGACATATCCTACTCTGCTTCGGTATATCTTTCAACAAATAAAGTATTAGCACTTATCCTCAACAGTGTATGTAATGTGCGAATCCTGAAAAGTCATTTTCACTGTATCCGTGATGAATTTCTGATGTAGAATGATAAATAAACAGACGACAAATTCATGATTTTTTAATAAAATAAGAAATAATATATAATTTGTACTGTTTTTATAAATTCATGATATAGGTATGAGATGCGGACGGATTTTCATCGCGCCTACAGCCATCCATGTACAAAATTGATACACAAATAGATAAATATTAAGAATAGTTCACGAACAGAGCGTGCAAGAGATTTAAAAGTAGCAGTTAAGTTTCATTTGCAGAAAAATGTACCTTTTAACATAATTATCAATGTTGTATAACTTAAAACAGGTTTTGTTATTCAGCTTGTTGATATTGAATCAAATTCCACTATGCTGTTTTCGTTATGCGATTCATGTTTACTGTCGAATAATGATACATTTTCACTGTAGGGCGATTCATTTCTATTGTACATGCGATGCATTTTCACAGAAGGAAATTAATTTATTTTCATTATATTCAGCCGAATCTCTAACAAAATTTATGAAGTCAGAAGGATTGATAATATATACATACACTCATACCACATCTTCTTATATCTATTTAGTGAGTGAAAATCTGAGGTAATATATCAATAAATTCTTTAAAATGGCATTTATTGCTAATATAGTCAATTCTATTTTCTCTAATAATTTTCCCAGATCCAGATCTATATGTAGGATAAAATTTATCCTTTCCAATGACACATCATCATTGAATACATATATCATGGACAGTTAGGCCAATCCACGTCACCGAAAAAGCAAAGTTTCTGTTTCGGTCTAAATCTACATCGCATACTAATAAATTAAACGTTATTAGAGCTATTTTCCTAATGCATGTAGTTTAAAGGTGTGGTTGGCTTGCTAGCTTTGTTTGTATAAATGTTTGCTTAAGCATTGTAATTAAGACTGAGCAAACATTTATACAAAAAAGCGAGCAAGCCAACCAAACCTTTAAACTACAAGCATTGGGAAAATAGCTCTAATGGATGCATTTTAGATAACAAAGAGCATTCACAAAACGATCTTCATTTCACGATTGAATGAGTGGAAACGTTTTCATCTTGCACAAACAATTGTCGCTTGAATGACTGGATAATTGATATATAGTATGACACTGTGTATACGTCTAATACAGTAAAGAAAGTTCAAGCAACAGTCGAGTCACCTTAATTTATGTTTTAATTTCTTTTAAGTCCGTGTTACAAATAAGCAAATACCTAATTGTAAGAATACAAGGAAATATTGCAAACAGTTTATTGTTACATGTTTAAATGGTTCTAATGTTTTACTTTTACAAATTGTGACTTGGTTGGGGAGTTGTCTCATTGCCACTCACACCACATCTTCTTATATCTATACCACGGGGTATAACCGCCGTACAGTTGATTCCGGGCGTTAATCGCTACTCTTCGCGATGTAGGTAGATAGACCGTTCTTATATTTTCACCAAAGACTAATTGACGCAATGTTCAGATAAGTATTCAATGTTTACTAAAACAAAGTTGATAAAGTTCCTGGCAGCGTTGTATATTATTTATATTACAACTCAAACTTGACTAAACTACAAATAGAGCATAGTTGGTTGGCTCTTACACTAATGCGACCTTGTATTTTGTGATTTGTTGTTGTTAAAAATATATAATGCGAATGAGAAACCCGTTGTTTTAATTATTTTTGAAGACATTTACTTGAAAAACTGACCTCAGAATTTTGGCACTCTACGATTCATTCTTTTTGTAGTTTGTTTATTTTCTTTAGTACCATTCGTTGTACATTCTTGTACTGTTCGTTGTGCAAAAGCCTATCAATATGGTAGAAATATGTATGACACGGCGTGACAAATTTTCAAAGCTTTTTTTAAGCGAATTCTAAAACTTTTAGAGGAAAATTCGCCGTAGAAATACGTTATATTCATGAATATTCTGCTCCAGTAAATTTTCGGATCGATGACAAGCTAGTAGCAAACTCACTAACAATATTCAAATATGCATGATATGAACGTGGTTATACCCGTGTATATTCAAGTAGGCATCTACGACTAGCTTGCATTTCAAATTGTAAATATCATCAATAGTAAAGTCATTTAAACACTATTTTCAGTTGTTGCATGTCGAATTAACATATAAAACAACAATGAAAATTTATCGTACCTTCAAAAATTCTACATCAGAAATGATTTTACTTACAGTGATAATTCATCGCATCTATAGTTAAAATGAATCGCATACAAAAATTCATATTATGGATTCTGCTGCTTTAATTACACTTTTTGGACTTTAATCCTGTTATTATACATTAAAAGTTATATTTTAATGAAATTGTGTTAAAACATACATTAAAATCATTTATTTTGTATTTTCAAAAGGTAAACAAACCCAGTTTTTCCCATCATCCTTTATTCTACAATAGGCATACAACAGTGAAAATGAACTGACTGGATTCGCACTTTATATACACTGCTCAACTTATATAATGTTGATCTATCACATTTGGATTTACATTGATCAACATATGAGGGTCTTATATTTGGTTTATATAGTATATTAAAGAAATTTAATTTTTTTATTTTGATTGATGTCAGTCTCTTGCTTTTGAAAGTCTGTATTATATATCCCATTCAAGATTAAAATGAAATCGAAAATATTGAAGGGGTGAAATTTGAACATTACACAAATAGTCTTAAATGAACAGTTTATATGCATGTACAATCTGTGTTTTGTCGATGAGTATGTGTGACACCAAAAAATTACAGAACAGTTTAAGGCTATGAGAATATCGCATTCAAACGCGTATACAAAATGCATTGCAAATTAACACGAAGAAATTCAAAGTTTATGATTATAACATGTATAAGAGGATGTTCAACATGGGAGAACAAATTGTACAATTTAAGTTTTAGTCTCATGTTTTTCTGAAACATCTAAACATTTGTTCCCTCAATATAAAAGTTTTTTTTTATATTAAAGTTAGTCCATTTATTCCAGTTCCATAGAATTCCTTCAATTTTTTGCACATGTTATGAAGTTAACGCTGACTATAACCTTTATTCGAAGCGGTTCATCTAGACTACATCTACAAAATTATTTGATGTTACATTTTTTGAAAATGTTGTTATACATAGAAGAATAATCAGATTTATTGCTAGTTTGCAACTTTTGATACAGTTTTCCTATAAACTCATGCGACCATAAACTAGTATCAAATAGCATTAAGTTACAGTAAAACAAATAAGACAGCAGAGTAACACACACACATAAAAAAAACACAAATGCAAACACAAACCAATTAAACGGAAAACATATAAACAATAAATAAACACAAAATTTATACAAATATTATAATATTCACTTATGTTTTACTAGAAGTAATTGGTACACATATGCTGTTTTACAAAAATATAGTTATGAGGGTACAATTGTAGTAAATAACAAGTTTATTTATAACAGAATGATATAATTTGATTTAATTAAGTACAACTCCATGCACAAACAAATCAGGCAAAAGGTAATTCAGGGGTGCAAACCCAATGCAAAATACAAATTTGTCCATTATTTATCATGGTAAAAGCTTCTTATACTTTCTAAACATGTTATAATATGTATCCAGATAGTTAGTCAAATAAACATAATCTAATATTTGTAGGCTTTATTTATGCGAATAATGTTTTGGTATTTCTTAGCTGTGCAATGGACTCAAGGTATGGACTGGTCATCTTTTGGGGATTTTCGTTTAACTTCCTCAACATTTGCCTTTTTTAGCTTTAAGTTCAGCCCATTCAGTTTTTAGTTTACCCTCTTTAATTTCCAGTTTAGCTTCTTTAGTGTTTAATTCGGTTTCTTTAGTGTTTAATTTGTCTTCTCTAGTGTTTAGTTCGCCTTCTTTAGTATCTAGCTTACCCTTTGTAGTGTTTAGTTCAGCTTCTTTATCTTTAAGTTGATCTTCTTTTCTTTTTAGTTCATTTTGTTTAACTTCAACTTCTTTAGCATTTGGTTTAGCTTGTTGAGCTTTTTGCTCAGCTTCTTTTACACATTCTCGTATGATGTGTTCAACACGTTTTCTTTTAGGACATATTGTTTTGAACCTCCATTGTAGTATGATAGGAGTGACGCTAGTTATCAAAATTGTCAAACGTTCAATGACGTCAGATAATTTATCATTAAATTTAAGCATGAATGCTAATGCATAAGCATATAAAAGAATGACAATAACTGTTTTGATAATTACATGACCTATTTGAACAAATGCAGGACGAATCTTTCTGAAAACTTCAACTACCAAATATTCCTTGATGCATTGTCCTTTTCATTGTATGTTATGTACTTTTCTTTTAAACTATTATCACTTTCACAAATTTCTATGATTAGGTGAAAAAGTTCTGTATAGAAATGAATAGAATCTTGTATGATCTGATGTATACATCCAATTGCCCCGAAAATGAAGATAAGAAATTTCGATGTTTTGTTCGGAGATATTATAAATCCCAATGTAGTAAAGAACAATATATAAAACAAGAGATAAATTGAATATGATAACATAACAACAAATATACCATAAAAAATCATAAATGCCAGGGTTAAAAAGATAAGAATAAAAATCTTTAAACAATTGTAACAACTGCATTCTTTCAGCTTTGTGAACAGGTATCGTATCCAACCAACCATAGCAATTAAAGAAAATGGAATAATAGGAAATAAGAAGAGTGGGCAAAATATACGCACCTTCATAATACATGTAGGACTTTTCCCTCTTTTCCAGTAGCCTGCATCCAAAGGAAAGAACATATATTTCAGAAGAATTTTTTTTATTTTGTTATAGGAAGACCTTATGTCAGTAGTATTTTTACCAAATACCCAAATACCTTGCCCTAAAATAAAATTTTCGAAATCAGACGGTAAAACAATGATGCAAAAGCCTACAACATGATAAATAATCAATGCACCCATAGGTCCTTCTGGGGGTAAAAATTCTCTGCTTTTTACGCTTCCAAACATTGTTGGAAAACCGAAAAGCAAGTCGTCTTTTCCAATTGTTTGTAAAAGTTCTCTCCACTCAACATCTGTCATTAAAAGAATAAACTCTAAATATATGATACTTGGAAAAAGTAGTAGAAAGGTAAGCCTTTTGAGTCTTTTAAAAAAACAATTGCAAACAGATAAAGAATAATCGACATTTTTATCATGTCCTTTTTTTATAAGTGGAATTTTCTCACTGTCTTGTTCTGATATGCTTTGACTATGTCTTTGTTCTGGAATGTTTTGACTATGTCCTTGTTCTGGAATGCTTTGACTGTGTCCTTGTTCTGGCATACTTTGAATGTCTCCTTGTTCTGGTTTTTTTTTAATATCTCCTTCGCTTTCTATATGTGTTTTATCGTTATTGTTGTGAAAATATTTATAATCACTAAATCGGAGTAAAAACGGAAACCGATGAAAAACCGATACTTCCTTAGATTGTTTGGTGTCTTCTTTCTGTGATTTATTATCGTCGTCCTTTTTAGCAAATATAGCAAGTTGCATTAATAGAATTGGAGAGTACAAAAGGAGAAAAAATGAAATTATATACGGTAATAGTCTATAACCTTCTACTCGATGCAATTTATCATCACAACACACTGTTTCTTCTCTTACCATACAACATTTATATCCAAATTCTTGAAACGGTATTCCAAATAACCGTTTAGCCCAAAACCAACCACTTTTTTCGAACCATTCGAATTTCGAGAGATAACATAAATGTATATTTTCGTAGTCATACTGCTTATCAAGATCTACTTTTTCTCGAATAAAACCTGTGATCAGTTTTACTATTTCAGAGATGATACAATTTCCGCCTTCTACAACGACACAGTGTCCGGAGGTTTCGTTTATCTTAACTGTTATAACTGGATCCTCATTCATTAGTCCTAAAGAAAGAATTTTGAAGTCTGATCTCCAAGATACGAAATCATATGGTCCATTCGGATCAATATACGACAAAAGCCATTTATTCGGCAGCATTGATTGACTTGATTCTCGTCTTGTGTCATTTTTTTATAATTTCTATATCTGTAATGATACGCTGAACATTACCATCTTCCCACTTTAATCTCCTCAATGCATATTCAAATTTGTTGCTATCATTAAATAGGCTAAAACTGCAGTTACTTGGAGACTCAACATTTAATGGTTTGAAGTCTGTCGGACATATTGTATTATTTTTTTGCTTTGATTCTGCAAATATACAGGGATGTACGTCCGATTGAATCCACAGGATTAAATAAATTCTGAGACCTTTTCCTATTGAATTTTTCATTTCTAACGTGGCTCTGAAACGAGAAACTGATTAAATTTAGTAAAATCGGAAGTATTCTAAATTGTACCAATTATACTATACCATATGCGTTTGTCTATATAATTAATGTCTCAATGATGATCGAAACCAAAATGTTTTAAAATTCAAATCTGTATTCGAACATTCTATGTTTTCTATGTATTGTGTGCGATTGTACATTTACTCCATATCCTTTCATTTTCTATTGAAGAGTTGATAAAAAAAAGAAATGTAGGAGATAAACCTTTATATCAGCACACACTATAATAAAATTCATATTGTTAATTACATTTCAAAACTACTGGATGCCCTCGGGTACTAACAGGTCACCAGCGGGGGTATCGACACAGTGGTATTATTGAGAAAAATAACTACCAATTTTACTGCACCGGATGTGCATTTCGACAATAAATTAATGTCTCTTCAGTAATTTTTGACAAATTTGAACTAAACTGGCTGCTAAAAGCGAATTATTATTTCTCTATTTCACTTTCTTTAATGATTGAACAAACAAAAAAAATCATATTTTTTTTCTATATCTCGTAGCTAATGCCATTTCAAACTATTGGACCAAATTATAATCTTCATGAACTTGCAGCAGATGAAAAACAACTTAAAATCGCATGTTTTATCTGAACTTGATTTTATTATATTATACAAATCCAATTTGCTTTCGATTATTTTTCCTTTTTTTCATGAAACAGATGATAATATTTTTCTGCAATTTAGGATTTTTCAGCTAGTTCCACATGCTTGAACGCGTCTGAAACTTTCAGTTCATGAACTTGTGTAAACGATATTTATTTCTTATCTCTTCACTAATATTGCGTATTCGATTATTTATACATCATCGGTTCTGATGAATGATAAATCATTAAAAGCGCTTTAGACGCACAAAACGTGTGTTATTTTAATTTACAGTTCCTTAACATAACAATTGTCACTGCAATCGTGATGATAGATTCATGAAAGTATTGTCAATATAATGCTTTCTTTATTTTACTAAGGAATATCTTGATTGACTTTTAACAAGATTACTTTTTGAATTATTCTTTCAGATTTTGCTATTTTAATTTGCAGTTCCTAAACATAACAATTGTCTCTGCAATCGTGATGATAGGATCATTGCCTATTTTTAATACAATACTTTTATTGTTTTACTAAGGAATATCTTTATTGACTTTTATCAAGACTAAGATTTGAAATATTTCTCATATTGTTTGTACTATACAATCATATGATTTGGCGTAAGAATACACAGCCAAGCACGTGCAATCGTATACTGATGAATTTTTTCTAGGTCTGTTTGATTTCCTGTCGATCATAGATTATATAAATATGGAACTAAGCGTTTTACTTGTATTTGCTTCGCATCACGGTGCGGAGCTATTAGTTTCAATCGAAATACACGCCACCTTGAATAAACTACTTTTCACGTATAGATTCTGATTGGATGCGGCTGAGGTACAGCAACAGCTATTGGCTTAAATGAGATAAAGAATTACAGACTTTTCTCGGCCAGGATAAGACATTAAATGCCGGAAAATTGACTATGTGTATTTCAGTTCCGATCAACTGTCATTAATTCATGTTCGTTTTATTATGCATACATTTCACAGATGAATTCAATATTGAAATGTCAATTATTAATACGTGTTTATTTGCTTTGTTACTCTGCAATTTGCACGATTTGCTTTGCTAAATAATGTTCATATACAATGTTTACAAAAATGCATTATCTGTAGTTTGTAACTTCTGACAATCTAGGCACACCTCCAGAGTCGTGTCTTTTATAATTGTTTTAATTTTCAACAAGAAATTTAGATTTTTTAAATGCATGGGTATATAACGCATAAACTCTTAAAGAACATCATTTTTTTATCAATCAATATCTAAAAATATCACATTTCCAATACTATTTAACAACCACATGCACACATATTACCTTAAATTAGGGTAGAGCGAAGCAGTCCATAGCTTTTTAGAAAGCTAAAACTTGTACAATGATTATTTTTGTGGGGCAGAATCAGTCAACGAAAGGGTTCTTCCCGATGGCTGCCTTGTTTCACTTTCAATGTGTATACGTTCTTTTTTTCTAATAACTAAACATGTTTAGCCCGTGCGTAATCAATCATAAGTTTAGGTTCAAATTGAAATTTGAATGAATACGGATTTAAATGAGCGGAAATATTGACTTGCAAGTTAATAATAGATCAGCGATGTCTTTTTTTTTAGATTATTTTGGCAAAATTGAACCAAACCGACTCATGACTTATAAATGCTTGAAACAAAAACAAAAATCTATTTCGAATTTTTGTTAACTTCGTAGCTGCTGCCCCTTTAAACCCTTTATGACAGACTTGATCAAAAGCCTAATCACATCGCAAAATATATCCCAAACTTCCATACCACAGTCTGAAACTCTCCCTTCTTCTTTAATCATGTATGATGAATGGTTAATAGAAATTTACAAAAACTGTCAGACTCGGAGTCCGAGTACGAGTACGACTACAAATCATACAGGTATAAGCTGTAGGGATGATCTCAAAATTAAGTGTACGCTAATTAATTTTACCGTGTGTTCAATCTTTGTGTGCTGATAGATAAATTCGATAAGTTCGAATAGAGTCAGTCAAACTTTGTTTGAAAGTTATGCGCACGAGTATGAAAGTCGTACGCACCAATTTAAAATGTCGTGCGCACGAGAGTTGCGAAGTCGTGCGCACGAGTTTAAAAGTCGTGTATACGAGTTTAAAAATTCTGCGCTTCAGTTTTAAAGTAATGCGCATGAGTTATATAAAGTCGTGCGCACAATTTTTCAAACTGGTGCGCTTCAGATTAAATCTCCGTCGAACGAAAATATTACTTACATGGCAATTAAGGGGCTCTGTAGTAATGCATATTCCTGTTTGTATTGATTTTGATTAGAATAAAAAAGGAAGAGCGTTCCAATATCTCCCACGTTTCACATATTTTATCTGTCCAAGGGCAATACCAAATTTTATAATTACCTGGCAAGAAATGTACACGTGAGTGCACTTACAATGGAATTTTCTATAGAATTTGTATCTCCAAGAAACATATCTTTTAAAAGTAGTTGATGAACACTAATTTTCAAAGTGTCTGAGACATTTTATAAAAATCTGGCAAGAATTGTACATGAAGGCAAAGAAAAATGACATGAAGTTTTCTGACTGATTGTTTTATGGTTACTTGAAACAACTGTATAAAAGATTTTTGTTTCTTTTTGGGGAGGGGAGGAGGGTCTCGTAGCTTCAAGATTTACAAGAGCATCATATAGTATCTGCAGTTCTGGCTGTAGCATTATCTGTGGCAATTTCTTTCGCTGTAGCATCGCCTGTACTTACATTTCCATTGTAAGGCCCATTATCATTTTTTTAAGTTTAGGTCCCTCTTCTACTACAGGAGTGAGTGTCTCCTATTCCTCGTCAAGATAAAGATGTTGGATTATTTCATAATAGACGAGTGACATTAACCATAAATTTTCATTTTTAATGCACCCACCTAACATACGGCTAAATCATGTATCATTCGAAAGCACATCATCTGCACTATCTTTTTTGCCCGGTCGTCAAATATTCGTATGGTGCAATTTCTGTCAAATCACGATGAAAGGTCAAGGACAGACAATTTCTAATTTTACAAGATGTCAGCATTTTTGCATATTGTGTCTACTGAATAATGATATTTTGTATGGAAATAATTACTTATTAAAAGCACTTCGGAATATTAATGTCGGATTTTTAACAAATAGAGCCGTTTTCCAGAAATTCCAGTGAAAATGATAAAAATGCGTGAAAATCAAATTGTTTGTCTACGATTCAATTGTTTTTCACCATAAAACCAAACAATATATTTTATTTAGTGCTAAGGATGTTTTTTTTTTACATCATCAAATTACTGCAATTACGCTTCTTGTTAATTAAACAGCTAATTGTAACAATCCATGCAGTTGCCCAAAATACCGCCATCTGCAAAAACATTACCTTTTTAATCTGTTCTATGTTAAAACAAATTATATGTATAGTCAATATTAGGTTGAAAAACACAAATCTTAAAAGTGCAACAAGGTTAAAGGATATACTACACAGGAAATTCATGCTTTGACATATTCCCCATTTCCATTCTCAATTTTATTTTATGGAAAAGTTTGTTAGCGAAACGTTGATATTTCAATATCTATATGTTTTCTTAAAATTGTAATATAAAGATGAGTGATTGATTGTTGGTGTTTAACGCAATTTTCAGCACTATTGGCTACTAAAATATTTTGCGGTGATCAGTTTTTATTTGTGGAGGCCCATGGAGTGCCTAAGGAACCACCAACCTCCGGCAGGAAAACTGGCAATCGCCGTCAATTATAAATTAGTTATATTTATTCGTATCAAAGACGAAATTACTGTGTAGTTGTCACAGCAAAAAAAATCCACCAGTCAGCATCAATAAACTTTTGTGAAAGTAGGCAATCTCTTACCAAACAAAGCAGTTTTGATATTAATGTTTGGTTCAGCCACATGCTACAAATTAATTTGCTTAATCACTGAAAAATAAATGCATTTGAACCACTTTCATTTCAAGTTTAATTGGCCATGGTTTGCATGAAAATTTCAATGTAGATGTGGCACTTAATATTTTCTTTAAAAGCATCAAGAAAAACAGTGCACCTTTTAATAGTTCATCTGTCAAGCATTGATTGAACCTTGGCATATTAAAGATAGTACATGTACATTAAGAATATATATTGTTAAAATGAAGTTATTTTATTCTAAAATATTTATACAATTGTGAGAAATGAAGATTGTGTTTGAATTTATCCAGTATTTTAATTGGTTTTATGTCATCTAAACTCAAATTATTTTTGTGGATATTTATTTTGCACTAAGCCCTTTGTTGCTGATCTGACAGCGACTTTTGGTGATTTTATCACTTTATTTTCATATTTTTTTTCGTTTGGGTTTCGAATGGTGCGAAGATCTCACAGCAATGATTATGAAAAGTGATATTGCTTGACGTGAAATAAAACGTACACAATAGTATGTATAAGTGTAAAAAGCATGAGTTAAAACAATCTGACTAAAATTCAGATAAATCACGACTCGCCTGCTCATATCGTATGAGGATAAAGAAATCAGAGCCCTACATTTTAATTAGATTGAGGTTAACTGTATGAGATAGCTTAAAATCAGGTATGTTATGGTAAATCTGATGTGCCTACTATTTTTAATTCTATTTGAATATGTTTATTTTGAAAATAATCCTTTCATGTACCACCTCCTTAAACTTTGAACTTAACCAAAATCTACCAATCAATGTAGGAGGAATATTGCTCATTACAAAGTTTTTTAGACTAACAAACGAAAAAAAAAAGGACGTAGGGCAAGATGATTCCTACATACTATACTATATATATATATATATAGAGAGAGAGAGAGAGAGAGAGAGAGAGAGAGAGAGAGAGAGAGAGAGAGAGAGAGAGCAGAACGAGGTTTATGACAGTTGCTTTCCATTCGTTTGATGTGTTTGAGCTTTTGGTTTTGTCATTTGATAAGGGACTTTCCGTTTTGAATTTTCCTTGAAGTTCGGTATTTTTGTTGTTTTACTGTTCTTAAAAAATCTTGCATCAATATCTGAGTTTTAAGTTCCGTTGTCTTTTATTCGCTAAGCTTTGAACCGTCTGGTTTTCTTTTCTTTGGTTGAAAGAAGGAAGAAAATAGCAAGGAGGCAGTATCAAACCATAGTCGAAGAAAACACGACGACATCATGACAGAGGCGTAAAGAAGGACAGACAAACAAAAAACCAGGTTAGGGGAGGGTTGAGATCCCGCTTACATGTTTAACCCGGCCACATTATGTATGTATGTGCCTGTCCAAAGTCAGGAGCCTGTAATTCAGTGATTGTCGTTTATTGCTGTTAGTTTTCTCGTTTTCTCGTTTGATTTTGATTTTTGATTTTTTGTGTTTTTAACGCCACTTTTAAGCACAGCTTTTGGACTATTTCGTGGCGGCCAGTTTTTATTGGTGGAGGAAGCCGGAGTGTCCGGAGAAAACCACCGACCATCGATAGGAAAACTAACAATCCTAGTCAATTAAGATTGGAGTCTATTGCACCCGCACGAGCGGGGTTCGAACTCACAACCTCAGTGTTGACTGGCTAGTGATTACAGTAGTAACTACTTAGACCACTCGGCCACCTAGGCCGCTTTTTCTCGTTTGGATTGTTTTACATTTGTCATTTCGGGGCCTTTTATAGCTTACTATGCGGTATGGGCTTTGCTCATTGTTGAAGGCCGTACAGAAACCTATAGTTGTTAATTTCTGTGTCATTTGGTCTCTTGTGAAGAGCTGTCTCATTGGCAATTATACTCCATCTTCTTTTTATAAACACTCCTTAAAACACTTCACCGAAATGTGCGAACACTACCTAAACCCGGTGATGATACCAGTTGCTCAGGAAGGGTAGTCAGTCTTCAACTTTATATTAATTTTCAGTCATATTTGATAAAACAAATAATGAAGTATATAATAATGGGATAACATTAAAAGGAATTCGCCGGATTTGTTATTGAAAAGCGCATGGTACAAACAGTTTTCTTTAGAATATTGAACGAGAATAAACTTCAAAACATGTCTTTCGACATCGGAAAACTATTTTTTTTTTATTAAATATACCTTGTTTGTTCCTTACAGTTCTTCCATTACCCTTTTTTTAATATGGTTAATCATTTTCTGCCGATATTGACAATATCATCTAGCCGAAAAAAGCAAAACGATTCCTATTTGCAGATGGTGGTTATTTGGGCAACTGCAAAAGCTTTATTTGAAATCTGCATACTGACCTATATCGTATTAATTGCAGTTTAAAATGATGTAAAAATTCCTTTGGCCTATAAACGATAAAGCTAATCTTTTTTGACATATAAATATTCAAACCTCAGGAAAAATTTAGCTTTTATTGCAATTTTATCATTTTTGGAACTATTTTTAAGAAAAACAATTTTCTGTAAATATTGCGCAATCAGCATTTGAGTTTGCATTCGATTTGGAAAAATGGTATTTTGTATTATAAGGTTCAGATATTTTTTAGAATAAAAATATCATACAAGCACCAGAAAATGGCATTTTGTTTAATTCTAGTAAAATTTAGGAATGTTCAGTTTTGCCCTTTGACCTTGAGTTTTACGAAAATTGCACCGTACGAATTATTGACGACCGGACAAAACAGAAAGTACAGTTAATAAGCTTTCGAATGAAATATAATATAGCCGTATGTTATGTGGGTGCATTAAAGTCGTTAACTAAGCGTCTTTATAAAAACTGTCACTCGCCTATAAGCCATACACAACATGCACCAATCAGCAGATATCTAGAAAGCCGGAACACAAAAAAGAAAAAGTTTAGGAGGCTCAACAGACTCCTTGCTAATCAATGTTGAACATGTAATTAGCGAATTTAAATGTTATAAAGTCATTGGAACTCATTGGAGGCTTCCTAGTCATTACTTAAAGCCATTGGTAAAGATTGCGGTAGTCATTGTTTTGTCAATCGCCGGAAACAACTTTTCAATTAATTCTATAATGATTAAAGTACAGTGTTTACAATAATTTTATAATTTTGAGATCGCCCCCGTTATGTAAACTGTCTTACTCTAACTCCTATTCGGACTCGGGTCGGAGTCATACACTTATTGTAAATCTCTAGTAGCTGAGTCTCAAATTATACTTACAGTCAGTATCTTTATTCTTTTGAAAGTATCAAACAGTCATATTTGTGTGCATTCATCTTTCCTTAACGTTCATTAATAGGAATCTTTTTTTTTTTAAAGATTAGAATACCAGTTTGAGGTTATTTAGAACGTTGCAAAAGCATGTACCTGTTTAATAATTTAAACATTAAGTAAATAAATTTATACGAAGAGTTTAAAAAACCGAATTCCAAAATTTTCGATTCTATATTCAATTATTCATTGAACATCTGTTAGATATATGAGTTATTAGATATAAGAAGATGTGGTATGAGTGCCAATGAGACAACTCTCCATCCAAGTCAAAATTTATAAATGTAAACCATTATAGGTCAAAGTACGGTCTTCAACACGGAGCCTAGGCTCACACCGAACAGTAAGCTATAAAGGGCCCCAAAATTACTAGTGTAAAACCATTCAAACGGGAAAACCAACGGTCTAATCTATATAAAAACGAGAAACGAGAAACACTTATGAACCACATCAACAAACGACAACTACTGAACATCAGATTCCTGACTTAGGACAGGTGCAAACAAATGCAGCGGGTTTAAACGTTTTAATGGTACCAAACCTTCTCCTTTTTCTGAAACAATAGTATAACATCACAACATAGAAAAACACACGATAAAATATCAATTGGAAGGCTTAACTCAATCAAAAAACGTAAATTAACACACTATGAACGAATAAATTCGATCTGTGATACCTGAAAGTAAATACATAGTTAATAAAATATTAGGGACAAACATTCAAGGCCAAAAGCAAACAAACAAATCCAAACAAAGCCATGGCAAGACACCACCGCGAAATATTTAACCCTTAGAAAATAATCACTTTTGAAAAAAACCGGTTTTCATAATATATACAGGTAAATGAAAAATAACTTTGTCGTTTTAGGTATACTACTTCTGTCTATATAAAATCTTCCAATAATTAGGAATACCAAGAAAGGTCGGTCATATAAATACCTAATTTAACACTAGATACATAAGGGGTGAATATCAACAATAAAACTTCCCTGTACAGATTTAAGGAGAATAATCTTGATGTTCATACAAATGTAGTATGAAGAAGTGAAAATTAGTAGATATTCCAAATAATCAAAGCTGGTATACAGACAAGATCCATATTCATATAAAATAACAAAAAAGTATTAAAAATAGTATCAACAGGTCGAATTAACAAGAAAGTACGATTTGAGAGTACTCGCAGTTACTGACAGCTAGTTAAAAGCCAAAAACAATTAATAATAAAACATCATGCATCAGAGACTAAAATCAACTAAAACACATCCCAGGGATTTATTATTTTAACGTCATGAACAGTCAGAGAAGACATGACTTGTGCAATGCCAAAAATAAATGTATTACTCTTGTTTTCATACGATACCACGGTACTTTCTCTTACCTTTTATGCTAGTGACAGAAGTTATTCAACTAGGTTTTTTTTTATGTTCGATGCAAACGTGGACATAGATTCGTTATCCCTATTTGTAGCTATTTTATCTTGTTTTACCAATTGCTTCGCAATAAATCCTTTATGCCAGATTTAACTTAAAGCCTGTTAACATCGCATAGCAAAACATACTTCAAATGTTCTTACCGTAACCTTAAAACCTCCTAAATGTGTTATTGATATATGAATAACTGAGTTTCTAAGTAAGTTATCAGTCCGTATCTTATATTTTGAAGGAAGTAGTTATTTATATCCACGAAGAATCATCTTTCCACAACTTTAATTTATACTTCCATCAAAATGATTGGTCAATAAATGGGTAAATGTTTTTTTAGACCCAAGAATAAGATAGGTCAGATTCAAGGTTGGCGAAAATCCGGTTTTATTGGCAGGAGTATTTTGAAAAAGAATATCCTGGCCTTTTGTGAACTGAAAACAATAATCTTGACCAAGACAAGATGAAAATGATGATTCTTCAACACAAAATGCAGGAAACAATCAACTGAAAGGAATTAACTGAACCGCCGGATCACTTTGATCCGCCGGTTACCATGGTTACCGTATCTATATAAATAGGGTGCAAACATTAATCCATCATTCTACCTCTGATGAAGGTCACTTATGGACCGAAACCTGTTAGGCTATGAAACATCACCAGGCGCTGTTAATTATGTGTTTTGGCATATACTTTACCTTTTATGAAGGTCACATGGACCCCTGCAGATGAAACATAATTAATATGGTTTTGGCATATACTTTATTTTTAAGCTCCATTCGGAGACCTCTTATGTCAGTACTCCATTACTATATTACCCTATAAAATAACTTGACATCCAAGATAACAAGGCCACCAGGAGCTTTACTTGTCATAAAGTATCTTTCCATCGTAATGTTAAATTCATTTGCAAAGAGTCGTCTAGGGGTCTTACCTGAAAATACATTGAATACGTGTGCATTGATTTACGTCATAGTACCCAACACGGGATGACAATATCAATTTCAATTTCATACCTCGAGTTTGTTGGGGATCAATTTTCTAGCTTGGTCTGTAAATTTATCTGTTCTATATCCGATCGTAACAAAAAGTTTAGATTATCTTCTAGGCCGTAACTAGCCTCTTTTAAAAGTGAGGCAAAATATATTCCGGCGAAAAAAATTTCGGCGAGGGCTCTGGAAAAAATGACGCAAAATTGTGCATTCTGAGCGTTTCTTGAACCCGTTCTTAATCTGAAACGCAAGTTTTGTTTTAATTTTTTTTTCGACAATATTCTGGTTACAAAGCTAAATATATAGATTCATTGTAAGACTTACTTTTAAGGGACAACATCAAAATACCGATAAGTAGGGTAAAGCAACAATCGTATTTCACATAATTAAGTGTGTGGCTGCTGTTTTATTATTATTATTTTTTGAGTTTCGGCTTGCAGAAAACATATCATTCCTGTCAATTATTTCTTTCAAATCAGGTTGAGAGGGGCTGATTATCATAAATTTTAACTAAGTAAGTTCAGATTTTATAACGCATTTCAATTACAATTTGATGTAGTCCCTAACTGGGATAAAAGGGTACATTCAGAGTAGACTCAGGAAAACTTTTCGTAGACCTCATTGTTACTTTTTATACCGGCTGATTGATATCGGATCTGTCTGTTCTGGTCTTGTATTGTGTTTAGACTTTGGTGTAATTTTTTGTGACTTTGAAATTTAATCACAGTACAATACTTTAAGTACCGCTTAAGTCGACGCTAGGGGCCGTCTTAACCTTGTTGTAGGGTATGAATGATTCTGTAATTGTTGAAGACCCTCAAGCGACTGTCGGGATGAAGAACAGGAATAAAAACCCTGTTCATTGATAATTTGTACTTTTTCTATGTAGTGTGTGCGATTTTGTCCCATGTACGTTTGCTCCATATCCCTTTATTTTCTATTTAAGGGCCTGAACACGGCTTAATGCAAGTTTAACCCTTCAATGTAAAAGGTCGTATGGCAATACATGATTTTTCTTTTTAAATGATTTGATTCCGGGAGATTGGTTGTCTCACTTTAATTTAATCTATGTCAGCTTTTCAGTTGTATTTACAGAAAAGAGAGCCAGTCTTGTATTCATTAATATAAAGTTTAATTTTCCATTAAAAAAACGACCAATTTTTCTATGTCTGGTAGCATCGAATCTTCTCAAACCATTTTTTTCGAACATTATCTGGACATCGGTGGACATGCAACATTGCCAAACCACACAACCTTTCACCCGTCATCGTTGATCTTTCACAAGTCTTAGGGAGCTACCATTTGATTTTTAAGGGAAGGGGGGGGGGGCCTAGGATGAAATTTGAAAAAAAATAGGCAGGACAGGAGTTTTGAGTAAAAAAAAAAGGCAGGATGAGACACTTTGCAAAAAAAAAAAAAAGCAGGATGACAATTTTTGTAAAAAAAAAAGTCAGGATAAACTTTAAAAAAAAAGACAAGACCGAATAGAATGAAAAATAAAAAGGCAGGACAGAGATTACAATTAAAAAAAAAATGCAGGACACAATTTTTCATCCTAGCTCCCCCACCTCTCCCCTCCCCCATAAAAATCAAATGGTAGCTCCCTTACGTCTAATCAAAGCAGAGAATGAACATTTACAACATACAGATGTTACGAGAAGAATTAATAACTGCTTAATATTGGACAACTGAAGCGTTAGTCATAAAGATTGATTGATTGATTGATTGATTGATTGATTGATTGATTGATTGATTGGTGTTCGCTTAACGCCGCCTCAGAACAAAAAAGCGAGAGCTAATTTCAAATATTTTTACAATTTAAAGTAGTTTTTAAAATTAGACAAAAGGTCCTTAAATATAATAAAACTCAAGTTTGAATACAAAATTACTAAATTAAATTTACAAATGAAATTCAACACTAAGACAATAGTCATAAAGAAGGGCAATAAACGAACAAAAGACAAACCAGGTAACAGATAAGACACATAACGACAAACAATAGACCATCAACACTGAAAACTAAAAATAAATGAGGAACATGGATCCCGAAAAACAGGGGACGATGACAGAGGGTGAATAGAACTTGCTTCTTGCAAGACATTCGCCGTGAAAACAATTTGATATGAAGACAAGCTTTTGTTTCAACTTATCATTTTTTTTCGAAATTTTCAACATGACGCATTTGCCTCATTTGCCTCAATTTAGTTACGGCCCTGATTATTCTTACTTGGTGATGTATGCACAACAGAAGACGCTTATCATGTGGACACGTCCGGTCTCTCTCAGTTTGGAAATAATAAAATACCGTAAGGTTTTTTCTCATGACGGGTATCTTCAAATAATGTTTTAATCTAAACGTATAGTCAATTCTTTTACGCTAATCAACCTGTACTAGTTTTAACATCTAACACTGTCAAACTCTTTAATCAAAATTATATGCCCGGTTGTAGTGATTAACGCTTTTTTCAGCTCGACCGTAAATAATTTATCTCGGCGCGTCTAATACAATAAAGGACTTTCTATTAATCGTATCATTCACTTTTTCCACTGCCGCTATTTAGGCATTGCTTCCACTGCCGCTATTTAGACATTGCTTCCACTGCCACTTTTTAGGCATTGCGTGGCACTGAAACGTTTAAACACAACAAATCAAAACCAGGAATTATTTTGGGATATGTAATATTTATTATAACATATAAAATTTCTTCTATGAAATCGTTCATACCTTTTGACGGTCATTTCGAAAATGTCAGCTGACGGATAATTTTAGACGCTGAGAAACAATTCAGATTTGCATATAAATTCTAACACAAAAAAATGTTTCTCAAATTTTATTTTGTGATATCTTTTTTTATCAAAGCTCAATTGCTACAACAATTTGGACACCGGAAATCAATTTAGCAGATACACTTAACTCAATTTCGATTAAGTCACGGAACAGAATGACTTTCTTTAGATCTAATTTCTAATGCTTGTAGAGTGAGACTTTGGTTGGCTTGCTTGCTTTGTTTGTATAAACGTTTTCTCAAACATTGTTAGTTAGATTGACATCTGCAAACAATCATGATAAAAAAGGCGGAGTTATATCTGTATACATACAAATGTATATTATACTTAAATTTGATTAGGTGTAACTGTTATCCTGGAGGTTAGAATTTAAATACAATATATACATGTTTAATTATCATATTGATAAAGCCTATATACGTTATATACATTGAAAAGTGCTTCGGACGCACGAAATTATATTTACTAGCACTGGTCGATACCACTGATGATTGACTGTTAGTTCCAGAGATCGATGGTATCATCAGCCAAGTAGTTAGTGCTTCGGTACTGACAAGATTTGTAACATGTTTTTCCTTGAAAAACAACTTCGATAGATTGATAACTTACTTAAAAACTAAGATTCCAACTTCCTCATGCAAAGTTAACCTTAGATAAATTTGACTATTCCTTTTAAGGGGGTACCCAACACTTTGACTAAAATAGATTTGGCTCGTTTAATTTCCATAAAATTTTGACAAAATATTTACTTTGACCTGTGGACAAAAATATAAAAATTTCAAAAAATTTGAACCACACAATTTACAGGAATAATTTCGTTGGATATATAACAGTTTGACAAACACTCATTTTGATCATTGAGAATCTTAATATTTCCCTAACAATAGAACGTGATTAAAACGTTCAGCTGATTTTTACAGAGTTATCTCCCTGTAGTGTTATGTACCACCTTAAGGTACCTATTGTCATATATATCTTCATGGGTTCAAATCTTATACATCATTGGCTTTCAATCGTATTGGGGTTAGATCGTTCCTGATGAAGGTTTAAATATCTGAACTAGATAATTGTCCACCCTTTAGGGAGCTACCACTTGATTTTTATGAGGGGCTAGGATGAAATTTGAAAAAAGGCAGGACAGGAGTTTTGAGTTAAAAAAAGGCAGGATGAGCAACTTGGTAAAAAAAGGCAGGATGAAAATTTGTGTAAAAAAATTCAGGATGAACTAGTAAAAAAGGCAGGACCGAATAGAGTAAAAATAAAAAGGCAGGACAAAGATTACAACTAAAAAAAAGCAGGACAAAATTTTTCATCCTAGCCCCCATAAAAATCAAATGGTAGCTCCCTTATGTCAGACATGTCCAAAACCTAATAACATTGAAATAATAACTTGATTTTATGAACATAGTCTAAATAGTCTGAATATCTCTTAAGGATGTTCGCTACTCTGTTTCGAAATAAGCTTTTTGAAAGACTGTTATATATTGATAGTATTTAAATAAAGGTACTAAAAAAAGAAATTTTACTTAATAAAGTATAACATTCGGGTGTTTTGTTTTCCTGACACTCATATAAATTGGTGTTTCGTAGATTACATTTGATTTTATGCGAGATACAAATATTTTACTCATACCTGTTGTGCTGTCAGAAAAGGTTTTCTATTTAGACTTATAATTACAAAGTATCCGAACCATAATTTGTCATATATCCTTGATCCATCTGTAAGTCTTGTAGTGCAAATTGTTTCTACTTTGCAGAATTAAGCAGTTATGTCCGACTTTATCAAAGCGGAATATACCCCGGTTGTCCTAAGTGTTTAAATTCTGGATCACTCTATTTCTATATGCATAGGTATGTTATCAGGCAGTATCTCATTTTTTAAGGAAGTAGATATAATTATTAACTTAAAGATACATGTTTCCATCACGTTTATCAATAAATCCACCAATGTGAGTGGTCTAGAGTTAGAAACATAAGAAGCTTCATAATGTTTATATAATTCACTCATCAAATAGTTGGAAAAACACTCATCGATACTCAAGATACGAGGCTGATAGTTATTACACCCGAACCGCTTTTCATCTACATACAAAACATCAGTTGCGCTAATATCAATACAGTTTGAGGCCAAATCAATTACATGATATTATTTTTTTCTTAATACGAGGATATTATAACTCGGACTACGGTCACTTAAAAACCTGAAAAGGGCAATGTAAATCTATCCTAGGATTAATAAAATCGAATCAGATCATATAGCTGTAGATCTATGTCTAAATAATTGAATAATATATCCTCACTTTTATTTCCTTAATTGTAAATGCCTATGAGATTGTCAAAATTTGATAATCTTTTTATATATCAGTCAATTTAACTATTATCTATTACTGCGTGTTAATATGGTAATATCTAGGTAATTTATTTTTGTGGGTGTGTAAATGGGTTCCATGTTGTCTATGGGGCTCGTCTGTAGCCAAGCTTATGGTACCAGCTGTTGTTCGATATAGTTGAAATGCTGATGCTACTCTAGAGTTTGACCATATTTCTCTCTTGACTAGCTGTAGGAAGAAAAAGAGTAGTCATTCATGACTTTAGGAAAGTCTTGACAGTTGATTTTAAAAGTTTGACAAAGTTTTGGTCCCATCTTTATGATATGTTATATCTCTCGGTCTTGACCAATGTTAAGGTCTACTGTGGCAACATGACCGCAAGTTTCATATTTAAACCTCAAACTTTACGGTTTCAAGAACTAGGAGTGTTGTTTTGATATCAACATCGGATACAATACATTGCAGAAGACCAAAAAAGTCGTAAAAGATACCAGCGTATTATATGATAGGCCAGACGCGCGTTTCGTCATGATAAGACTCATCTCATCAGTGTCACTGGATTCTAAACAGTTGGAAGACCGAATCAAAAAAGAAGTTGAAGAACATTAAGAAACCAGCAAAAAGTTCCACAAAATTGTGCTAAGACTATGTATGAGTGGGTCGCAAAATATAGTTTTAACAATTTTATTCATTGTCATTAAACATTTACAAGGTGTGTGGCAATACAAGTTTAAACAAACAATAAACAACAAAATAAAAACAAAACAGTATACGAAAAGTTTAGTGTGTCGAAAAATTCAACAGCTTAGCAACAGTAAATGAAGATAAAATTAACGTACCAATGGAATTCAGTGTCAACACACAAGTGCTAAGATAACTTCGTGAGCGCAACGTCTACGGCAGTGTCATCGACAAAACAATGCAATGTAATATAGAAAGCATTTAAATGTAATTCAGTATGATTAAGGCATACGGGTGTCTTTGTCGTGCAAATTGATGGTTTATATTGTCGTCATTAAACCTTTTGCGGGTAAGTGATCTTCCATGCATTCTCTTATCTGAAGTGATGGATTTGGTCAAAATAAAAACAGTTGTTCTCCGCGTTTTTGCAAAATACATGTCTTTTTGTTCATTAAAACATAAGTGTTGTGAAAGTGATAAAATCAACCCCTGTCAAATCTTTAAAATAAATAATCCTTGATTTCTATTGCTTAAGGTAGTTGGTGTTTTTAAAACAGTTATAAAGCAAAGTAATGAATAACTAGCTGGTTCAGTGGTCTCAGATTTTTATATTGTAAGTATATTCATTTCTCTCGAAATGTCATTAAAATTATTGCATTCTCCATTGACAATGGTTGTCTAGCAAATGTTAAAGCGACTGAAATAGAGATAATATTCATAACATTAAAAGGTATCAATTTTGTAGATGAGCATGTAGATAATTAATATCTCTTCATATAACTGTTTTGATTCTTATACATCCTTGTCTTTAATATATTCGGCTTTGAGAGTTCCTGGTGAAGGTTTATCAAGAAAAGCGCTTCGAACGCATGAAATTTATGATATGTTGTTTTAATATTTACAGTACTGGGAAAATACCTCTGTTGGATGATTATCAGCTCAGTAGTCAGTACTTCGGCACTGACATAATTTATACAAAACCTTTCTAAAATTGTCCGTTTATAAATTTTGAAATTATAAAGAAACTATAAGGTTTCAACTCCCTCAGGCAAAGTTTACCTTAGACAGATATGGCTATTTTTATGTCCTTTTTGGTCATACAGCTCTACAACTGTTATCGTTATACATCATTGGCTTTCAAATATTCGGATTTGAGCTTTCCTGATGAAGGTTAATCCAGACAAGCGCTTCGAACGCATGAAATTTCTAACGTGTTGTTTTCATTATTTTCCCAGTGATGCTCGAGGTCAAAATATTAAGAAATCAAAATTGTTGAAGTGGTAGCTTTGTATTTTTTATTAAATATTGTGCAAATGTGTAGACTATTGATTTTTGTACCAGACCTATCAAAAATCTCAAGTACTTAATCCCATGAATGCAGGTATATATTTGCACATTTTACTATTAGGAAGTGAAAGTAAAATTAATTTTCGAGAGAATTCCATAAATTCATTAATTTTCATTATTTTACGCCAGATGCCAACTTAAATTTGATCTTGACAATGATAAAGAGTTAACTTATATCCTAGTTTCATAAAATTACGTGATTGTTTGACAAAGTTATAAATGTTTAAAAACTTAAACCACAGACCAAATAAGACGACCGCAGAATCTTAGATTACCATTCTAGCATTCACGCCTTTCGTCGCAGACATTTCATTTCATATCACCAATGTCAATCAGTTTCAAGTAAAATTATCTGCATTTCTATTTATATATAAAATAGTAGTATCTACAGTAATACAGCCGGAAGTTAGCTGTCCATACCTGCATTACCGTGTGATAAAAGGTTTCCATTATGGGGAGCACTTGATAAAGGTTAAACAGCTTGGGTATTCTGATATGGTCTGCTTACTTCCTGCTACAGATTCTATACAAAATGTAAAATATTTCGTTAAGCATTTGATAAAAAGAAATAAAAATGCCTGTAAGGGGGAGGGTTGGCGCCTTCAAACTTGTTTAACCGCGCCACATTATGGATGTGCCTGTCCCAAGTCAGGAGTGGTTGTCGTTTGTTGCTGTTTATCTTTTTTTTTTTCGTTCATTATTTTGTACATAAATCAAACCGTTCATTTTTTCGTTTGAATAGTTTTACATTTGTCATTTCGGGGCCTTTTATAGATGACTATGCGGTATAGGTTTTGCGCATTGATAAAGGCTGTACGGTGACTTGTAGTTGATAATTGCTGTGTCATTTGGTCTCTTGTGGAGAGTTGTCTCATTGGCAATCATACTACAACTTCTTATTTTTATATTAAACAAGTATTTTTCCTATGGTGTATGGATAGTTGTCTCATTGGCAACTATAACATATTTCATTATGTATACTAGTATAAAGGCAGTGCTACAAAAATACTGAACTCCAAGGGAAATTCAATACGGAAAGTCCTTTATAAAATGGCAAAATCAAAAGCTCAAACACATTAAACGAAAGGCAAACAACTCATATTTCTGACTTAGTACAGGCATTTCCTTATGTAGAAAATGGTGGAGTAAACCTGGTTTTATAGCTAGCTAAACCTCTCACTTAGATTATTAGGCCACTGTTTGTGTTCTCCATGTTTGAATAGGTGCGGTCATGTTTGGTGACGCTAAGGAGACATAGACATATTAAATGAAGCAATAAAACATGCCACTTTTTTTCTTAATAATTTAATGTTTATAAAACTGAGTATAGTAAAAGCAAATTTTTTATAGCAATTATGGTCTTCGGCGTAATTTTGCATTTATTATTTCCAAAACAATTTGATATCTAATTAATCTTATAGTCAAATTTTATTTAGTACTGTTTCCTCTTTAAATTAGTAAACTGTAATTCTTAGAATCAGTGGAATTAATTTTAATGGTTTAAATATGAAATTATTATACCAATTTCCTAAAATATTTCATATCAAAATTCTTTAAAGGGCCCATACATGTATAGTCGACACGAATTATAACGCCCGTACAATATCCAAACAATTGAAACAGCATAACATATCTACCGACCTTAAATAATTGAAAATGATAAACAAATATATATTAAGACGGATAACACTATTAGTTAAATCAAACTTGTATTTGTCTTTTTTCTGGTCTCATCTGGATTGTTTTTACTAAGGAACAGACAAAATAACGAATAAAAATCTAAATATTAACCAAGGACGAAGTCTTGAAAGCAGAAATTAGTCATTCGAGAGCAATAACACAACTAAAGGCCCAAAGAAGTCTGAATCGCTCACCAGGGAGTAGTAAGACCAAGTTTCATATTGTTGTGTATATAGTTTCACAGCGTCAGATTTGTTTTTGAATGTAACAGCTACAAAATGCGAAATGGTGGAACACTCATAAAGAGTCAAAGATAAAGATAAGATAAAGATATGTGTATTCCAATTAAAGGGCCAATGATGAGCAAAGTAATTTATTACATTCATTTTTTTATAATCGAGAGACGCAAACTCTTATCAAATGCAAATTTATGATTTTAGTCATGATAAATCATTTTTGTCGAGCCTGCGACTTTTGTTGCAAAAACGAGACATAGCGATCCTACATTCCGTCGTCGTCGTCGTCGGCGTCCACAAATATTCACTCTGTGGTTAAAGTTTTTGAAATTTTAATTATTTTCTTAAATTATCCTTGATTTCTACCAAACTTGGACAGAAGCTTGTTTATGATCATAAGATAGTATCCAGAAGTAAATTTTGTAAAAAAAAATTCCTGTTTTTCCGTATTTTACTTATAAATGGACTTAGTTTTTCTGCAAGTTAACATTACATTCACTCTGTGGTTAAAGTTGTTAAAATGTTAATAACTTTCTTAAACTATCCTGGATTTGTACCAAACTTGGGCGGAAGCTTGTTTATGATCAAAAGCTAGTATCTAGAAGGAAATTTTGTAAAATTTATTTCTTGTATTTCCGTATATTACTTATAAATGGACTTAGTTCTTCTTCCAGTTAACATTACATACAGTCTGCAGTTTTAAGTTTTTAAGACATTTATTAGATTCATAAACCATCCTGGATTTTACCTAATTTTAAAAACAGAAGCTTCTTACAATCAAAAGATAGTATCTAGAGGAAAATTTTAATAATTTTTCCCCATTTTGTTGAGCCTGCGACTAACAGCAAAAGTAGGCGAGACACTGGGTTCCGCGGAACCCTTACGAATATTTTTACTACATGTACTTACATTTTTCTCTGTTTACTATACTATTTAAGATGTTACTTATTTAAAAAAAAAAACAAACAAAAAACAGGAAAATAGACATATAATGGCAATTACCATTTCAGCCATGCTGACTTTTTGTAGACCACCAATGCTCTCTCTGTTTATGGATAATATTATAATGTTTAAGATAATAACCAAAATGCCCCAAAATGGACATTAATTCTAAACAACAGTCCATTGAAAATTTTTCATATGATACTTTGATAATATTGTATTGCTGTTCAGTTTTGACCTTTAAAGCTTCGTCGATCTTTATTGAGGTAAATGGATTAAATATGTTAACAAGAGGCACACATCGCACCTGGTGAAAAATCGTCAGTTTGCTAATTAGAAGTTTGTGTTGCTGATCAATTTTGCAATGTACAAGTTTAACCGAGCTCCTAGAATCCGGCCAAAACTGAAAAAGCAGTAAAACAAACATTTCAGGGCAATAACTACAAAATGGATTGTCAAATTTTCAAAGTTTATGCTTATCATTTTTGCAGTTTCTGTTTTAACCTAGTTCCTATAGTTTTCAAAATCAGGAAAAAAATGCGAAAATTCTGGAAAAAATATATATTTCAATTAATCAAACCGGTTGACAGATTTTTCTGAAATTTTCAGGGTTTATAAATCATGTCGTGCTGATCATTTTTTCGGTATCACTTTTAACCTAGCGGGTATTTTCATTTTACGATAACAACCAACAAATGCAAAACAAAATGATATATTTCAGAAGCAATAACTCCAAAAAAAAAGTCGTCAGATTGTTCTCCAATTTTCAGGGAAGGTAAGTCTTGTCCTGTTGATCCTTTTTGGAATTTATGCTTTTAACCTAGCTCCTATAGTTTTCAAGGTAACAGCCAACAACTGCTAAATATAGGGAAGGAAAAAATCGATATTTCAGGTACAATAACTCCAAAATGAGTTGTTAATAGATATAAAATGTGGTATGAGTGCAATAAGACAACTCTCAATCCAAGTCTCAATTTGTAAAAGTAAACCATTATAGGTCAAAGTACGGCCTTCAACACGGAGCCTTGGCTCACACCGAACAGCAAGCTATAAAGGGCCCAAAAAATGACTAGTGTAAAATCATTCAAACAGGAAAACCAACAGTCCAATCTATATAAAAAACGAGAAACAAGAAACACTTGTGAACCACATCAACAAACGACAACCACTGAACATCAGGTTTTATTATGTTAGATTTTTCTCAAATTTTCAGGGTCAATAAATCTTGTCATGCTGATAATTTTTTAAATTTAAATTTTAACCTAGCCCTATAACCTAGCCCTATAGGTTCGGAAAAAAATAGCATGGAAATGCCAAAAAAGTTAGGAATCAACATTTCAGGGGAAATAACTCCAAAGCAGATGGACAGATTTTCCCAAATTTTAAGGGTAGATAATTCTCGTTATGCTGACCATTTTTACCATGTACTAAGTTTTTCTTTAATTGCTATAGATTTAGATATATTAGCCAAAACTGTTGTCTGACCCTATGGTCTATTTTTAGACAAGGCGGTCATGTTGGTTGGTCAACCTGAACAAAAATCACAAATTTACAGTTAGCATCCTACATATTAAGTAGACAAAATTTGGGTCATATCCATACAGCATTTTCAGAAGAGAAGGTTTTTAAAGAAGAGTTTATGAATGGACAACAGATACAAAATAATATATAGCAATGCTCACATGGCCCTTCTATAATAATCATAGATAATTTATAACCCATTCCTCATCGCACATCTGATATATAATCATATGTATATGAATTTACGTAATCACATACTTAAACATGGTATTAACTGCAAAGTTTTAAAGTCATTGGGCCATGAATCAGAAAAGGGGTGGGGTGCAAATAATCTCCATTGAAATGAGATGTGTCAATGCTACTACAACTGCATACCAAAATGCCATTGACTAAATATAAAAGGTTCCCCTTAAACTGACCTAATCACAGACTTTAAACAGTTGTTGATGCCATACACCACAAGTAAAGCCTATGTCTAGCTTTGCAGAGAGACAAAAAATATAACATTCAGCTTAACTATCTGTTTTTATCATGTTTAAACAAAATGACATGAAGTCTCTACAAGTACAAGCTGGATGTTATTCTTAGTACAAAAATATTTATTTATCTACGATACATAAAAGGAGCTGGAAATAAATAAACAATATTTGATAGTTTATTGAAGCAGAAGAATGTCATAAAATACCACCAATAAATAACACATACATAATAAATAAAACAACAGATGTACAATTAAACCCTGAAAGTAAATTAAGGTTTCTCAGAACATTTCATATTTCTATTTGAAATAGCATGAATAAGACAGGTCATCATTTTTTCACTTCCCAAAAAGAAATATAAGTATGTATTTAGTAAAAATAAAATCTTCATTATACTTAGTTGAATATTATAATAAAAAAAGTATAAATATGTTGTTATAGATGTTAGTAATTACAATTTTGATAATTTTATCTACATGTAACTACAATGGATTAATTATAATTCTTGGGATATTATTTTTCTAGATTTCTTGGGATATTAATTTTCTAGAGTGTATAGATGAACCAGTCGGACTGCATCCACAAATCTAAAGTTCCAATACATACAAATTTTCTAAAGGTGTGCAGTACTGAAGAAGTGAAAAACACGAAATCAAGAATTCACTAAATACAATTATACCTGAATTTAAGAAAATTGGTATCCACAAAAATATATGAATCCACAGTATCTAATAAATATAAGAAGCCAAATTTCAATTTAAAAATAAAATTTAAGAGATTAAATTTTATGATGTCCATCCTGCACAATTTTTCACAATCACTATAAAATAATTTGTAACTTTCCCAATGGACAAAAAAACAAAGTTTCAAGGGTTGCCTCCATGAGATAAGCATGTTTAGTTGTTGAAAAGTACTAGTAAATTTAAGATCTTTAATCAAGGGCATAAACAATTTACCAAATTTTTTTACAGTACAAAAAGGAGATTCAGTCAGTATAACTTTGGTGTGGAGTGATTCACTGTGAATCAGGGTGATTGTTGGTGATAACACTCGGATTTACTGTGAATTCCAGTGATTGGTGGTGATTTGTAGTGTTAACTCTTTGATTCACTGTGAATCAGGGTGATTGCTTGTGATTTGATGTGTTAACTCTATGATTCACGTGCGTGATATTCTTTCTACTGAATATGCAAAAAAGTATTTCAAAATAAAACACCATCAATCACCAACATTCACTGTGAAAATTCACCACCAAGAATGATTTATCACTGAACCGCCTTGTGTGTACAGTATAACAACATTCTGTGAAAAAAAATCTATATTTTTGTCAAAATTTGTCATTTGAGGTGTATATACCATTCAGGGTGTTATTTTACAGTCATACTCTCAAAATGCACAACCCATGGTTCAAAGGGAAATCGATAAGGGTGCTGGAAATCCCAGGATTGAGCTGAAATTTCAGGGATGGAGTAGAAAAGTTCAAAAGGCTGTGGTGATTGTTGCTACCCTCAGCCTGTGGTGATTGATGTTTACCTCAGCCTGTAGTGAGTGTTGCTTCCTTCATTCATCATCTGTCAATAATCTTCCTTTTTTCAAAATTTAGAAATAAAATCTATAAAATAATCCTGGTAGATCTGTATATTAATCTGTTTATATGTTTTATCAAGAATCTGGTATTGTTTTGAAGTTAATATGAGGCAGGATTTATCAAAATATAAATAATGTAATAAATAAAAAGTATACATTGTACTATATGTTACATGTGATGTATATTTCACAATTAATGTGTGTAAAGATTAATAAGTCTTGCTTTTTTGCTTTAGAAAACTTTTTAAGCACACTTCTCAACAAATATCAGTTGACATGTCCACTCTACAACTTTTATTGACAGTTTTAGAAGGGACAAAATTGAAGGTCTCCTTATAAACTCAAGGTTAAAAATTTAGCAAAATACAAAAAAAATATCCTTGCTACCTAATACATTGTACCTTTTTTTACATCAGGAATTTTCCTTCCCAAAATACACAGATGGTATTTATTTGGCCTAGGTTAGAGATAATTCTTAATATTTTTACCAGGGTGCTTTCTCCTTTAACATGTTTAAACAGGTTGAAACAAGTATGTGCCAAAAATTAGGAACCCAAAAAAACTATCCACACAACCAAAGGGAAAAAGTTACTATCCAATCCAGATTATGGAAAAGACCATAATAGATATAGGAAGATGTGGTGTGAGTGCTATATATATTACTGGTAAAAAGTTACTTTAAAAATATTTGCATAAAACAAAATGTTATTGTTTTTATTGAAAATTTTGGCAATGGTAATTTTTTTAGTAAACCTTTCAGTACAAATGTATCTTAACCCATCTTTCCAATGCAAATAGGTGGATTATGATAAGAATACATTTATTCCTAGTCCTTCAAGATTTTTAAAAACCTTTATTTATCATGAAAAAAACCAACCAAAACCATCAGGACAATATCTAGAATTACGATTACACCACTTTTTAAAATACCATTGAAAATCTATTATCCGATTACAGATCAACAAAACCACAGCAAAATCAGAAATTTTTTGTAAGATTTTTATTATCATTAAAATTGCAAGGATCTTAAAAATAAAAATTTGCTTTTTAAATTTTGAAAGCAAATTATTTCCACGCAGCATTTAATGAATTCAAAATATTAACCTGTCGTTTTGTCCATTCTTCAAAAATCATTATTAATCAGCTCAAAATTTCTGAATTTTCAGTAAGCTGTAAGAGCTATAAACCACCCATGTTGATCTTTAATAAGTAACATTGTAAATGAACATACAATTATATTTTTATGCAGTGTTAAAAAAGTATTTTAATTTGTTTGGTTTTGAATCCAAACGTTTACCTATTTCTTAAAGAAAAATTTGTTTGTTTAGCAATGATGATTTTTATCTGAAATTAACTTTACGCACAACAACTGTAAAAATTCATTTAAATAGTACCTAGTGTACGCCTATTATTAGCTAACTGAATCATAAACATGCATATTTTCTAAATTCCTAGAAACATTTTCCAATTCCTGTTTTTCTTTAGCGTCTGGAACTTTTTCAAATATTTCTAACAACCTAGTTCGTGCTAATTCAATATTTTCTAATGATCTAGATCTTGTAAGATTCTCGTTCACTTTTACTCCTTTTATTGGTGACTCAGAATTAGATTTTGAAAGACCAGGAACACTCTCTTCATGTTGGATAACAGTTTCTGGCATAGAATTGCTAAGCCTCCATGGTACTTCGTAAGGTTTTTTGTATCGATTTTTCCTCACTAGTGATCGTTTAATCAATTTCATTTTCGCTCGAGGTATAGAAGAAGTAGGTGTATCACGATACGGATCATTATTTACAGTTCTGCTTGACGATGGTGAATTTGGATCTACAACAACATTTTCACCAGGGTCTATAGTTGGATAAAATGTTCCAAATGTTCCAGATGATATGTCGCTAACGTAACTCTTATCAATCTGCAGGATATGGAGTGACCTAGATTCTGTTGGCTCACTCCTTGTCCTCATCCGTTCACGAAGATACTGTTTACGGCTGTTTGTAACGGAGCTCAGCATCCCGAGCTCATCCAGTGCTGAGTCAACATCCATCTCATTACCTGTTTTCTTACAACAATAGCAAGATGATGAACCACCATTCATGATCTGTCTAAATACCATACACTAACCTAAAACAAAAAAAATAATTAAAATATTGTAGTGAAATTGATCTAATACTTAATTTTGTTGAGATAAAACAGGTGCTTGAACTAACACAAATAGCTGAAAAATATCATTTGACTGTTCTGACAAAAGAGTTCAGTCTAAAGTAAACAGACATCCAGTTTACGCTGTAATTACTTTATCCAGGTTTCACTGTATGCAAATGTCATTTTTGTCTACAGAGTTTAGACTTTGAAGCACATTTTTATAAAAAGGAAACCCAGTATTTTTAATCTTATGAGCTACCATCTAAATATACATTTTACTTAAATATGTTCATAATATCCCTACCAAAGTGACTCCTGTAATTACAAAGTACAAGTATTTGTAAAGAAAATGAAACACCCTTCAGAGATTATAAAATTGTTTAATTTATAACGCATTAATGTGTTCTGGAATAGATACATTTAAGTTTATATTTATCATATTAATAGATATTTTTAGTCTATTTATGTTATAAAAATTCAATAAAAGAGACAACAGAATTCAAGAAACTGTTGATATATTGCAATGATAAACAATTAAATTTATAAAGATGAAGTTCAAGATTAACATTTGAACAAATGTCTTTCAATTCAAATTCTTGTTTAAAATATTATTCTAGACATGAATTTGCAAGGTATTTATTATTATTCAATATTCATCATGTAAATAGTGTTGTTTCAATCTATTTCAACGTATTTAACAATGTATTCAGTTTTATTGAATATTCCATCCCAATTTCAGCTAACGGTCTGCTAAATCTATGCGGTAGTCTGGCACCATACATACAAGCTACATCCCCAATTTACCATGACAGGAAAGTGGTGAACTCAAGAGTTATCATATCTACATGTTAATGTACCCGCTAATGTAACTTTGTCCTTCCAGTCTTATGCGTTATGAGTCATTAAGTTTATATTCAGTAGCTGTAATTTACAGCCTAGAAACAGTAGCCAAATTGCAAAGAAAGAAAGAACAAATGAAACTTCCCAACCAAGACTTTAAGCCTACTGTTTAAGTCAGAGAGATGTTTTCATCAAGTACTTGGTAGTAATAGTTAACCTGACTTTAAAATTGAATGTTCCATTGTACACATGTTGTATATATAGATTATGACGTCATAAATAAAATGTTCCATTGTACACATGTTGTATATATAGATTATGACGTCATAAATAAAATGTTCCATTGTACACATGTTGTCGTCATGACGTCATAAATAAAATGTTCCATTGTACACATGTTGTCGTCATGACGTCATAAATAAAATGTTCCATTGTACACATGTTGTATATATAATGACGTCATAAATAAAATGTTCCATTGTACACATGTTGTATATATAGATTATGACGTCATAAATAAAATGTTCCATTGTACACATGTTGTCGCCATGACGTCATAAATAAAATGTTCCATTGTACACATGTTGTCGTCATGACGTCATAAATAAAATGTTCCATTGTACACATGTTGTATATATAGATTATGACGTCATAAATAAAATGTTCCATTGTACACATGTTGTATATATAGATTATGACGTCATAAATAAAATGTTCCATTGTACACATGTTGTCGCCATGACGTCATAAATAAAATGTTCCATTGTACACATGTTGTCGTCATGACGTCATAAATAAAATGTTCCATTGTACACATGTTGTCGTCATGACGTCATAAATAAAATGTTCCATTGTACACATGTTGTATATATAGATTATGACGTCATAAATAAAATGTTCCATTGTACACATGTTGTATATATAGATTATGACGTCATAAATAAAATGTTCCATTGTACACATGTTGTATATATAGATTATGACGTCATAAATAAAATGTTCCATTGTACACATGTTGTCGTCATGACGTCATAAATAAAATGTTCCATTGTACACATGTTGTCGTCATGACGTCATAAATAAAATGCCTAATAGCATGACCAACATCAATAGAAATAAAATTGAGAATGGAAATGGGGAATGTGTCAAAGAGACAACAACCCGACCAAAGAGCAGAAAACAGTCGAAGGAATGTTTTGTATTCATAAAATCATAATTGTATGGTAAACTGGGTTATTTTATTGTTCAAGCTCAACCATGAAGACAATGATGTATGTTCTTTCTAATTTATATGATTTTTATAATGTCTGATAGGGATGATTTCTAACTATACTGCCAATGACACCAACCAGAAGGAGGAGATGTTGAAGCATGGAAATAATGGACATTCTAACATACATTAAATCAATATTGTCCCCACTAAAGAGAGAAGTTACCTACATGTACAAAGCAACATATCAAATTGTAGGGGAATATATAGCAAGATCAGGGCTATTTCAAGAACTGGCAACCTGTAAATCCCGATCCTGCCCCTAAACAAGTTTACTGAAGGACCGTTAGAAATTACTTGGCACAACCGTATACGGTATGAGGAAACAAAATAGTACCAAGAGATTAGTTGTGTCAAATTTGACTTTAGAATCAGGCAGCTCAACTACCACAGAAGTGTCATCCTGTCAAATGTGATTTTGCACTAAGTTAAATTAATTGATGCTGTCCTTAGTTTTCAAAATTATTTCAAATTGAAATTAAATAAATAATGGGTTTAACATAGCTACGGTTTACAGACTCTGTCCTCTGTCACAGGTAAAACGCCTTCCTCATAATTTGAAGGGTCTACTCAAACGTAAATATACAGAACAAAACAGTTACCAGGAGAAAGAGGTTAACTTAATTCAATATAGCATTGATCTGCATAGATTGTGTTATTAGACAAATGTTGTAACATGTAAATAAGAACAAAAGAGGGGAGAATGTTGTCATGTTTTGAGACAATAATAATGGGCGTTTATAAATCTATTTCATACTTTTCAAGTCAGATAGGAACATTATTCTGGTAGTTTCATATATTCTCTGTTAAGTTATTGGAAATAAAGTGGTGAAAGAATAAAAGTCCAAAGCCTCGATCTTCAAAACAGTCAGGAATGTTTATGTTTTTTGACCGCCAACGAATGAGGTCAATTTTTGGATCCAACTAATTACCATGCGCAGACACAACCAAAATAAAAAAAAAATGCAAACGGTCCAATTTACACTGTGCGGCATGTTCATGTGAAACGGTATCCATGTGGAAAGGAAGACTTGTATGTTAGATTTTGTTTTCGGGGTAAACAAGTTATATTAAATCTCAACCCTCCCTTTTTTTCAATTTCGATCGGTGGACTTACTAAACGTGAGGCTAAAAATTCTGATTTTTTCAGTTTATTTCTTTGAAATTTTCTGAACAATCTAAGATCTTCTAAACCAAGCTTGTATATTTGGCAATAAAACGGCAAAATAATGGCTTTATTTAAAAGTTCGGATAATTGTACTATAGGCTGATTCGTTTCAAAACTTACATGTATATATGATCCGTTCATCCTATTTTGACTCTTTCAAAATTCAAGAGTCTATCCTAAATTGAGGTAAATTATATGGCCTTCCAAATACCGTTTCGATTCCTAACATCACTGAAGAGACATTAATTGTCGAAATCCGGATATGGTGTACAAAATTTTGCACCTCATGTTTGCGGTTTACCATCTTTTCCGCAAGTTTATTGTTTTCTGTTTGGTAATAAATTAATAATAAGATCTATTTTGTTACATCATCTTGTGATCCGTTTATTTGGCAATCGCCAATGGCAGTCAACAGGGTTTAAGAACATCAGTTGTTCGACCTGCTAGTCAAATGCGTTTTGTTAAAATATACTTTTCACTCATTTGGTCTTTTGGAAAATGTTGTTTGTGCTGTATTTAGACCCTCTACCAAGAAATTTGTTTGCATGCACGTATAAAAATTGCGGTTTTATCCAACGCTATCATAGGTTTGAACGTTGTTTTCAATTTAGACTTGTTTATATAAACAAGTCTAAATTGAAAACAACGTTCAACGTTCTATGATCAATTTAGACTTGTTTATATAAACAAGTCTAAATTGAAAACAACGTTCAAACCTATGATAGCGTTGGATAAAACCGCAATTTTTATACGTGTGCATGCAAAACAAATTTCTTGGTAGAGGGTCTAAATACAGCACAAACAACATTTTCCAAAAGACCAAATGAGTGAAAAGTATATTTTAACAAAACGCATTTGACTAGCAGGTCGAACAACGGATGTTCTTAAACCCTGCTGACTGCCATTGCGATTGCCAAATATATATATATATGTCTCTGGTAATATTAAATGTGTCAAAATAGGTTGATTTTCAGACCTATAATATTTAACCAGAGACATATAATACTGTATTATATGTCTCTGATTTAACATTTTAAAAATTAAGGTTCTTGTATTTTCTTATATTCTAATATGACTGTTGACATTTTTGTTGAGTGTGTTTTTAATATATACGTAGAAAGTGTGTGTTTATCGTGGCTTATTCCAAAGAAAACATTGTTCCTGCAAATGTGTTTCCCTGATTTGTCGCCTCGTATATTTTGCGGGACGTTGAGAAAAATTTCACGACATCTCCCGCCAAATTCAAAATGTTTTGGAAATAAGCCAACAAATTTGCAAAATACAAATATTTATATTCAATTTCATTTGAAAACAACAAACTTTCAACGGGTAATTTATTGAAAAATATTGTCTTTTTTCAATTTTTTTAGTCCTATGATTAGATTCCGTTACTAACCAGCATCAGAGACATAAAACTCATATTGTATTATATAAAATTGAGAATGGAAATGGGGAATATGTCAAAGAACAACCTGACCAAAGAGCAGACAACAGCCGAAAGCCACCAATGGGTCTTCAACGCAGCGAGAAAATCCTGCACCCGGAGGATGTCCTCAGCTAGCCCCTAAATAAAATTGTGTACTAGTTCAGTGAAAATGGACGTCACACTAAACTCCAAAACATATAAATGAACTAAAATTTAAAAAAATACAAGACTAACAAAGGCCAGAGGCTCCTGACTTGGGACAGGCGCAAAATGCGGCGGGGTTAAACATGTTTTGTGAGATCTCAACCTCCCCTATACCTCTAGCCAATGTCTATGTCTCTGTCAACATTCCATAAGTATTTTACCATCATGGATAGGATAATAACCATATTAAAGTAAAAGTTGTCCAATTAATCATAAATTTTATTTATTATCAATAATTATAACCATAAGACATTCTAATATCAAGGTCTAAAAGTACACCAGTCACTAATTTTAATGTTGAATTTAGTAAGAAATAGTAGAAATTGTATTCTTCTGTGTACTTTTGTACCTACAACGATTTATCAGAATAAAGTATAAAATAATGAATTTCAGAGAGAAAATTAGCAAAAAGATAAATAATAGAGAATAATGGGGTGCAAAAGTATAAAGAATAAATGTGAAAGATAAAACAATTAGTCAATACAATACTGATTACAGAAATAAATGATGAACAGAATAAGGAAATCATACGATTGTAGAAAATATTAATAGTAAAATCATTTTCATCAGAATTTTACAGAATTAGCATTATTTTTAAAGGCATATGTTTAAAGATAGAGAAAAATGGCCTAAAACTTTAAACAATACAGAAATTAAGGACCCCCACTCAAGACCCGCATATGTATCAAGTGGTGTTTTGTTTGGTCTTTATGAAGCTTCATCATACATTGTGATTGATAACTTGCAGTAACGAAATGCCTGAACCATAAGAGGGACACAGTTACGGTTGCCATAGGGGAATACCAATCACTTGGTGGTATACTTTATCTCCAAAGCGAACTTAAATATTATCAAGGAAAAAATAATGGCTTTATTCATTTCTTTTAATGTCCAATTTGTCAAAAAAATATTGTAGGTTGTATTACAAAAAAAAAGAATTGTAGCGACTTCAACGAGCAAAGTGATACCCGGATTTGTCGAAAGACCATTTTATTAAATAGGATTTTTTTTCTTTAATTGATAAAATTGTGTGGCGATGGTATGTACAGAGTAGAAAAATCATTAGATATCAACGGAGGTAAAACTGACCTTGAAAAAAAACTGACTTTGCAAAAAAACTGACCTTGAAAAATCTGACCTTGTATAAAGAGGCAGAAGACTTCCAGGGGAAAATCAAAACCATAAGTACAAGAAAAACAGACAATACCATAGTCAAAAAGAAAATCGATGAAAAGACAAACAACAGTCTACAAAATACTACACAGAAAACTAAAAACTTAGCAAACGAACCCCACCAACCCCGGTGATGATCTCATGTGCCCCAGAAGGGTTAGCATACCTTGCTCCACTAGTGACACCCGTTGTGTTGCTCATGGAAAGTAAAAACGTGGTGATAAGTAGCATTCGGTGATATCACTAACGAGAAAAGTACGAGATTGTCGCTACGAAGATGTACACAGTAACATGTGACACAGATATTCCGTAACCGTCAACGAAATCATGATGGCGTTAGTAAAACCATTAGGAACATTTAGTTCAATAGCTTCCTCTATCAAGAAAATCATAAAAGGAAACGCTGGAATATCGTATCAACTGTGAGATATATATACTGCATGCTCAGGCGCTTTTGGAATATTGCTACATATAGTAATGGAAAGTTCACACTGATTGGAAGGCTGAAATCATCTATTTTGTCGTAAAGTTTGGTTATATCAACCGATCCTCATTGTCAATTTCTTGATGTAAGTCTTGCAAGATACGAAGCAGACTTAGAGCTTATTTCCTAATGCTTGTAGAGTAAGACTTTGGTTGGCTTGCTTGCTTTGTTTGTATAATTGTTTGCTCAAGCATTGTAATTAAGATTGACATCTGCAAACAATATAAATAGGTGGAGTTAAACCTGTATACATTGTATTTAGATTCCTCCAGGATAACATTCAATCAAAGTTAAGTATAATGTATACAGGTTGAACTCCGCCCATTTATATTATTTGCAGATGTCAATCTTAATGATAATGCTTGCGCAAACGTTTATACAAACAAAGCAAGCAAGCCAACCAAAGTCTCAATCTACAAGCATTAGGAAATTAGCTCCAACTGTATCTGTGGAATGGTATCGATGGGATAAATGCGTTCAGCATAGTCACCAAACTTTAAACTATTTAGTGAGAGGTCGTCATCTAGTACGAAATCTGCCTCGTAAGAATATAAAGGAACTAAGTCGACGGGATGAAGAGCATGATTGTCTGTTGAAAACAAGTCTTCCAAACAAAAAAAATATGTTGTCAATCCAAACATCTAGTACATGTATCTAAATAATGTCTTGGTGATAAAAGGAAAGTAACTTATCCAAAGACTTTTTTAAACTCAAGAAATATCTAATACCGTTGTAAACATAAACTATGTCACAATATTTCATAACAAAGTCTACAACGGTTGCAAGAGATTATGTTAGAAGAACTGAAACATGTGTAGTTGAACATTAATTTTACTGGCTGGTTTCTTGTGTAATTAAGGAAGCCAATACAGAGCGGGAACCTTGTGGTGTTTCAAATAGCAGCGTTCAGTCGAGTAATTGTGGATTGATTGATTGATTGTTGGTTGCTTAACGTCCAGTGGCAAATATTACATGCATGTTCAGGACGGTGTAATTGTAATTGTGGAAGTGTGTTCATCTATATATACGATCTATCTTTAGTTTAGAAGTTGTAGGTATGAAAGTACTCGAATTTATGATCTCAGTTTTGAGTATTTCAGCTAAATGCTTAAGTTAACAACTACGACTTTGTTGGCTGCTTCACGGTGCGGAATGGTAACGGACTTTACGGGTTTTTGAATGTTTTCGATACACTTCCATTATTTTTTTATTTCTTTACTTTTTTTTTTTGGGGTGTAACTGCTACATTTCGTGTCGTCAGAACTCTTAAAGCGAGAAGCCATAGCTTGTTCTGATTATACGATCTGCAGGAATAGACTTGTAATGCACCATCCTGCATGGCCCTGATAATGTACTCACTGATGATTTTTTGCTAATTGGAACGGTTTCACCCGCATCGCTGGAAAGGGGCAGGTTCAGAAAAGGTTATGTTAAGTATCTGAAACAATTACAGGTTTCCATCGAAGAAACATGTAGACTGTTTTGGCGACTGTTTTACAAAACACTTGCATGAAAATATCATTTCTTTAACCCTTTACACGACGCTAAAGAGATTATTTATGAGGGTGGCTGTTTTTCTCGAGACATTGAAATTCGTGGCTTTGAAACACAAGCAGCTCTTGGTGTTATGATATTGTAACTATCATATTTATTTAGTTGGCCTAATTTGTTTTGTGTGGCCTATTATATGTTTTACATTTTGTACAAAATTATACACATTGTGTTACAACTTTGCAGTTTAGAAATCACTGGAACAATCATTGATACTCATGGAATGATTAGAACTTTCTATTTCACTTACATAACGTTTCCAGAATGATCATAACAAAAGATGCTTAATTTAAATTTCTAGCGTTGTCTAGAAGTATCCGTTTGAGTATATATATAAGAATGCAGACCCTAAAGACATAGACATAGATAGACTTAGACATCGATAGACATCAACATTCTCAACAGTTGGATTGACACTTTTATTTACTAACAACATCATATTAAATTGTGACCTATTGGACGTAATATTCTGTGGATTCCAGTGAAGATTTCCGGATAAAGAAAAGATAAAAGATTGGACTCATATTTTGACAGTTAAGTTGACATTTCTCTTTGTGTAATACTTCTTGTAAACTAGTGTATAATAAATCTTGTTAAATTTATTATTGATTTGTGTCTTTTGTTGGCTACAATTAAAGGCGATTTTCTGGCGTAACAGAAATTGGGGCTCGTCCGGGATAACGTTAATAGAGATGGAGAAAAAGAAAAGAAGAAATGTTAGAAATGGAGAAAAAGAAAAGAAGATGAATTTAAATTAAAACAAGATGAATTGAAATTAAAACAGGCAGAACTTGAAATGAGGGAAAGGGTAGAAATTGAGAAAATGAAAATTGAAATGGCAAAAGAAGAAAGCAACACTAAATTCCAATCAAAATCAGAACATTTTAATTTTGATGCAGCAAAAACATACGTAGTTGATAATTTTTTCCACAGTTTGAGAAAAATTGCTAAAAATTTGAAATGGCCGAAGCCTTTTGGACTACAAAGCTGCAAAGTGTTTTTGAGGGCAAGGCCGCTGAAATTTACTCAGCACTTTCATCAGAAAATAGTTCTGATTATGACAAGGTTAAAAGAGGTTTTGAAAGCTTATGAGCTAGTGCCAGAAGCATATAGACAGAAATTTAGGTCTTATAAAAGTTTGATTCACAAACCTATGTTGAATTTGCTAGGAAAAGAAGATCTATTTGATAAATGGCTTACGTCAAAGAAAATAGATAAAATTTTGATAATTTAAGACAATTGATGTTATTAGAAGAGTTCAAGCAGTGTGTTCATTTGGACTTAAAACACATTTAGATGACAAAACTGTTGAGACATTACAAGATGCAGCAGTTATATCCGATAATTATACACTTTCACATAAGAGAAGTTTCAAAGGTCAAAATTTTAATACTTGAGTGGAAATTACAAGAATCAAAACACTGAGCGTACTGATAGTAAGCCTGTTGCACAGAATAAGAGTCAGTCTAGTTATAATATGTCTAGTCCAAAATTTGATACTTTTGAGAAGAAGTCACTGACTTGTGCTTATTGTAAGAAGAATGGTCACCTGATGGCTGATTGTTTTAGACTCCAGAAGAAGAATGAAAGAGATAATAAGCCCAAGACCAGTGCTTGTACGACACCCGTGTTACCAATACGTTGGAATGTCCTGCGAGTCAGGCTTTTAAGTCCAGTTTTGTGATTACATGGAGGATTATAAACCTTTTATGTCTGATGGGTTTGTTTCTATTGTTTATAATACTACTCCTCAGCCTATTAAGATTTACGGGACACTGGAGCTTCTCAGTCTTTATTGTTAGAAGGTGTGTTGCCTTTGTCCGAGGAGACTTCTGTTGGTGCCTCCGTTTTGTTAAAAGGTGTGGAGTTAGGTTGTATAGATGTTCCCTCCATCGTATTTATCTGAAGTCAGATTTGATAACTGGACCAGTTGTTGTGGGTGTTCGTCCTAATCTCCCTGTTGAGGGTGTTTCATTATTGCTAGGAAATGATCTAGCTAGGAACAAAGTGGTTGCTGAACCAATTGTTACCAGTGAACCGGTGGTGGATGTTAAATCACCTGAAGATGATGCTGAACTGTATCCAGCTTGTGTCGTTACTAGGGCGATGGCTAGAAAACAACAAAATGAGGATTTGCAAGAAGACCAGTTTGATTACATGGACCTTTCTGACACCTTTCTAGCCGACATTGAAGGTCGCGGTAGCTCAGAGAAGGCCGTAATAAGACCACCTAGTATTAGCAAGAATGTAATTATGCAATGGCCAGACGTAAACAGCCATTCATTAGACCGAAGGAAATTTGTCGAAGAACAAAATAAAGACCCTGAGGTTCTTCAGCTCTGCAAGAGGGCTCAACCACAGGAGGAAGCAGACAAAGTGGCCGAATGCTATTACCATCAAGACGGCATTTTAATGAGGAAGTGGAGGCCCCTGATGCTACCCCAGATGAGGAATGGAGAGTGGTATACCAAGTGGTGGTGCCTAAAGTTTATAGGCAAGACATTATTGGTCTTGCCCATGACACCCCTTGGCTGGACACTTAGATATAAGGAAGACTTGCCTTAAGATCTTACAGCATTTTACTGGCCAAGATTAAGAAGTGATGTCGCAGAATACTGCAAATCATGCCATATATGCCAGGTTGTTGGTAAGCCTAACCAGAAAATACCACCAGCACCACTTCTGCCTATTCCAGCCTTTGAAGAACCTTTCAGCAGAGTACTAATTGATTGCGTTGGACCTTTACCGAAGACCAAGACCGGAAATGCGTATTTATTGACAATCATGTGTACCTCCACTCGCTTTCCAGAGGCTATTCCGTTAAGGAATATCAAGACACCTACTATTGTCAAAGCTCTGATCAAATTTTTCACGCTAGTAGGACTTCCAAAGTCTATACAGTCCAGGGTTCAAATTTTATGTCAGGTTTATTTCAGCAAGTCGTGTACCAGTTAGGGATTGCTCAGTATAGATCAAGTGCTTGTCATCCAGAATCTCAAGGTGCCTTAGAACGTTGTCATCAAACATTGAAGAACATGATTAGAACTTTTGTCTTCAATTTGACAGAGACTGGGATGATGGTGTTCACTTTTACTTTTGCGGTCCGAGAGGCTGTTCAAGAATTCCTTGGTTTTAGTCCCTTTGAGTTGGTATTTGGTCACACTGTAAGGGGACCTTTAAAATTGATTAAGGAAAATGGCTTACCGAACACACTGACTTGAATCTTCTAGACTATGTATCTAGATTTAAAGAAAAATTGTATACTGCTTGTCAAATTGCTCAGAACAATTTAAAACTGTTCAGAATAAGATGAAAATATGGTATGATAAAGATGCCAGGGACAGAGTTTTGAGCCTGGTGATAAGGTACTTGTATTTTGCCAGTCCCTGGACATCCATTACAAGCTAAATATTGTGGTCCTTATACCATAGAGAGTAAACTCAATGATTTGAATTATATTGTAAAACACCAGGTCGGCGTAAACAAAATAGAGTGTGTCACATTAATATGTTAAAACCATATTTTGAGCGTACTAATGAAGGTGAGAGTAAACCAGTTGCCACTTTAGCCATGGTTAAATTGGAGAACAATCATGACAAACCAGATATAATTGAACCACCTTTTAGTTCTAAAACCATGGAAGAGACGGTTAGATTGAAAAATTCAGAAATTTTGTCAAATTTAGACTCAAAACTTGCACATCTGACTTTTGATCGAAGAGAAAAATTAAAAACTTTGGTATTTTCTTTTAAAATCTTTTTCCAGATGTGCCAAACAAAACCACTGCTGTTTGTCATGATGTCGATGTAGGTGATGCTTCTCCAATTAAGCAAAATCCTTACCGGCTCAATCCACTCAAACTTGAATTTATGAGACAAGAAATTAAATATATGCTTGACAATGATATTATTGAGCCGAGTAACAGTGAATGGAACTCTCCTTGTCTGCTTGTGCCCAAACCAGATAAAACCTTTCGTTTCGTAACCGATTTCAGAAAAGTAAATTCTGTTTCAAAATCTGATTCCTATCCGATTCCAAGGATAGACGACTGCATTGATAACATTGGAAAAGCAAAATTTGTGAGCAAATTTGATTTATTGAAAGGTTACTGGCAAGTCCAATTGACACAGAGAGCTCGAGAAATATCAGCTTTTGTCACACCAGACGGCTTATTTCAATAATCTGTAATGCCGTTTGGCATGAAAAGTGCTCCAGCTACATTTCAAAGAATGATCAATAATGTTATAAAAGATTTAGACTGTTGTTATGCTTATATTGATGATCTTATTGTATGTAGTGATAGCTGGGAAGAACATTTAACACATTTATATGATACTTTCGATAGATTGTCACAATCAAATTTGACTGTTAATCTTGGTAAAGTGAATTTTGCCAGGCCACTGTTGATTACTAAGTATTTAGGGCATACAGTTGGCCAAGGTCAAGTGAAACCTATTACGGCTAAAGTGGATGCAATTACTAAATTCCTCCTCCTACAAATAAAAACAACTTATGAGATATTTAGGCATGATTGGATTTTACAGAAAATTTTGTTCAAATTTTGCTACTGTTGTTCAACCATTGACTCATCTTTTACGGAAAGATTCTAAATTCATCTGGAGTGAAAATTGTCAAAACGCTTTTGAAAATAGCAAATCACTTTTAATTAATAGTCCAGTTTTGATCACTCCAGACTTTGAAAAACAATTCAAACTTGCCGTTGATGCAAGCGATGTAGGAGTTGGAGCTGTTTTATATCAAGTGACAGATGATAATGTTGAGAAACCTATATCATATTTTCTAAGAAATTAGATAAACATCAGAAAAATTATTCAACTATTGAAAAGAGTGTTTTGCACTGTTGTCTGCACTTCAACATTTTTTGATGTATATTTAAATCCACTGTCCATCCTATTCTTGTTTATACTGATCATAATCCTCTCACCTTCATACATAAAATGAGAAACAAGAACCAGAGATTGACTAGGTGGAGTTTATTGTTACAGGAATATGATGTTATTGTAAAACATATTAAAGGTAAAGATAATGTAATAGCAGATGCTTTATCTAGAACTTATTGAAATACTTTGTATATACTATGTATTTTGTACATATTATTCATGAAAAGTTTTGTTACACTCAAACTTTTTTAAGGGGAGGTGTTATGATATTGTAACTATCATATTAATTAAGTTGGCCTAATTTGTTTTGTGTGGCCTATTATATTTTTTACATTGTGTACAAAATTATACACATTGTGTTACAACTATGCAGTTTAGAAATCACTGGAACAATCATTGATACTCATGGAATGATTAGAACTTTCTATTTCACTTACATAACGTTTCCAGAATGATCATAACAAAGATGCGTAATTTAAATTTCTAGCGTTGTCTAGAAGTTTCCGTTTGAGTATATATATAAGAATGCAGACCCTAAAGACATAGACATAGATAGACTTAGACATAGAGATAGACTTAGACATCGATAGACATCAACATTCTCAACAGTTGGATTGACACTTTTATTTACTAACAACATCATATTAAATTGTGACCTATTGGACGTAATATTCTGTGGATTCCGTGAAGATTTCCGGATAAAGAAAAGATAAAAGATTGGACTCATATTTTGACAGTTAAGTTGACATTTCTTTTGTGTAATACTTCTTGTAAACTAGTGTATAATAAATCTTGTTAAATTTTATTATAATTTGATTTGTGTCTTTTGTTGGCTACAATTAAAAGGCGATTTTCTGGCGTAACATTGGTACTAAAGATTGTTTTGGTTTTTTTTCGCTATGGCACAAGAAGACATCGTTGCATAAACGTAAAACATTATAATATTAATTTATCTGTTTAAGTTATGTTGTGGGCTAATTGGGATATATAAATGCATTGTCGACTTTTGGGCTAATTCATGCATTGCCCCATGAATAGAAAACTATAATATATTCCCTAATTCGGGCATGATTGTGAATTAGAATAATATTCAATTTTGTTTTCTCATAATTCCGATTTTGTCAACTGATCTAATACTTACTAGTAGTAACTAATATTGAAAGAAGTGATCCAAGTGTTATGGATGGTAAAGGGTTGTAAAAGCGTTGACCGTGTTTAATTTTTTTATTTTAATTTTTTAGTATTTATTTTCAAGCACTTTTGCACTTCATACAAATATGATAGGGTCTACACTTTTACACCGCTATTAAACTACGAAAAGAAGCATTCAGTTCTTAAATATATATACCTTTTTACAAAGCTGACCTTAGATGGATTTTGGCTATTATTTTTAGGTCCCTTTTGGTGGTATAGCTCTTCACGTTTTTCGGTACTTAAATATCCTTGGTTTTCAAATGTTTAGCTTTGAGCGTTCCTGATGTAGGTAAATCCAGAAAAGCGCTTCTGACGCATGCATCAACACAGTGTCATTTTCATTTTTACGTCTTGAATTCAGACCAAAACAGTTTTAAACATACACACGAAGTTCATATATGCCTTTTTCGTCTTGAATTCATATCAACAAAGTTTAAAACATACAAAAGATTGTGTGGTCGTCTTTACTTGTTCTTATTTCTTGTAAGATATTCGCGAAAAATCTTCGAGATATTTACATTTTGGATTGTTACTTTATTTACAAAATTCATTTGAAAATTATACCGTAAACTTGCACAAACATGTTAATAATCATAAAACTACCTTTCCAACAATTTTATATACATAATTATGATTGATTTTTCCTATACTTATTCTTTAAGGCATTGTCGTATTTCTCACGGTTTAACTAATCCGAACTAAGCCACAAAGTGGAGACTAATCCCCGACGTTTTTTTAACATACTGACAAATTGTCTCCTAAGACTTCATTTGTATTAATAACTAATCATAACAAAATATTGAAATAACAGATCTCAAAACTTGTTATTTCTAACCAATGAACTGAAATATTGAAGTCTGTAGGAACATCAACTATTTATATAATTCTATTTACAATCTACACCCATATGGATCAAGCAAACACACGTACAATATAATAATATTAACCCCACAGTCTAGAATTAAAAAAATAAACATAAACCAAAAACACAGTCATGATAAAATAACTTTTAATGGACATGTACCTCATTTTCACAAATCTAAAGATAGCTGAAATAAGTTCAAATTCATGCAGGATTTAAAAGTTGTTTTAGCTTGAAAAGTGGTTGATAATAACCCGCATTAACTTGAATTAAATCTTGAAATCTGTAATAGATACCGAAAATCTGAAACGAGCAATAATGATCAGATTGTCAAGATCTACCTTCTTAATTTCTGTTTGCACCAAAATTATCAGATGACTCATCAAGGAATAATTGCCCCTTAATGATGCTTTTTTTTCTAGTTTTTTTCTAGAAAAACAGAGGATATGGGGTATCCATCCATGACACAAAATCAGTACATGCACAGCAAAAACACATGAAAAGCAAAGGAACAACGCTTTTATTGCTGTTCTTCATCTCAGTCACAATGAGGCCTTCAACATGAAACAAAAAACTCTCACCTCAGTGCAAGTTTAAGACGGCCCCCAGCACTTTGTCTATTAACTTTAAAACTATATTAGATATGTAGAATCTGCTAATGGCAAAAATGATAAGCAATACAAGTTCTACACAAATGCCAAACCACCAAAACCTTAGGGTGACCTTGGGAAGTTATTGCCCTTAAATGACGATTTATGACTAATTTTAGTGTTGTTGCCTATTATCTTGAAAACTATAATAGATAGGAAGAAACTGCAAAAATAATCAGAAATACAAGATCTACAAGTAAGCCATACAACTGAAACAATTGGATGGCCCCTATAGGAGTTATAGCCTTAAACGACGATTTTGGCTAATTTTGCCGTTTGTCGTATACTTTTCAAAGATCTTCTCTGAAAGTACTGAAATAATTTCAACCAATTTGGGGTGAATTATCCCTAGGGTATGTAGTATAAGTTTGTTGTTTTTTCTTATTCCGTCAGAAAACAAACATGGCCGTCACGACTGAAAAAAGAACATGAGGGTGAAATGCATTAATTGTCTTATCTTGAAAATCATAAGATAGAGAAAATCTGATAAGGGCAAAAATACTCAGTATGTCAAGATCCAACTACTTTCTATTATCACCATTATTATCAGATGACTCGTAAAGGAGTTATTGTCATTAGGTGATGATTTTTGAGGATTTTTTGTATTTTTGCCAAATATCCTGAACATTATAATAGATAGGTTGAAACTGTTAAAAATGACCAACGATGCAATATCTATACAAAAATACCTATATGACCGAAACCATTGGATGACTTTATGAGTTATGGTCCTAAAATGACGATTTTGACGATTTTTCATGTATTTGCTGATGATCACAATAACTATAACAGATAGATAAAAACTGTAAACAGCAAAAATGATCAGAAAAATAGGCTGCTCTACAAAAGGCTTACCGATGACCAACACCATTGGGTTACTCCTAAATAATTTAATTTTTGAAGCAACACGTCTTCTGATTGGCTGAAAATGTTTTGTCTATCAGCTCATAGACATAATTTGTCATGTGACCGTGACGTCATCAACGTTTTTTTTTCATGATTTACTGCTTAAAAATGGAATTTAGAATTAAAATTATTATGTCGAAATAACCTATAAAATGTGGTGCACACTTTTAAATAACCTGCTACGCGGGTTATTCAATGTGCACCACATTTTTGGTGTTATTTCTTCATAGACCGAAAAAATATTACAGTCATTCCTTAAAAAGATGGTATTGCCCTTAAGTCAGTATTTTACTAATTTTTTTTTATAATAAATTTACAAATTATCTTGAGAACTAAGAAATTGTATTTACTGCAAAGCTTACAAGAATCTTAGATGTAGGTATAACTATTATCAACGACAAAAAGCAAATCATTTTAGTGCTTTTTGTGTTGTTGGGTTGCCGTGTCATTGAATATATATCTCCGTTTATTTATATGTTACTATAGAAACACGTCTCGTGCGCGCTGAAATTGGAATAATGTGATATTATTCCTACCACTGTCGGCATGGTGGGCTGAGAGTGCATGAGGAAATGTTGCCATTATACCACCTGTGGTAGAGTGTTTCATATTGATATTTATTTTCTTTCAGAATAATTAATATTAATTAGTAGTTTTATTATATGTAGTTTAATAGTTCATCAATCCATCTACTCTCTTATGCAATCTTATTTTCATGGTATGTTATATCTGCTTAGTACTGTAGTTTTACTCTATTTTCTGGTTCATTAGTCAGTCAATCATGTGTCAAGTTATCGTGTCTGCTATTGGTCATATTCATTGAGTTCAAAGTTTTACCACACTTTTTGAATACCCTTGTGAGGCACATTATATTTTTATGATTTATTAAGTAATGCACATTTATACCCCGAGGGGTTGAAGGCAAACAATACAACAATATACACAATACAAACATTATAAAATATTGAACATCATATACCAATAATAAAAAAAAGCAACAAAAAAAACACTAGACATAATGATTATGCGGGTGTGGTGTCAATTTAGAAATATTTTATTCATAAATCGATGAGTGATTAGCGTTGTAGTATTAGACAGAATGTAGCAATTAACCCTGATTTGGTATATGATTGAGTTTAATTGTATTAATACATTTCAAATATATACACTTTAATAGTATTGGTTGTATTCTGCATAACAGAGCCAGTTTATCGTATTTTATACATGTACTTTCCGTTAAATGAATTAGAGTTGTATCCCTTTGTACACCTTATTGTCTATGCATTTATGTTTTGTTATTTGTGTACTTTCAGGGTTATTTATTTCTGTCGTTATAAATAAACATCTGTAAACTGACGAATTACTTTATTCCGTCCACGAACCCTGTTACACACCCAGTAGACAGTGTCTGGGTATTTGCATAATTGAAATGATCCTTATATATTTTCTAAATTATGTTAATTCCTTTCTTAAAATTAAGACTGCAAATCCCTCAAAGAAAGTTGACCTTAGTCAGGTTTGATTGTTCTGCTTTGGTGCTCTAAACCATTTTACATGTAAAGTCACTGGCTTCCCGAACTTGGAATCCCGTAGATGGCATGTTGCATGGGAAAATATAATGGGTACAATCAAGGATTTAGTATACAAATCCTTGGTACAATCCACCCTTTATAAAATTCAAATATCCAATTGACGGAGGCACTCATCATATAAAGTACAGTTATTTCCTTTTCTTATAATGTGCTCGTAAAATATATATAAAAAAATAAAAATAAAAAACACAGTTGAAATTATCCAACGGAAACGTCGACTGCGATCGAGTAACTTTGAATTCGACCTTCAATCGTGAAATTGACAGGGGAGACGCCATGCAATCATAAGTGGCATTGCAAGCGACCTTCAACCGTGGAATTGACAACGAGCAGACGCCATCCAATCAAACGTAGCGTTGCTTACATATACGACCTATAACAGCGGAATTGACAGCAGGCAGAAACCGTCCAATCAAAAGTGGCGTTGAATCCGATCTTCAACCGTGGCATTGACAGCGGGCAGGCGTCATCCAATCAAAAGTGGCGTTGAATCCGACATTCAACCATTGAATTGACAGCGCGGAAGGCGTCATCCAATTAAAAGTGGCGTTAAATCCGACCTTCAATCGCGAATTGACAGCGGGCAGACGTCATCCAATCGAAAGTAGCGTTAGATGTCATATTGATTTGGAAATGTGTCCTCATAAACTTTTAGTCTCATCACCATAGATCAGTGCTTTCTTGAAGAGTGATTTCAGAAAAACGTGCGTGCGCACTTAAATTAGTATTATACATTTATATAACCCTGGCGAGATCTGTTGATTAATATATAACAAACATTTGACCGGGATTCAAAACTGTATCAATTGTTTTTCTTTTGTAATGCATTTTTAATCTCAGTGTTAAGTAGATTGATATGATAAATTAAGTTTTCGTGACGGTTAGAGATTAGATTTGAAGCCAAAATATGTTGGTAACATATTTATAAGTGACAAATTTACATCCAATTGGGCATACATTGATATAGATAATTTAAAGATATATTTTGATTGTTCACATGTCGATTTAAATTTAAAAGATTTAAAAACAAATTGTTCTTCTTAGAGATAACTGTGTTGACTATACCCCTTAGAAACGGATGGGTGAACCGGAAGTCTCACCTTTATATTGTCACCTGCACACGATCAAAGGCTTTTAAAAGGATCAATAATGTGTTTAATAGGATCAATGAAGCCAATACACAAATCGTTATATTTGGCAATACACAATATGTGTGTAAGCTCATCGTGGGACTGAAATATGTCAGTCAATATCCTGGGATAAAAAATGTGTACAATGAAAATCAATGTCACCGTAGAAAATTAAGAAAAGATCGTTTTAATCTGGTTAATATTTTGGAAGTGAAATGAAAGAAAGTATTGGATTTTAAAAGCTTTACAAATAAGACATATTTGCATTTCTATGCTAAGGTAAACTTTAAAGTAATGAATTTTGTAATCAATATCGTCATATGCAATTGTGGATTAGAAATCGAATGTAACATTGGTTTATGAACAGTGCAATGAAAAGAACAGCGAACGGATTAGGAAAGGATTTATTGTACAGTTCTTTTATCTACTGACGACACGATTACGTCCTAGACTGAACTTCGGAACATTTATTAATTAGCTAATAAGAAAGACAATTTAGTGTCGGTATGGCTTCATCATTCTTAGGGCCCGAATCTCCTAGGCCGTATGCCGTCATATCTGAAGGATATAGAAATAGACTTTGCATTCCAACGTATTCAAATAGTGAGCAATATGATTTTGGAAAGGTGTATGACAATGCATTTTATAATTTATTACAGAAATATACAGATTTAGACACCACGGATCGGTTTTGTTACGTAGGTGACGTCAAAGAAAATTTTGTTGAAAAAATTGCGAATAAGTTTTGTTTACTGGAACCTGTGATGACTGTCATACCCGGTCATTACAGCTATGTGGAGACGGACAGTCAAAAAGTTCTCTCCCTTCGAATTGCTCAAACTGGCGCCGAGGAATACTTCCGTCAGTTAAAGAAAAGTAAGGATTCAGACAAACTAGTTTTTGACAAAATTATGTTAAAAGATGCCATCCGATACTTTGAGAACCCTAAGGAGACGTATGCGAATATTATGGGATGTTTAGCTCCTGGTGGACAACTTCTTATCGTACACAGACCAAGCAACCTTAATACATTGCCTCTATTTGGTGATGCCAAAGAGAGACTGGAAACCAACGAGACGCCTTATATGGACATAATTAATGACTTGCAAGAATGTAAACTTGACATTCAGTGGGAAATGGAATGCTTGCCACTGATAATTTCAAAACGCAAATGGTTTTCTATGTTGAAAGAAAAATTTCCGCCAATGATGGAAATTATGAGCGATTCTGAAATAACTTCCGGTGTGCGGGAACTATCGGAGGGAATTCTAAAGTATGAAGGGGAAAATGTTGAACTAGTTGATCGGCTTTTATTCATCTCCGTTTCGAAATCCAAACTTGATGAAGGATTTCCAAAGTTACACAGGTACGGACAGAGTGAAAATGTTTTTCCAGATTTGCGAGATCTAAAGTTTTCAATGGAATTAACGGAAGAAATCAAACCATTCGTGAGCAAAAAGAATTACGAACATAAAAAGACACAAAGACGGTAGCTAGAAATTTGTGTTCCCTTAATTAACGCTTGCTGTTTAAAGTTAGATATAATATTACCCGAAGTTATCAAATTAGTTCAGTTTAAATTTTGAGTGGGTGAATAATTTAGCGCTAAAAGTGCTTACAGCAATATAATAACCGCACATTCATTTCTACTTATTGACCATTGAATTAGATTGTACTAGATTTCTTGTCAAGTATGGTAAAAGTGGATAATTAAATGTTACGTTCTCCTATAGTCTTGGACAAAAGCAGGGAAAGTTGATTAAATGATTTTGAAATCCTTCGAATTATTTTTTAAAAAGCTCAGTAACACATCGCCAATAGATAAATAATAATGATTTATTAATTTCGCAGTCGATTGACCAGATACAAATCCAAATAATAAAGGGAGGGTCACATGGTTAATGGAAACAATACTACATGTAATAAAAAATGGCCTAAAGCGCGAAAGGGTAAAACAATTATTTGGATGTGAGGGGAAATGTAAAATGTGTTGGACAAGTGTGAACCTTTAAACATATAATTACCAGTAGAGTAAAATATTCTCGCCTACTTCAATTTTTGTGTGCTAATTTTTAATGAATAACTAAGAGAAAAGGTCTGTTATTGTTTCAAATAGGCTCAACATCGATGCCCTGCTATTAAATATTATGCAATGTATGGTGAGTCGAATCAATTGAAAACATTATTTAACAATAGTTTCGAAAAATACTTTGTTAAGGAGAAGAAAATGTTATACTAGTATAGGAACTAATAATTTTTTATCTTTTAAGTAGCGTGTGTGCTTATTTAAGCTTAGGTAGCTTATAGTGTGCAGCTTTAATTAAGATAAAAAAAAAAATACGTTCAGTCTTTTTCACTTTTAAGTAGCGTGTGTGCTTACTTAAGCTAAGGTAGCTTATGGTGTGCAGCTTTAATTAAGAACAAAAAATACGTAAAGTCTTTTTCACTTTTAATTAATTATCAAAGGGGAAAATAAAACTTTGCTTGCTTGCATTTCTGTTCGTTTCCCCGAACCCCAAAGAAATTACAATAAATTCGCCATTTCCAAATCTATAGATTTATTGGTAATCGGTTTCTGGTTCGTAAAACAAAATCAAAATAATGTTCAATTCGCCATTGGTCTAATATCTATTGCTTTTGACATTGTCAACCAATCCAAACGTTTTGCTGTATGCGCTTTTGAAATTATTACCAGTTTTCGTATCATGTATAAAACAATGTCTGTGATCAAGTTTATGCTCAGTGCTTGGTGCCAATTTTTTTCTATAGTTACTAGTCATTTTTGTGAATTTAGAAGTTTGTATGAGTAAAATATTTTTTGTTTTATGTGTTAATATTTCAAACATAAAATAATGTTTCCCTCTATACCGTTTCATGGCACAAAGAAATTTCTTGAAGCATGTACAGAATGCATGATTTGCTACTCTTTCCAGCTCAATAATGTCACAAGTACTTTCAGTAGATACATGATAATTTTATTTCCATACTAATGATGAATATATGGTGTATAGATCAATGAGACAGCAACCCAACGAAAAAAAAAACAACCGAAATACATGTAGAGCTAGGTCAACACACGGTCTTCAACGATTAGATAGACATTATAAAATTGAGAATGGAAATGGAGAATATGTCAAAGAGAAAACGACCCGACCAAAGAGCAGATAACAGCCGAAGTCCACCAATGGGTCTTCAACGCAGCGAGAAAATCCCGCACCCAGAGGTGGTCCTCAGCTGGCCCCTAAATAAAGTTGTGTACTGGTTCAGTGAAAATGGACGTCACTCTAAACTCCAAAACATACAAAGGAACTAAAATTTAAAAAAAAATATACTAGACTAAATTATGCCTATATATACAAAATGGCAAACGTATGGACCCGAGTTGAAAAAATAATTGTTTATACTATCAACAATAAATTTTTCGAGAGGCCTCGGTGGCCGAGTGGTCTAAGTAGTCTAACTACCGTATCACTAGCCTGTCAACAATGAGGTTGTGAGTTCGAATACCGCACGTTGCAGGTGCGCGACTCCATGCAGCCTTAATTGACTAAGATTGTCAGTTTTCCTACCGAAGATCTCTCCGAGCACTTCGTTTTCCTCTGCCATGAAATAGCACAATAGTAATGAAAGTGGCGTTAAAAACCAACCAATCAATCAATCAATCAATCTAAATTCTTCAAATAGCAAAAGCATAAGTTGTCATGTCATATAACTACCACTGGCGTTGTTCATGGCTTGGGACGACAGGCACATAACTATGTTGCGGGTTTAAACTAGATTTTTGAGATGATCTCAATCATCCAATTTTAACTCGGTCAGTTAACCAACAATTGGAATATAAAATAACACACACTATAAACCCAGTACAAGAAAAGCACGGTTCTCTTAAACGACGGTAGACATTATTGGTTACAAAACTTTGAATTATTCGAAATTTTAAGGATTTTTATCTCAAGAATAAATTACCTTAGCTGTATTTGGCAAAATCTTTAGGAATTTTGGGTTCCCAATGCTCTTCAACTTCTTACTTTATTTGGCCTTTTAACTTTTTCATTCGAGCGTCACTGATGAGTCTTTTGTAGACGAAACGCGCGTCTGGCGTAAGCCTGGTATCTATATGCATGATGAGTTTATAGATAATCAAAATAAATTCAAACAAAACAAAGAACGAACGCAGTAACTGAAAGCAAAATCAGATTACTTAACCACTTATTTTTTTTATAATTGTCAAAAATAAGTATTATACCCCCGCTTTAAAAAAGTGGGGTATACTGTTTTACCTCTGTCTGTCCGTCCGTCCGTCAGTCAGTCCGTCCATCCATCCATCCATCCATCCATCCATCCATCCGTCAGTCCGTCCGTCCGTCCGTCCGTCCCATGAATATTTTTCGTCGCATCTTTCTCAGGAACTACATAACAAGGATTTCTGAAATTTCGTTTCAGGGTTCATATAAGTCAGCCATACCGTGTAATGCGTTTTCAGATTCATCACTCAACAACTTCCTGTTTACCGAACACAAAAGAATCCACTTTGATGGATGGGTGTATGTAATCCACTCTATTTGAACGCATAAAGAATTCGTCGTAGAGGTTGGATGGATTCTTTGTGCGCTAAATTAGAGTGGATTACATACATCCAACCACTAGGATGGATTCTTTGTGCGCTAAATTAAAGTGGATTACATACATCCAACAACTAGGATGGATTCTTTGTGCGCTAAAATAGAGTGGATTAAATACAATGTACATATTCATCCATCAAATTGTATTTATCCACTATTTAGAGTGGAGTCTTCTGTGCGCGAACAAGCAGTTTATAACTACTAATCATTACAACATACAGTATGATAAAAGTGGCTGTATTTCATATAATATTTCATACAGCAACGTCACAAACAAATCATAATGTTTCTCAGAACAAACTACACTGCAGATTGTCAATGTAGAAAAATAAAAGTAAAATGATAGAATCTGAGAAACGGACCTAACGTTGACCAAGAAACCATGAAGAGGAGGTCAAATCTAGATAAACACTGCCAAACCTACATGCACACCATTCACCAAATATAGTTTATAATATTTGAGAAACGGACCTAACCAAGAAAACATAACATTGATCAATGAACCATGAAAATGAGGTCAAGGTCGAATGAACCATGCCAGACGGACATGTACACCTTACAATAATTTCCATACAACAAATATAATTGACCTATTGCTTCTTGTATCTGAGAAACACACCTAACTACGAAAACGTAACGTTGACCAATGATCCATGGAAATGAGGTAAAGGTCATAGGTACCCTTCCAGACAGACATGTACACCATTCATCATAGATAGTTGACCTATTGTTTCTAGTATCAGAGAAACACACATAATCACAAAACTAACTTTTACCAATTAATCATGAAAATGAGGTCGCGATCAAGGTCAGATGAACCATTCACTAAATATAGTTAACCTATTGATCATATTATCTGAAAAAAATCAGACATAACCATGACAAATTGACATAGCTCAACATAGTTCAACGAACCATAATAAAATGCTTCGACGAGCGCAGCCAGATACGACCGCAGAGGTCTAACCCTGAACAGTTGGGGCAAGTTTGGACACAATATTCAAGCTTGATACTGTCTGAATTTGGATTGTGATCAAATTTTGACATAATATAGGTTTCTGACACAAAATAAATGTGGTCAAAGATCTTAAAAATTTGAAATGGGACATTTAATCTACCTAGAATGGTCTGATATCCAAAATCTAACAACATGGTTAGATTCAGCATATAAAAACACCAAAAATTTAATTCTAATTGAAATCAAACCCTTTATTAGACCCTTCAAACCTTAATATGGACTAATTTGAAAACAGGGCCCAAAATAAAAAATCTAATTGCACAATAAGATTCAGCATATCATACAGCCACAATAATTCAGATTTTGATGAAATCAAACAAAGTTTAATTTTGACCCTTTTGACCTCAATGTAGACCAATTTAAAAATGGGGCCCAATATCCAAAAAGTAATACAAGGTTAGAACCCCAAAAATTAAAGACTAAATTAGTCCCATTGAAATGGGTTAAAAGATTTGTATTTATTTTCAATTGAAGATTTCTTGCTATTGCGCAATACTGTGCAATTTAAGATTTCTTGCTATTTCGCAATACTGTATAATTTAAGATTTCTTGCTATTTCGCAATAGTGTGCAATTGAAGATTTCTTGCTATTGCCCAATACAGTGCAATTGAAGATTTCTTGCAATTGCGCAATACTGTGCTATTGCTAAATACTGTGCTATTGTGCAATACTGTGCTATTGCCTATTACTGTGCAATTGAAGATTTCTTACTATTGCGCAATACTGTGCAATTGGAAGGTTTCTTGCTATTGAGCAATACTGTGCAATTGAAGATTTCTTGCTATTGCGCAATACTGTGCAATTGAAGATTTCTTGCTATTGCCCAATACTGTACAATCGTGCAATACTGTGCAATCATTTGAAATTTCTAAAATTTTGAAGAAAAAATATGAACCCCCGAAAAATTTGGAAAAAAATCCCCCAAATTTTTAACCCCTCCCTTCGAGTAATTACCCCAAATTAATCCCAGCCTTCCTTATGTGGTATGGAACCTTGTAGTACAATTTTAGAGATCCATACACTTAAACACAAGTTACTGTCTGAAACTAGAAAATGCTTGTTTTGGCCCTTTTTGTCCCTAATTCTTGAACCGTTGGGGCAATTACCCCAAACTCAACCCCAGCCTTCCCTTTGTGATAAAGAACCTTGTGGTACAATTTCTGAGAGATCTATACACCAACACACAAGTTATTGTCCGGAAACTACAAAATGCTTGTTTTGGCCCCTAACTCCTAAACTGTTGGTACCATAATCCCCAAAATCAATCCCATCCTTCCTTTTGTGATATTGAACCTTCTGGTAAAATTTCTTAAGAGATCCATTCACTTAAACTAAAGTTATTGTCCGAAAACCAAATGTGTTTTCGGACGACGCTGACGACAACACCATAGCATTATACAACGATTTTTTTGCGGTCGTATAAACCCTACCAGACAGACATGTACACCTTACAATCATGCACCAAATATAGTTTACATTATTGCTTGTAGTATCTGATTAAATGAAAAAACTGAACATTGACCAATGAACCATGAAAATGAGATCATGGTCATATGCAAGCTGACGGACAGACATGCTCATCTTACAATACTTTCATATAACTAATATAGTGGCCCTGATGCTTATAGTATCTGAAAAATAGACAAAACCACAAAATTAAATATTGTCCTATGAGCCATGAAAAAAGGTCAAGGTTGAACCATGAAAATGAGGTAGTCAGATGAGACCTGCCATACGACACAAAACCAGTGGCGGATCCAGTTCCGGGGTTGGAACCCCTTTTTCTTGACGATCAATGCATTTGAATGGAGACATATAGTTGGAACCCCCATTTTATCCTTGGTTGGGAACCCCCTTTTAAAATGGCTGGATCCGCCTCTGAAAACGGTCTTGGCCACGAAACTAAAACTTGATCACGAATACACGAATTGAGGTAAAGTCATGTGAACCCTGTCTGAAGTACATGTAGACTTTGCAATGATTCTTTATAACACATAGTTATCAGACTACTTATAATGAGCGAGACAATCACGTGATATAGTTTTTAAGCTGTTTAGAATCACGAAATAAGGTCAAGGACAACACATATGCCAGAAGGAAACTTCAGAACATAAGGCATCTATTTATTTACTAAATATGAAGTATCAAGGTCTTTTAAACTTCTGAAATATAAAGCTTTATACCAGACTACCATCCAAAGGTCGCACATTCTGCTTTTCTGTGCCAAATGTTGCAGGCAAGACAGAAACTAGTTTTGAAGTAGTCATTGAACCATCGAAAAGAGGTCAAGGACAATTAGACATATGCTAGATGGAAACTTTCGACCCTAAAGCATCTGTATACAAAATATGAAGTATCAAGGTGTTCTACATTTGAAATAAAAAGCTATATACAAATAATTTATGACAACAGTAAACACCAGATTATTATCCTTACAACTGGCATACGGCAACAGTAAACACCAGATTATTATCCCTACGACTGGCATACAGCAACAGTGAACACCTGATTATTATCCCTACGACTTGCATACGGCAACAGTAAACACAAGATGATTATCCCTACGACTGGCATACGGCAACAGTGAACACCCGATTATTATCCCTACGACTGGCATACGGCAAGTGAACACCCGATTATTATCCCTATGACTGGCATACGGCAACAGTGAACACCAGTTTATTATCCCTACGACTGGCATACAGCAACAGTGAACACCCGATTATTATCCCTACGACTTGCATACGGCAACAGTGAACACCCGATTATTATCCCTACGACTTGCATACGACAACAGTGAACACAAGATGATTATCCCTATGACTGGCCTTCAGCAATAGTGAACACCAGATGATTATCCCTACGACTGGCATACGGCAACATTCGTTAGTTGTTCTATCAAAGGTGTTAACCCTCGAAGATATAGATACGTCAGTACCATTAGGGTTTCCTTCAGCCCAAAATGAAGAATATCATAACAGCAGGTAGGTGTTAAATAATTTTATTTCAAGCACAACAATAATTATCAGTCACACCTCATTCACACTATAACAACAATGATGATTATTTTTTATATATTTTCCCACCTGACAACTGATCATTTTCTGTTATGATGATAAGGCCACTAAAGTTCTTCATATCACATGTTGATTAGACAATGTAAATTATTATATACAAGGTTTGTAGTTGACAAAACAACGTTACTTAAATAAATGACAAAATTGTATCTTTCTTTTGAGACAAAAAAAGCCAACTAAATTTTTTCATACAGGATTTTATAATTGTTTGCTAAACATCCAGTGGCATATATTACAAGAAATATTCATGACAAATTGTAGGTAAATTATTACACTTAAATCAATTTTCATTTTTCAGTCAATCTTAACAAAACCTGATTTAACTTTTAATTTTTATTCTTCTTTAAACTGTATGTGTTGTTTTGACAGCAACATTTTGTTTTAATCCAAATTGCACAAAATATGTGATCACAATCTCAAAGATAAACTATTCTATCTTGACCAAAATTTCACTACTCCGGCCAGTCAGGGTTCATACACTATGTACTGTTTTTACCTTTACTAAGACTCCTACACTGATAGGACTTTATTATAAGGTCATCAATGCTTAAATTTTCTTCTGTAAAAGTTTATTTTATAGCAAGGGGCGCAAATTCTTCCATTTACCTTAAACTTATTATTCAGTTAATGGACTTTGTACAATTGTCACTTAAAACAATTAGTTTCATGTAAAATTATATACATGTACCAATACTTGTTCAAAATTGAAGATGATACACCTTCCAACTAGTGCAATAAATTAGTTGAATATGTCCTGGTCCTTCATTGAGACTCGTAAATAAACCTATAAAGTTTTCTAGTGGTATATCAAATCTGAACAGGTCCTATAAGAAACACTTTCTTGAAGAGTTCTCAAAAATTGGTGATCTGAAGATCCTGACTGCCAAAATTTTGGTATTTTTCAATAAAAATTTCTTAACAGACCACCAATATTTGGAGAACTTTGCACTCCAGCACCTGTATGAACCCTGTCTTGACAGTTCAAAATGTGCTTTTACTGTGTAACCTACAACATTACTCACTCCAAACCTCTTTTCTATTCCAAGTTTCCTTCTTCATCTTGTTGCTTATTTGCCCATTTATATGAAAATGATGAATCTAAAATGTCTTAATCATGTTAAAAAAAAAAAAAAAAACGAAAAATAAAACCATGCCAAGCTGAACCAAAAACTTTAACACAATTTGGGACAGACCAGAAAATATAATGCCCTGTAGGCGGCCATAAAACAAAAATCTTACATTCCTGTCTTCATAGTACAGAACGAAAAATACCACATGGGTGGAAGAATTTCACCCATCGTTCTAAATATAGTCATATAAAAATATTCTTAATATGAACGTTTTGGTCTGTGTTCAAAATCTTTTCATCTGAATACTATGTTTAACTTTACTAAAACACCACCCCAGTGCAACAGAAATGTATGAAGAAAACTTGAACAGAAAAGCTTGCATGCAAACCACAACAACTATACTATATAAATTAAAATACAGGTGACTCTATAGAATAAATAAATCAAAATCAAACAAAAACAAAAATAAAAATGTGTGTTAAGGATATTCACTACTCTGTTTCAAAACAAGGGCTATTCCATTAAAATGTATGTGGGAGGGTAGGAAGGGAAGTTTAATTATTGAATGTGGGTCATGGGTCTTTTTTCAGTATGCGTCTATTACCATTATGCAAAATTATCTAAAAAATGGTTCTTGGTTGTAGGGATATTTTGAAAGTCCCAGGGGCAGATCCAGCCAATTTTTAAAGGGGGGGTTCCCAACCCAGGATAAAGGGAGGTTCCAACTATATGTCCCCATTCAAATGCATTGATCGTCAAGAAAAAAAGGGGGGGTTCCAACCCCCGGAACCCCCCTCAGGATCCGCCACTGAGTCCCTTCCTACCCTCCCACATACATTTTAATGGCAAAGCCCTAACAAGCTTTTAAAAAGACTGTTATAAGTAACTAATTAATATAAATAAAGAAACTAAAAAAGCAGAAAAAAATGAAGGGTCAGTGTGCTTGTTTTCCAAATATAAGCCACTGAAAATTTGGTGGGAAATAATTCTCTCTAGATTTTTCATACATTTAACATTAGCACCTGTTTTCTTTCAAAAACGATGAAAAAGTAACAAGGATTTTATAATATTTTCAAAAATGACATTTTAAACTATATGTAATCATATTATGGAGAGAAAAGTAGGGGTTAGCGGGCAAAATTTTTTGATGGCACTACATGGATAAAACCAGAGGATTCTGAATATCTGGCAAAAATTCAAAAACATGAGGAGCGAACATCCTTAATCCATTACAGTACAAAATCAAAACACTCACAATCATATTTTTAACAGCAAAAGATCTCATAAATCTTAAACCCAATCAAATCAAACCTTTATACTTTTGAATCTATTTAGCACCTAATAAGTACTCAAAAAGCTCCAGATTGTAAAACAATTATATTTAAATGTTCAAATGCATATTGTAGAATTTTTTTTTAAGTAAAGACACAGGGTTAGTTCATATTTTGCAATATTTTATACTTAGTAGTTATTAAATTAAAACATTAGGAGTCGGATGAACAACGGCAGTTTCCTGCATGACAAATGCTCCTATGATCAGTTTCTTGGATGCATGATGTCATTATATTAAATTTATGACAGCTATTTAATTCAGAGTGAAATAAAGAAAATTAAAGATAATAATAGTCTTAAAAAATCACGCGTCTGGGAACTCAGTCATAAAACTTTATTTGGTCCTCGAAGTACAAAATTTGTGCTAGAAACACCAAATCAAATAATTTGATTGGTTGATTTCTGAGTCTGAGAACGATAATTGTGCTTGAAAGTTTTATGACTGCAAGACCTGGTTGTGTCAACCTTTAAAGTAACATAGATTATATTACTTCTATTATTGTATGAATGCTAAAAAGGCATTGATGAGACTACAGAGCAATGATCTCCCTTATCACAAGTACAAGCCCTCAATTATTTAAATTTTGCTGTTGCAAAATTTTCTAATCTGTCTGTAATTGTATTTAAATGTTATAGATCTGTTTGGTATTTAAACTCTTGACAGGAGTTCGTTTTGTGCATGAAATTATGAAGCTTGAAATATTTTTATTTTGACACACTTTAGTTATAATTTCAAAAAATGTAGAGAGAAGCAAACATCTTGAAATAAACTAATTATGTAATAATACAAATTATATATATAAATCTACATCTACTTAACAATGTTTATAAATTAAAAATACTTTTTATTACTTATTTAGATATGTCTGACTGACTAGCTATGTTGTTATTCCTTCTAATTACAGGGACCACATGACAATCATGTATTTAAGGTGGTACATAACACTACAGGGAGATAACTCTTTAAAATCAGCTGAACGTTTTAATCAAGTTCTATTGTTAAGGAAATATTAAGCTTCTCAATGATCAAAATTAGTGTTTGTCAAACTGCTATATATACAATGAAATTTTTCTGATAAAGTTTGTGGTTTGAAATTTTTATATTTTTGTCAAAGGGTCAAAGTAAATATTTTGTCAAAATTTTATGAAAATTAAACGAGCCAAATTAATTTTAGTCGAGGTGTTTGGTACCACCTTAACAGCTAAAATACTATACACTCTGCCACTGACAATGAATTTTATTGTAGTTTTCAAGCATAGAATCTCTATTAGCATTCTGACTGGATTTAGATACAGATCCTGTGTTCATATTTAGCTTAAAGGATTCTGACTATTTCACTTTCTGACGTTGAGATTTTTTCAAGACCCATAGGTTTAGTTGTAATGATAAACACCTTAAAATATTTAAAGGCAAAAATGTTATTGATTTAAATAATTATTATTTAAACAGGATGTAGAACAGAGCTTTGTCAGATCCTTGTAAGCAATGCCTGGACAAATGAAGGGGTTAGTGGTCTCTATGGTCTCAAGGCCATTAGTTTATAACTACAAATTTTTAGATATAGATTTCATGAAGTTAATATACACAAGTCATAAATCATAGCGCTCTTAAAATCTTACATGAGACATGTATACTTTAACATAGTCACATGAGGAGAAAAACACAGATGCAACATTATGGTCTATTGACGATATAGTTGCTCTATGCTCAGCAAAGCCTTGTACAATGCCATTGAATAAAAGTTTAGTTCATGTATATGAAAACGGTCTTAAGGTCTGTGAAATCTAACTAGGTAAGAAGTTTGAAAGACATATATTATGAGGTATGTTCTGTTTATAACAAGATAACAAATGTGGCTTACAGAGTCTTTAATTGCAAAACTTTTACGCACTAGGATTGAGAAGCATTCAGGTAAGCAGACATAACGGTTTTTGAAAGCCTCCAGCCATCTCAAATTTGTTTGAAGATAAGTTTTTTTTCTGGAAGTGTTTCTCGTGCAGCGCAACAAATACAATTCATTCTGTTCATCTAATGACAATTAAATACAGGAAATCGTAGTACTGAAATACATATATTACATTTAACTCACAAATTGTTAGGAGAAAGAAAATGAAAACACATAAATATGTATATATAAAAAATACACTGCTCAAAAGATTAACACACAAGCTAATAACAATAAAAATAAAATTAACTAAAAATGTTGCTTAAACAAAATTATAAGCTCTTGATTCTCCGACATGTAGATACACAATATGTATGTATAATAACAAAAACAAAGATACATTTATTCTATTTTATAACTTGCCCTCCTTATAAATTTGAGTTTTAAATCTACATGCATACGTTAATTTACCCACAATACATTGTTTTATAAATAAACTCATCATAGATACCAGGATATAACATCAGTCTTCACGATAAACTTTTGAATCCACTGGCCCAAGGCTCAATTTTAGGAAAATTTTAGTTGGATTCTGTTGGCCTGTAGAGAAGATTTTACAGGTCCGAAGGCAATTTTACAAGCCTGGGCTGGTGGGCCTGTGGTTATGCATGAAGACTGTGACATATTGTGCTGCTTGCCGAGTATGCTATATAAGTGCCTGTAAAGAACTTATTGTGAAACAGCTCAGCAGATTATAGCACATTGATGGGTTGTTGTCCAATAAATGAAGAGCATTTCCTGGGTATCTTATATATGTTTTATCGTATGCAATGAAAGCTTCATTACAAAATCAATTTGTAATAAACTTTTAGCACTAGACTGTGTATTGAAATGTACAAGGATTTACAAGATTTTAACTCTCTTTCCGTTGAAGACAACAATACATATTATCTATAATTGATCTAAATCTTTAATCATGGTGACTAAACATTGCTAAATAATCTTTTTTTAATGGTGCATTCCAAAGATAATTTGCCATGAAAATAACTTTAAAAAGCAAAGTATCCAATGATTCTCATTTTAGGAAGTATGTATATGTTCAAATAAGAATATCTTTTAAATCATTTTCATGAATTTGTTTAAATATTTAATCCCTGTGAATTTCTTTTTTCTTTTTATAGAACATAATTAGTGTTTGCCTTTATGATATGGATGATAATACGTGATGTTTTATGATATGGACGATAATAATTGATCTTTTCTTATAATCTTATAATTTGTATCATTTAATGACTCTTCTCATTTATTTTCATTATGCAGACTCAATATACATTCAAACTTCCAAAATCACATTTTCACACATCAAAAAGTTTAACTACACCAAAATGAACACTTGTGGCGATAAAAAAATGTGTATAAAAATATATCTAAGTGAACACATCATGGTGAAAAATATACTTCATATATTCAAGAACACTTTCGGTAATATATACTTGAAAATAAACAATACTCCGAACACATGGTGGAAAATATACTTCATATATATTCAAGAACACTTTCAGTAATATAAACTTGAAAATAATTAATACTCTGAACACATCAGGGTGCATATTTGGCAAGCGCTATTAAATGATAAGATGACTTTATACAATGAAAATTAAATATTTGACTGAAGCAAAAGGACCTCGTTTACCAGGAATTTTAATTGCGTAATGTCCTTAACTTATAAAACAAACAAACTCGATTGAAAACAAAAGTATGTGAAGTTATGAAAATCAGGTTTGTTTTTTTCCCTTTTGAAATCTTTTTTACCAAGTCCATGATTTTTTTTCCATGATTCATTTTTTCACAAGTGTTCAAGCAAATTGCATGAACTGAAAGGTTAATCAGATTTCACTTTATAAAAATTAAAAGTTAACCATTCCATATTTTGACCTTAGAATGTTTTTTTAACCTCTGTGGATACATGTGTGAATGAAATAGGAAAAATGAAAAGGGAAAATGAATCTTTTCAAAATATGCAAAATGAAAAATATGAAACTGCCAAAGCATTGTCAATTCATAATTATTAACTTGATGATAAATTCAACAGTAAAAACCAACAAGACCAGTGACCGACTGGTGTTTTAACAAGAAAAAATAAAAGCCTCACCAAAGAGGATCAAAATAACAGTATCATTCTGAAAGTATATTAACATGAACACTATCTAAACACAGGTATTTAGAAAACGGAGTCGTCGTCATTGATCTGGGATCAACAGCAACTTTTAACATTATAACTTTTCATAAATAGCACTGTTAAATCTTTTCTAATGCAGTTAAAACTATCAATATTTAAGCTGATGAATGTGGGGTGTTTGTTCCAATTGCTTTTGAGTGGATTTAATGTAGAGCAATGCCCCTCCCCCCTAAATAAAAAAACCAACCCTAACCTTCACCTAAGCATAATGTCAAATGTTGAATTAGAGTGCATTCTATTTGTGAACTTTATATAAATACATTTAATTTTTTTTCACTTACTTTTATACTTTAACCGATCCAAAATTATACAGTAGGTCAGACCACAAGCAGGTTGATTTTTACCGTAATTCCCTTTAAAGTATTACCGGAACAATATATGTTGTTCAAAATAAATTAGTTGCGATTTAATAGTACAACATGCAGTGATATTATTTGCCTCAAATTACCTCCGAAATTCGGCTTTTTCCCCTAGAGAAAATTCCAAATTACTAAAAAAAAAATGGCATAAAATTCCTCCCAATAAGTTGTACATTTTCCCCCAACGGTGATGGCATCGGTAGTAATTTACGTAAATTTCGTATTCATGTTATCATTTTGATATAATGAAAGCGCTTTCGAGATCCTGATTTCTGATTAGAATCATTGCGGTGTTTGTAACACATGTCGTTTTCAATGTTGTAAGTACCGTCATTTTTTCCGTTTCTTTCCCCTCCCCAAAAAGTTCCTTTTCGATTGAAAATGTCTCAAAATTCAAGTTTTAGTACAATTAATTCTTATTCAAAACTTCCCAATTTCCAAAAAAAAAAATATGCATTTTCCAAAAAAAAAAAAAGAAGGGTAGAGGTAGTTTAGAAAAAAGACAACAATATCACTGACATGATCAACTGGAATTAATTAGCAATCAATCAATCATAAGATATTCAACATAGAAATTGTTAGAAGTTTGATCCAGACTGGACTAAGATAAAAGTGGAAACAATTCTTTTTTTAATTGGCTTTTTATAGTTCGGGTCAATCAAAAAGAACATTTTATTTTCATTTTCAGATTAGGAGAGTTCTGTATATGTCAACTGACATTGGTGTAATAAAATAAATTACAATTGTTAAATTCATTTAAATTTGAGGTACCTTATACACACTTTAAAGTTTTAAACTTGTTGCATTTCCAGAATATATCAATAAGCATGATTTGTTAAACAATCACTACATCTTCCTATTGTTATCAGAAAAAAAAGTTCTTATCTTCATTTTGATATCTGGGAAACAGCTTTCAAGTTCATATCAGTTATTTTTATTAACATTCTCTATACAAGAACTGGTATATCAAAATCATACGCATCAAACAAATCGGATATGCCTTCACTACTGTCCATAGAAAACAGATAATCGTCCAAACTCACTGGGGGTTCTATGGAAAAGAAGTCCTGGTCTTCGGTCTGTGGTAATATATTTTGGAATGAATCGGGAGAAATGTCTTGATCTTCTAACAATGCATTTTTAACACTGGACGGAAAGGTACCCGGTTCTTGTTTGATCTGTTTTTGAATGGATGCAACATGTTGTTGTGCTGTAAAATATATAATACCTAATTAGTCATTAAAATAAACAACATGTTGTTGTGCTGTAAAATATATAATACCTAATTAGTCAGTAAAATAAACAACATGTTGTTATGCTGTAAAATATATAATACAGTGTGTGAAACCTTTTTCTTGAACTCGCCAATCTGGCAAGCAGCTTTTCATTTCAACTCGCCAAATTAAAATCCCACTAGCCAGCTTGGCGAGTTTCTAAAATTTTGAACTCGCCATCTTATTAAACGTTATTGTATGTAATAAACATTTTTAGAAATAGCTTTATTCTAGGTTTACTTATATATTAGGTTGAAGCTTTTCAGGAAGTATCTGTGAATTTCCTTTTCTCTTTGACAGTTTTATGTATTAATTTTGTTCAGTAGTTTCTCATTCAGGAGTGCTTGGTCAATAGAAAAGGGTTACTGGTATTTATATAATACTCTAGGGTATAATAAGTATAATAATATATAATAATCTAAATAGAGTTAAACAGATTAACTGAAGAATTTAATTTAATGTGTGATTTAATAAGAAATCACATGAAAATGATATCAATTAAGCAACAATTTATGGGTTTTAACTTTTTGATATCTGGTTATATATTAACTTGGTTCCAAAGAAAATGTTGGTTTTAGAGGGACTATATAAATCAAGGACTTATAAATTTTCTTTATCTTGAAAAAAATGCTTTAACATGTTTAATATCCAAAGTTGCTACTGCTGACCATAATTAATGCATTTTTCAATATTTATGCTATAAGAAAAACAAATATTGTTCTGCAATGTACACTGTTAAGATTATTTTGGTTACCTTTTCCTTCCTTTCATGTCATTTAAAAGCTGAATTAATAAAGCAATGTACACTGTAAAGATTTTTTTGGTGACCTTTTCTTTCCTTTCATGTTATTTAAAAGCTATTATTGAAATAAGTTTTTATTTACAGTTTATAGGAAATTTACTCTTGATTCAATCTTCAAAACCTATAAAAAATTACATTGCCAAAAGGAAAGTGAAAGTAAATTTATCTACATTTGTATCTATAGTTTTGATTGGTTTAAGTTTTTCATTCAACAGTCATCTAGCCAATCAGAACACATGTAACATAATATGTATCATCTGGGTTCCTGTTTAAACAGAAGTCCTATATAACAGTATAGATTTTATGGAAAAAATGTTTTGTGACGATCTTTTGCTGGCTTGATTCAAAGTCGCCACAGAAAAATCACAAGGCGAGTTTTATTGAATCGCCAAACATGATTCTTACTCGCATTTGGCGAGTTGGCGAGCGGAGGTTTCACACACTGTAATACCTAATAAGTCAGTCAAATAAACAACATGTTGTTATGCTGTAAATATATAATACCTAATAAGTCAGTTAAATAAACAACATGTTGTTGTGCTGTAAATATATAATACCTAATAAGTCAGTTAAATAAACAACATATTGTGCTGTAAAATATATAATACCTAATTAGTCAGTTAAATAAACAACAGTTTGGTAGTCTGATAAGTTTGAACACCACATTCTATACAAAATAACTGTTCCAGAATTAAACACATGGCAGAAACTTTTTTAAGACCTCGACCACCCATAATATAGATTTTTCCTTTTACTTATAATTCTACAAAAATCCTTTGGAAAATGCAAACACCCAAATTATTTTAAATTATTTTGATTTTGCCTCCCCCCACCCCTCATGATCAATTTTGGAACTGCTCTCATCTTAACGTTAGTAACTGATGAACTAGATTGAATTACATTAATTGAAGCGCATCCAATTCTATTTTTTCATAAATGACCAGAGCAAGTCCAGGGGTTCAAATTTGCATTAAAAAATGAAAGGTCCAGGACCATTTGAAATTTTAAGTGAAAGGTCCTCCAGAAGAAATTCAATGGTCCTGTACAAAGCATCGATGTAAAGAATGGTAGGTCCTTGACCTCCGACTCCCACTAATTTGAAACCCTGAAGTCTCCAATCCCTGCCTGAGAGGGGGACAGGTCTGTGTACAATAGATGGTTATGACCACAATATCTTATTACCTCCATTTCCTCTCCACATGGTGAAATTTTTAAGAATACTCTTTTTTTCCGCATCCTAAGAAAGTTTATAAAGAGCTTGGTATGTTGTATAGATATTTCTTTGAGAAGATAGCATGTTGATTTTTTTTGTTTTGAGTTGGTCTGCTTTATGTATACCTCGCATAATTTTTTTTTAACTCATCCAATCAAGGTTGTCAGAGCTTAAATGTGTAGTTAAATAAAACAATTATGAGATAATTACTCCTCAAACAAATTGACCAATTAATATCTTAACCCTAAACATTATTCTAGAAACTTACATTTAAAGTCCTCGCATGATCCTGAATCTTCTGATGCAGAAAAACTAGATCGGCTCTCATCTTCACTACTGGAACTAACGGTACCAGTTGTATCAGAATTGTCACCACTGGCTTCTTCAGGACATAAATACACCTCTATGGGACCTTTCTGGGACTTTAACCATATCTGTATACTCTGTGTAGGGTCAGGCACTTCCAACCTGGCATAACATTTATTAATAATTTAAGTACTAGTATAAATTCATAATTCATTACATTTTAACATTTTTAAATTGTTTCGGCTATTTTGTAGAACCATAACACAAGTGAAGGCAGTGGTCAACCTTTGTTTAAATTTCACCCCTCTAAAATGCAAAATCTAAAATTCCTTTTAGTTCTATCCCCCAAAATATATATCTATATAACCAAATGTTGATTTTAAATTTTTTTGATATATTTATTTGCTTGCAGTGCTATCTGTAATAAAATGAGTAATAAATATATGTTTTAATGTATTTGTTAGATTTTTCAGACATTTCAATTAAGATTTTTAACATGAAATATTCATGATTCCTGCTAAAAAAATATGTCGCTCTAAATATTTGAAATGGTTTTTTTTGGGGGTTGGTTTGCTGACATTCACTTTTATTCTTCATATGATCACCATGTTTGCTTACCTTACCTAGCCTCAAGATTTTTTTTGTGTCTTTTTTAACAAGCACTATGAAAAGCAGACTGTCTTCATGTTAAACCCAGTCAAAACCTTTATGAAAAATAAAATTACTTGCCCTCCTACAGACCCTATTATTACGGCAACATTACATGATCTTTTTTTTCATGTCAAATGGTGGAAAACCAGAAGTTTCAAACAGTTTCCTAAAACTTACCTGGTCTCAGGTGGTGCTTTAATGGCTATCACTGTTTGGTTGTCCAAAGATTTTATACTTCTCAAGTCTTGGTAGGTTACATATGCATGCGTTAATATGGTTAAGGCTCATAATGAAGAGGTGTGCTGAAAAGGGCTAACAATAAATATGTTTTCTTTCTCCCAATAACCCAACTGCCACCAAATTTTCAGTGCCAACCCTCAAGATTTTTTGGTCTATTTTAACAAGCTTTATTCAAATTTAACTGTTTCTTCTGCTGAACCCACTAAAAAACTTTTGAAAAAAAACTATAAGCATTTTCCTGCCAACAACCCTTATATTTGTCAGCATGTTAGCTGAAACAGGTATAATTTCATTTGGGGGTCAACTAAAGAAACTGCATAAAAATAGTTATTGCATAAATATTGGTGAACATCTTCAGAGTTCGCGAAAACTTGTTTTGACCCGTCGGTCATGGGACCGACAAAGCAAGATTATTTGTCAGTCCTACAAAATTTTAGCCAGTCCTAAAAAATCTGTCAATTTTATTCTGAAATAAAAATAATAACATATTTTATCGAAAATAACTTTATTATTATTAGTTTTATTTTTCACAGCCACGGACAAATAAACAATGAATGACCAGTTCTTTTCTTCTGATTGTTCTTATTTAAAGTAATCTTCACTATCCATTTCATCATCTGAATCACTTTCTCAGTATTTGATATCTCCATCAAAGGGATCAATCGCCGAGTGTTTGCCTGGGATGGCTACATGAACAAATTTAGCAGGCCACGTGTAGATCGGGCTTTGGTTTCGTAGGTTTCCGTTTGTTTATAATGGGAAACCAGTACCGAAATTAGCAGCAGGTACATCTGATGACCGATGTAACGCGTATTGGAATTAGTTGCGGTACAACTAATTACCGATAAAAAGGCATTGCAACGGCCGTTTTACATCGGTCATCAGGACCGCACTAGCTTTCAAAATACTGGTCCGAGCCTCATTTTGACCGACAGGACCGACCATTTTCGCGAACTCTGCATCTTTACTAGAATAATGATTGCACTTGCAAGCTGTTGAAGACATTATGATTAAAGGATATTTGGAGTTTTGTGCATCTTCTGTTAACATCTTTAACTGTTTAGTACAGGTGGCTATCAGCTGATCAAGTTCATTTTCCTTGGCTTCCAAATCTGCTACATCTAAAAATAGACATATCAGTATCATTATAACATATTTATAACAAACTACTGAAAACTTCAGTTTAGTTGTTTATTCAAGTAAAAAGTGAAGGTGTAATTCACATTTTTATTTTCTTATATTTCACCTCACCATGCATTTTTCTAAAAGCTGATCATCAGAAATATTCAATGTGTGTCAAAAGTTTACTTGGAAGTGTCTTTTGGAAGGTTTCTCAAAATTTCTAGGTATCCTAGTGTTATCGATTCTCGATAGTGTAACAAACTTTTGCTCCGTGGTGCCAGTTCTTCAAATAAATGTGGTCAAAGCTGATTGTGTTAATTTAGTAGATACTTTTATTCATTTCCTATTTTCCTCACGATTTTCTCTTGTGTAAATCAAGAAAAATCAAAACATCTGTCATTGTGCTCAATTTTGACATTGTGTGCAATACGTCATCAGTTCTCGATAGTTGTGAAAAGTATAGTATGGTAAGCATGTTTGATATTAATAGAAGATTTAAAATTACGCAAATTGAAGAAAAGTATCAATTAACTATCATTTGTCTCTAGAAAACATATTTTTTACAATTTTAGCCTTATCGATCAATTAAGGCATCTTTAACCGATATCCTAAGAATTATCACTCAAGGACAAAATATGCATTGAATATTAATTTTAGATGATTTTAAATTATTGAACTAATTCTTATATGTTATAAGATGTTGCCACAGCTGTTATTAATATTTTTCTGTCACAGTAACAATATTTAAGGGCATTACTTTTCCGATAATTGAATTGAATTAAGTTTTATAGTTGATAAGATATGGCCCAAACTGCCTTCCATAGATTTTTTCCATAGCAACGTCACACCACATCTTACAATTGTGTATTACGTATGTGGACTTGACCTTCTTTACTAGCTAAGTTTTGTTTACATTTGAAAACGTGCTATTTATGAACCGAGGGATGAAGTTGGGGTTGTTTTGGGAATAAGGAAAAGTTGGCTAAAATCAGAAAATATTATTTCTACTGTTGTAAAATGTCTGAAAACTTGAAATGTTGAAATTAATGCTTGCTTAAAGCGAGATTTTATTCTGTCCTTGAAATACCGACAAATAGAAAACATGTGCGATTTCGCGAACTACTTTTATTTTAACCACGCATTGCTATCGAGAACTGATTACTATCGAGAACAGATGACTACGATACAGATCTGCGTACAATTTTTTTAAACAATCTTGGTAAAATATGGTAATTCAGTTGTGAACAAAACTAAACAAAATTTTGTTGGGTCCAAAAATATAAATTAAAATTGGTTTGATGTTGGTAGTACCCAAAAATTTTATGAGACAAATCATTTCAAATTGTTAGTTTTTTTCGTGCTCCAATGTCGTTTTCTTGTCTAAAACTTATGGTGTTGGCCAAAAAAATATTCCCTAACTACCCAACCCTACAAGGCATGGGTAGGCATCATCAAAAAAAGAATTTTTTAAGGGTGGCCTGGTGGTATTACAACCCAGCATTCACTGGTAATAGTGTAATTGTTTTTTAAAAAAAATCACCATAAGTGTATTATATCGCGATAATAAATACCTGAATGCAAGTCTACAATTTCTGTAGAGAAGGCTGGTGTATCAGGATTTGCTGCTATAGAATTGGAACATCCTCTGGAAAATAAATCAACATTTACTTCTATTTGTACATACAAAGTATTTTCACAATTTTTTATTCAGAACTTTTCTGCATGTTTACTTTATGTTCCTATCCACCACAAAGTTGAAATTTTCATCTTGTGGTCTTAAAATAAGCAATTGTCAGGCCAGAAATGAAATGGGTTTGCTGTTTATTCCTAATCATTTTCAAAATCAAGGTTGGAAAAATGTAGAGTATTGACTAGATGCACAGGGGTCAATACTGTTTAAAGAGTCAAAATCATAGAATATTATCAAACAAAACAAGCAGTTTTCTATGAGAAGACCCATGAAATTTTGAATTAGTATTGAACCCTTTATATTCTCTTTTGGTCTAACTAAATGAAAAGGTCAATGTACATTATAGGTAAAGATTGGACATTTCCTATTGTACTTGTTTCCTACCTCCTGTCAGCAGAAAATAGGGTAGGCTGGTAAAATGATTTTTTTTCAATATCTTACACAGACTATATAGGGAAATGTTCTAGGATTTACATAGTGCTTAATTAACCAAAAATGTCTGGAACTTAAACCAAAAAATCTCCATAAAAAGTGAAACAGAGACAGGAAACAAAAGTGTACTTTTCTGCCTTACACCCTACTGTGTAAATCCTCGGGAAAATTAGCATACTTGAACATCAACTTAAAGGTAAATATAAAACGTATTGATCTGTACTGCTGCAACCAATCACATGAATATATATGTTCATTTGTTCAAATCACAATACAATTTTCAGATACATTGTATAAGTTGAGAGCATGTCTGATAGTGATAATAACCGTAAATGTATGAAGTTATTGGCTTTTGGTGAAAGTTTCCAACGGCTTTCGAAATGTTAAAGAAGAGGAGTGTTACCATGAAGTCACATGGGGCATTTAACTAAAATACCAGTAGTTACTATGCCAGTTTAAACATTGAACTTATACTTACTTCCATTGAATATTATTTTTAGACTTTTTGGCAATCAGATTAATCCCCTCTAGCACATTAGTTATGTCATAAATACGTCTCTTTTGTACAGTTAAGTATTCCGCTGCCCTGTTCAGGTCCAGTACCTGTAAATAAAATGAGCGATTATGACCAGGAAAAATTAAATAAACTGGGGTTTCATTATCTTTCATGTGGACTGGTACTTTTCAAATTTGTAGGAGACATTTTACTTAACAAAATTCTATGAATAACCTACATAAAAATTCTTCTATTCAGCATGTTCAGGTGGTACTACGTAATAAGTATTGCAAAAGTGTAAAATTAACAGGTACAAGTTGCAACCTCTTAATGAAAAGCCTGAATATATATATATCAGAGTTCTTAAAAATTTCTTACAACATAACCTTCTGTCAGCAAGTGGCCAAAATGTTAAATTCTTGCATTAAATTTTACACATTACCAGGTAAAGGTTCTTAAATAGGAAATCTTCCTTGTAATCCATCAATCAACATGACAACTCAACATCTGAAATGTTTCTTTATGTTTTGGCATTAAGACCGCAAATTGCAACACTAACAGTAAAGTTACCAGTCTGAAAATCAATTTTGTGTAAAATGTCAATGAAGAAATCATTCCTCAGACACAAAATATTCTTGAGACATAAGAAATTAACTTGGATAGAGTGCAAGACCCAGAAATCTGACACAAGAGAGTACATGTATGATTTCTAGTCTGACCAGGCTTATCTCTCCATTAAACCACAATCCTACTAGTTAAGGTCAGTGAAGATGTTGTAGGTCAATTAAAATGTTTCTTCAAAGATGCAACAAGCCTGATATATCAACAAATTTCGTTTGTGAAAAATGGTTGAGGGTCACTTCGCAAAAAAGTTACTCCTGAAAGCTTCCAAGGCTTGTACATCTCCTTTTATTGGCTAAATAACGCTGTAAATTATACTAACCCCATCTGTAGCGTTCCGAAGTAATCCAACAAACTTCTTTGTCAAAAGACCTAATGATGTGTCATATCTTGTCTTCTCTAGTGGAGATCGTGCTGAAGTGATAAAGTAGATACATTTTTAAATACCACTTTGATTTCAATTTATTGATTATAAATTAAACTGCTTTAAATATTTCTGGCTAATGCTTCGGACACTTGTTACTTTAGGCAAAAATGAAACTGATGTGTTTTTGGCAGCAAATTTAAGTTTCGCACCGTTAAAAATATGATCACTACAGTCTAGTGACACCACCATAAATCAAGCACATACATTTGTATCAAGAGAATATCACTACTTAGGCCTAATAAAAAGGATACTTGTACTCCACCTACCCTATTGTTAGCAGAAACAAGTTTTTTCAATAGGCCCTCAAGATCATGGTTTCAATTAAAAATTTAGGTCGTTATTAGTTGAGGACTGATGAATATATCTTTAAATAGCAAACATGTAAGACTATACCCATGTGAAGACTTAGAAACTTATGAGCTGTCAACCAAACATTCATTGAACAGTGTTTTCTCTATCTTTTAATTGCATACCTTTAGAATTTTTACCTACATGTACCATTCTTATTATTTTTACCGACATATACCATTCTTATTAAATAATAGACAATAATAAATCCTGTTTTTTAATTTTAGTTCATTTATATGTTTCTGAGTTTAGGCCAAAATAAAAATATGTTTGTTTCCCTCGCCCGACCGGGTCAAAATAAGCTCCCGGGTCAAAAATTATTTGACCCCAAAAATCGGAATTTTTAGTTTCCATTTCAACATTGGTTCTGATATTACCGGAAGTCTTCTTGGAACTCTCTGGAGTTATCTATCAATTTAGCGGTATGTATCGAGGGTAAACTGTCTGCTTGAAAGATGGGCGACAAGATCGCATTGTCGTTTTCTGTACGAATTAAGTACAAGGACGCGTCTGAAGTGTTACCCACCGGCAGGAACAAAAGAGAAATCTGACTTTTGTCAGATATAACCATGTAACATGTGCTTCACCACATGTCATGGACGCTATTTAATTTTGATTATAACTTCTATCATTCCTCGCGTGGTCCTATATTTCGGGTTTGTGGTACTATAATTTTCGGTTAAAATTGTGACTTGTTAAATTGTATTTGTATGGTATCAAAATTACAGGCGATATTCAACCAGCACGTTGATAGTTACAACAGGTGATTGATTTACCTGATGAGGGTTACCTGTTGCAGATGGGATTTAATCAATCAATTATACCTTGTTACTTGTTTCTTTTGTGATTTAATTAATAAGGGGATATTTTATGACTCCTGACAACAATTTTATGGCTTCACTCACTACCCAAGCGTAGACCAGTGATGCAATCGGAAATTTTAATTTGGACATTTACAATGCCGATTCGGCGATTGTTGTACACATGCCGAATAATTGTTTATACTTGATAAAAGATTAACTGTTGGTCCATTAAATAATTATAATTGACAATTGTTCTTATTTTTATTATCTATAAAGCAATGTGTCCAAGCTAGTATATGTAAGGAAGTCTAAGACAGAATTATAATTTATTCATAATTTACAAAGTTATTAAAGATAACTAGTTCGAAAGTTCAATAATTGTTTTGCACTGTGACACTGGCCGTGATCTGACGAATTCTGGTGTTAGCGAATTGTCACATGAACACGTGATCGTATAGCGGTATAACTGTTCAGTCCTAATTAATTCCAGCCTACCCACGAGGGGAGACCTTGGCGAATCCTGGTCGGAATCTACCGTCAGAGTCCAAAGCTGGATCTTATATAGTTCAGAGGGTCATCAATCAGCTTTCAACAATAGCTATAAATGTCAACAGTTTATAGAGTAGTCTAGCTGTCAAATAATACATGTACTAGGTTGGGCAGTTGATAATGGTATTTACATCTGCATAATGCAAATAATGTCGGCAGTTTACATGTACGATAAATGTCTGCAAGGTACATGTATTTGTAATAAGTATGTTAGATTGGAATACACCTTGTTAAATATTGTTCTTCAACACATTGTGTTACATAAAAAATCATATATCCTAAAAAAGTGAGTCTTCCTTCTCTTTTACAACAAACAACTTTCATTTCGACTGCTGGTTTACCTCCAGTGTGGCTGTTGATTTAATAAGTTTTATACACCAGCCGCACTTACTTTGGACAATCACTGTTTTTGGTACTTTTGAAAAGGTTTTGTAATTGTGCCAAAAGGTGTGATGAGTATTTTTAAACAGCAAAAACAACGTTTTCATTATAAATCTCAAAGAGTTACTCCTCCTATTTTTGCTTATTTTGAAATTCTCATGTTAAAATATATTTACTCTTAGGAATATTTATAAGAAAACAAATAATTGCCATAAACTATAAAATGGAATGTAAGGTTATATCTTCAATACTCCCAATAAAATCAAAACCAGTATTTGTATTCATTCAGTGTATCAACTTACCAGACCTATTATAACCGACCGTGCAAGAACATTAAAAACCACCCTCGTCGTCCAGACCTACCGAGGAAAACCCTCATGTGTAGTTAAAGTCTTTAAAAATTCCCCTCGTCGTCCAGACATTTTCAGCTAGACAATTTCGTTGAAACCAGACTAGTGTTATAGGTAGATGTAGAAATAAAATTGACAATTCTCTTCATGCTTATGACTGAATGGAGAATATAATTTCTTTCACTGCAATAGTGTCAACAAAGAAAAGAAAAACTCCAATGGATAAAAGATAATCAAAAAGAAAAATCCTATAACTAACCTTAAGGAGTATAGATGAAAAGAGTTGCAACACGATGCATATTATTATTGATGCAAATATCTAATTTTTGATTGCTATTTACAAATCCTGGAGAGAACACTGTGAATACAAATATAAATATGGGATATAACTTCATTTATAAAACAAATATAGACACAAACTATGGATGATAGATATTTATTCACATAAATATTTCAGGACATTTGATTTATTTAAAACAAATATAGGGTTAAAAACTGAAAAATAAATATGAGCATTACATATAAAAGAAGGAGATGTGGAATGATTGCCAATAAGACAATTCTCTGCCAAAATTCAAATGAAGTGGATGTAAGCAACTATAGGCAACAGCACGGCTGTCAGATAAGTTTTTAAACAAACATTGCAGTGATGTACTTGATAAAAATCACTCCAACCCGTTTATATATAGCAGTGGTCAGGTCTTTTAACATCTCAGGATTAGGTCAACTCATTATTGCAGAATATTCAATGAATATACATTTATCATCCAATTGAATATATCATGTATGGGATGTTTTTGCTGACATTTTGGGTATCTGATTTGCGAAGTCTACTGTATCAACATGTTAGTAATAAAAGCTTTAATAACTCAAATTAGAAAATAGTAAGTATACACTTTATTAAATGCTACATTAGTTTTATGCACTAAATGTGCATGTTTTGAATAGTGCTTGAAAGCAAAAGAATTGATAACCTAAATAAATACACTCAAATTGAGCACAAACAGCTGATAAGTGGCCTGCAGTGTAGAAAACCATCCATGACATCCAGTTTGGGGTGGGGGTGGGGGGTGGGGGAAGGACCTGCCTGCCTGGTCTGTTTTCAAAGAGTAGACCCGGGAAGAAACAGACATTCTTTTAAATGTGACCTTAGTGTGAAGTCCATTTTGTTTAGGGACGAGCAGAAGCCTGCCTCCGGTGCGGGATTTTCTCCCTGTGTTGAAAACCTATTTGGTGGCCTTTGGCTGTTTTCTGCTCTTTGGTCTGGTTGTCTCTTTGACATTCCCATTTCCATTCTCAATTTTATTATTAAATAATAGATATTTTAAAAATTTTAATGCTCAATCAATTGTATCACCGTGCTTACATTTATTGAATTATTCCATATTATTCCTGATATTTACCTTTTGGACTAGCATCAGAGGTCTTCCTTCTTCCTTTACATCTCTTTGCTGGAGTTTTAAAGCCTTCTATAATAGTCTCAGCTTCAAGGTCTAATTTTCTTTTCACCTACAATCAAAACTCATTTAGAAAGCTTGTATGTAAAATTTATGTTTACATCTCATCTCCAAACAATTTCAATAACTTTCTTAAACTATCCTTGATTTCTACCAAACTTGGACAGAAGCTTGATTTTGATCAAAAGCTAGTATCTAGAAGGAAATTTAAAAAATATATTTCCTGTTTTTCCGTGATATTACTTATTTATGGACTTAGTTTTTCTTCCAGTTAACATTACATACAGTCTGCAGTTATAGTTCTTAAAACATTTATTAAATTCTTAAAGTAGGCGAGACACTGGTCTTAGTAAATATAACTTTTTATCCTCTGGAATCTCCTGGTTTTACAGTTTCTTTGAGAAACAATATATATTTTTCACAAAATTATCTGACTTGTATCAAACAAAAATGCTTTTGACTACTTAACATTCAATATTTTCAGTTAATATTTGTGGGTCTAAAACCCTAATATCCAGGATCTTCCGGGGGCTTTGCCCTGGACCCACTGGGGGCCTTCAGCGGCCCCAGACCCCTGCCGATTTGGGCTGGAGTCATTATTAATCAGTCTTAAAACTAAGGGAGTCAGTTGGCTACAGTCAAACAGGTTCATTAAACACAACTGGAGATTGGTCGATGTTTCAGTGAGAAATTACTACAGTAGTGATCCTAATTCTAAACATTTTGTAATTGCACACAATAGATATAAAATTGAACATCCTGTTAACAAGACCCCCTTTTTCAGTTAGTAACTACTAGGAACATACAGATGTATTGGACAATTTTATCTGAATGTGCACATGGGATTATCGCATCATTATGCACTTCTTTAGAGTCGAAAAATTATGTATGCAACTTTTCACATTATATATATATATATATACATTTTACATCTATCAATTATTTGGGAATTCGTTTTATATACTATGCATTTGAATGATTGCCAAGATAATGTTTAGAATATACAATTAAAAAATGTTCAATATTTTATGACATTTGGCTGCATATTTTGTTGCCCGTCAATACGCCCACCTTCCAGGAAATAATTTAGTTTTACTTTGCACACTTCAACGATTTTCACGAAATTGAGAGTATACTTAAAATCCAGAACTACCTGTTTTCCAAATGATGGTTTCACATCCTCAACAAGTCCTAATGGGCTGAGGCAAATTGTCCGTGGGGTGTGGCCGCCCTGCTGTATAGTGTATGTACTTTGGTAATATGCTTGCGTGTCCTTAGTTGCACTCAAAGGTTGGCGATAAATACTGGCTAAATTTAAGATCTGGGGTGAAGATTCGATGCTAAACTCTGGCTCTTGTTTCACAACTGCTGTACAAATTTCCCTATTTTCCAATACACCTCCCCGTGGCATCTTCTAGAAGATCGGTCTAATATTGATGTCTCTCGTCTTTGTTTGAAGTTTTGCCGACACAATGACAGTCAACTTCCGGTTCATTAAAAACTATAAATCAGAAAAATAAACGATCCTTTGTCATTAATACTGTTTAAAATATATTCATTAATTACTTCTGTAAATAAATATAAGCAGTAATCACTTAATCCGTTATCACAAATCACCAGATGCAAAAAGATTAAAGACGACTGCCCAAATGTAAACAACCCCTGTCAGCCGACCAGAGATTACGAACAAAGCAAATTGGAAATGGCGCGAAATTGTATTTCCCGCGATATGACATCACATGAAGCGGCCCTGTACCATCAATATTGCCACAAGACAACGTAAAATATTCCGTTTTCATCATTAACAAGAGCTGATAATCGTTTAAACCATCATAAATTTGTTTATTACTTAAATTAATAAATTTTGACGAATTGTTTTTCCAAATTTTTAGTATTTTTGCTTACACACATTGTTTATGCGTAAGTAGGGCCTTTTCATTCATTTTGCAACAGCTGATCAAAGAAATACACATTGATCTACGCGTTATGACGCCAATATCACTTTTAGTATTATTTTTGGAAAAAAATGTAAATAAAGCGACTAAAATAATGTGACACTTTTTCATACTTGTAAATAAAAAGATCTAAACCGGCGTCAAATTTACCGTAAATAAATATTTTATTTCAAGTTTGATATCGGCTATAAATATCAAATTATTTCCGGTAATTAACATTATACATGACATGTGTAATTTCATAAATTTTGATTTAGGTATATCAATAATTTGTAATTTACATCGATATTTCTGATGTTGATAATTGTCATAATTGTTGACTAGTGTAGGAGCTCGAGGCAAATCTTTGTTACTTGTCTTGCTAAACAAATCCTTTTTGTCAACTCAATCAATTTATTTTCTTCGGTAACATATGAAAAAATAAAGAAAAGGTGAAAAAGAATTAAAAAAAAACTGAAATTACAGAGTTTATTTAAATCAACCGCTCAATGTGTTTAAGGGCTTATATTACATGTGAATTTTCAGTTACTGTATACTTATTTTGCAACTTTTGTATATTTAATTTGTACTTAGTCACAAACTTATATTGTTTGAAGTTTACATGGCAATAGAAATTTGAAATGAAAGAATTGTTATAATATTATATATATATACTTTTAAAAATGTAAATAAAAATGACAACGATAAGTATACGTATCGTATGACAAACCATGCAGTATATTCTTATATCATAATTATGGACTGAAACAGGTGATACAGACAGGAACCAATAATTTTATTAGATATATATGCAGAAACAAACGGCAATAAAAAATTAAATAAGACATAAATTACATGAAAAATTCTTCCACGTACAAAGTGAAAACTAAAGCAATTTTTAAACGTCTCATTTAATCTGACAAGAAAAAAGTGAAGGCTGCAATTTTTCCATTGATACTTTTTCCATTTTACCTAACGTAATTGTTAAAACAATGACCCACCTTCCAGCAGAAAATATCCAATGCATTACTAACTTCAAAATTCACTGCACATTCCAATAGTATATACATGTATGCAACAAAATATTCGCTCACAACCTTCACTGCAATCTCCAAATTTAGTTATTTTCTTATTACATAAATAATATCGATTAAGGCTCCAGTTGAATCCCACGCGACTTATTTGTTTGCACAACAATTAATAATATATTAATATATAAGTAGATTAATAATTAAAATAGGTCTTATTGCACATGTTCAAACTGTCGGACAGCTAATGGCCTGTCACAGCTGGAAGTTAGACTCAGGATTTTCTCACCCCAGTGGGAGGGACTTTTCAAAATTACTGAAAACTATTCTCTTGGGGACGCCCACCTTTTTCACATTCAGTTTAGAATAGTTACTGAGTTTTTTAAGTAGTCAACAACTATTAAATTTCGACAAGGTATAAAGAAGATGAATATCATTAACATTTTAAATGTAAGAATTAGACCGGTACAGTGAATATATAAAAAGCAAACTAAGAACATATGTAAACACAGGTTTGACTTGATAAAAATGAATTTGGTAGCTAAAATGAACAATATGGATTAATGATTGTGTTACTATAACGTCCACGGGGAAATATTTCATGCATATTCAGTACGAAATGCGTGTGAATGAAAATGACTAACATAATTGACCTTATAATTCACAAAGTTAGTGTTCATTAGTGTTTACTCATGACTTTCAATTTTGACAAATTAACAATAAAGTTAAGGTTGAAACGACTACATTCACGTGTGAAAACTCAGTTTCGTCTATCCTGTGTGTAACTATAGTTTGATTTATTGATTGTTGGTTGCTTAACTAGTCTTTGACATAGATTTCTTCGATCGCTTTTTTGCTTTGTGTGCCGATATTCAGTCAAAATAATAAAACAGAAATAAAATTAAAATGAATAGATAACAAATTAATTGTGAACAAAAAAAAACTATCTGCATGCATGAGAGACATAGATATGCTCTCATAGGGTTTAAAGTATTTAGCCGTGAGTCTGACGGCGAGTGATTTTTGAAGACTTCTTTACCATAATAATCTTATTGCATGAATGATACAGAGTTAGTGTGTGTACATATATAGATAAATCCTTTGTTGGAAAAGATCAAAGTTTACTGCTGGTGTAAAATGTACAAGAAACATGCACTGCTACAAGATTAGAACTATAGGCGGATGCCCGATAAATATTTATATAAAAACTCACACATTATTATATGAAGATAGACTGAAATTATAGGGAAATTTATGATATTCTGAAAGAATGTTTACAATGCATCAAAAGTATTTGATTGTAGAGGTATTTTGTTGTGGTATACATAATCATGTAAATCATATCCGAAATCGACACCAAAAATCTCTAATAGAGATTATCAAAGAATTGAAAATGAATACACAATTTAACAAAAATGAGACTTACAAAGGTTATAAAAACTACTACTAAGAAAAAAAAAAAAACCTTGAACAAACAGTATCTTACTGCAGTTATTCAAGATTATCAAAATTGATTACACTTTAAAAAATTATTTGCTAGGCAAAAGTTCAGATTTAATCAGTTTAGAAAGTTAATTTATATATTCAGAATTAGTGAACATCCATAAGCAATAGCAAAGGCATAACCAGAGAGTAAAGACTACATGTAAAATAACATTACTGAGAATGCATGCAAAAGAGAACGAATCTCATTTCTTTTATGCTTGTAAACTTAACGTAAATCGTTAAAATATATATTAACAAAAACTTTATTTAAATATGTCATTATCCACAGAAAAAAAAAGCCATTGGCCCTTTATTGGACCAGAGAAAAACATATATACAGTATGTATGCCTCTGAATGGGCGTACTCTGATTGAATAAACATGAGAATTTAATAATTCTATATATGTATTTATGCAGTTCTTAAACTCACAATCTTTTCCCAACAGAAACACAAAGTATTTTTTTTAACTTAAAACAACACAAAACAGATATTAGACACATTCAAACTTTGAATAGCTTCATTTAAAAAATTCATAGCCCAGTTTTCTTAAATAAGGAGTGTAATAATATATATATATATGTCTACAGGTTTATACGGTTAGAGAGATAAAACCTGTTATGTTTGTCTGTTTATTCAAGCCACAGGATACAAACATCTGTTTGTCAACATATATCGTTACAATCCCCTAATTTATTGATCAATGATAACAATTACGCAATATAAACAAAATCCAAACCGTCCAATGAAAGTAAATATGAATAAATATCATAAATTAAATAATACAACCCACTAAATATGATAAATTAACTAAGTAACCCAAATAATTCAGTCCCTCCCGTGATCGACTCTCCCACTCGCGAGGTAGCCATCGTAGAGCAGTGGAATATAACGACTGAATTATTCGGGTTACTTGCCAGCATCATTTTGCGTTTGCTGATTGTGTAGGACGTTAACGCCCCTTCCCCCACTTTAATTAAAATTTAAAATATACTCTATATATATGTATAGTACACCATTCAGTTTGCAAAACTCAAATTGGGGAGGGGTGGCACGTGCCCCCGTTGGCACTCCCTGGGCACGCCTCTGTCTTCATGTATTGAGGCATAAGCTACCATTTTGACCAACATAATTTTAAGTATGATTTTTTTGTTTCAAATATTAATACAAGCGGAATATTGAAAAATTGAACGATGTAAAAATGCACCTTTACCAGCCATGCAGTTTGAATCATTTTTTTTTAAATAAGCCCAAAAATCACTGATATATTATTGTCTAGCAAGGCATAAAATGCCACATACCAATCAATCAACCAATCAATCGATAACCATAACTCCCGAACGGTTATTATTAAAAAAAAAAAAAACACACAAAAAACTCCATAAATCCCGAAAATATCGAAATTGATCTCAATTCAACATATAAAAAAATCTGAAAATAGATATAGGAAGATGTGGTGTGAGTGCCAATGAGACAACTCTCCATCCAAATAACAATTTATAAAAGTAAACCATTATAGGTCAATGTACGGCCTTCAACACGGAGCCTTGGCTCACACCGAACAACAAGCTATAAAGGGCCCCAAAATTACTAGTGTAAAACCATTCAAACGGGAAAACCAACGGTCTAGTCTATATTAAAAACGAGCAACGAGAAACACGTATAAATTACATAAACAAAGGACAACTACTGTACATCAGATTCCTGACTTAGGACAGGTGCAAACATTTGCAGCGGGATTAAACGTTTTAATGGTACCAAACCTTCTCCCTTTTTCTGAAACAATAGTATAACATCACAACATAGAAAAACACACGATAAAATATCAATTGGAAGGCTTAACTCAATAAAAAAAAAGTAAATGAAAAGCATTGTTTGGTCGGTTCTTCAGTTATTTCACGGAAACCGCTGCATGGAGCTGGCCGCTTTATTTCTGAGACGGCAAATTGTTTTAGTGTGGTGTAATGAACACGTGGTTTGGTGGAATTAAAAACTCGAACACCGGCGAAAAAGTTATTGCAGTCTTGTTTCATTATGGAAATATTATACTGACAGGATTTTCAACAAATCGACTTCAACGTCAATACTGCAATGCCAAAAAGTATCAGTCAATGTGTTCATATCTATATGTCGTATCGATCAAAGTTTAGAGACATGATACCGACAGTTGAAACCGATTTGTTAGAACAATCCGAGACATCTCTGGAACAATGGAAGTACTATATACATTTAGTGTTCCATGGTTTCATACTATGTAATCTTGAATGAACGATAAATATTCACTGGTACATTTATACTGAGTGTAAATACACACTGAAACACATACTGAGTGTAAATATTCAGTGAAACATTTATACTGAGTGTAAATACTCATCGGTACACTTAAACTGAGTGTAGATACTCAGTTGTACACTTAAACTGAGTGTAAATACTCAGTGGTACACTTAAACCGAGTGTAAATACTCACTTCCATACAAAATCAGACAGCATCATCATTATGATTAAACAGGCTGCATTGAAGCATTGTAAACCAATGCGAATGATCCATTTTAATGAAAAAAAATATGCATTAGATAATAGTCCCAGCTGTAACATAGCACATATTTGGAAAACACTAATTTGACTTGTAACAGGATGCTTGATGTGGTAAATGGTATAGTTCTGATACTCGAAATATGAGGGTCTTGATCGGGGAGTTCTTCAATACTTTTATGCTTGTAGACCCCTTACCTATTCTTTATATATTTTGACCGTTATTTCCTATTCTTTATATTTCAGCTCCCCATCAGGGGCGTAGCTAGGTATCCAATAAACTGTAGGCACAAATTGCGGCAGGGGGTCTGAAGGCTGCTCAAGGCCCCCAGCAGGTCCAGGGCAGTGCCCTGGTAGGAGGTTCAGTGGGGCGAAGCCCCCTCCCCCCGACGGAAAACGGTTTTCAGCATTTTTGTTGCAAAATTTTGTGTACAAAAAAACATAAAATTTACTGGTAATTTTATCATAATATACACGAAGAAATAATTTTAGAATAACATCTGACTGATGAATTTACGCAGTACAATCGGAAATTAAAAAAAAAAATATTTACAATATGCATCGTCCAGCGTAGATCAGCGTAGCCCTTTAATTAAGCAGTACATCCTGTTTAATATTTTCATATCTATTCCTTTCTGATTGAGGATAATTGATATATATACATCAATTGATAGTACATTTTGACGATCCTTCATTAAAAAAAAAAATAGGCACGTATACACTGATAAAATTGAGAATGGAAATGGGGAATATGTCAAAGAGACAACAACACGACCAAAGAGCAGACAACGGCCGAAGGCCACCAATGGGTCTTCAACGCAGCGAGAAAATCCCGCACCTGGAGGTGGTCCTCAGCTGGCCCCTAAATAAAATTGTGTACTAGTTCAGTGAAAATGGACGTCACACTAAACTCCAAAACACAAGTGTTCTTAACGTGCAGAGAGCGTGGCATTCTCTCTACCCTAGGCATCGGATTTAACGTCCCCATTCTGTCCAGACGTGACTGCGTATTCATACATCCCGCACAGCCAAACGAACGCCCCACTTGGCAAGGGTTTTATTGTAGGTCGGATGAAGACCAAGTGGAAAACTAGTTAAAAGCCAGCAACAACTAATAAAAACAAATCATGCATCTAAGAATAAAATGTCAGGGTTTGAGGTTCATTCATGTATTTGTTGATAGAAGTGAAATGATCTGAACCAAAGTTCTAATATAATGTACATACAATTCTATCCATCGAATACTCCATTCACTAAGGATGATAAACTAGTGTTCAAACTGAGACTACTATATAATAATACTATCCTTTGAAAATAAAACGTGTTATAGTATTTTTTTATTTGTCTTTATTAATATTACTTTTACTGTTTTTGTGATATCCATTTGACGTGACTCTACTGCTGTACCCTATTTTGACATTTTTACCTATTGTGTCTGATTGTTTTGTTCACGCATCGTTGTCAATATAATGGAATTTTATGCGACTGTCATACAAGTGAGAGGTTTAGCTGGCTGTAAAACCAGGTTTAATCCACCATTTTCTACACAAGAAAATGCCTGTACCAAGTCAGGGATATGACAGTTGTTATCCATTCGTTTAATGTGTTTAAGCTTTTGATTTTGCCATTTGATTAGGGACTTTCCATTTTTGAATTTTCCTCGGAGTTCAGTATTTTTGTGATTTTACTTATTGAGCTATGCATCGACCATTCATCTTTTTATTCATAAACCTTCACTCTCCCCGGCCACACAAACACATACACACACAGTCGATGCCTAATGGAGCCAGAAGTTCGGTTCTGTTTATACTATCTAACAAAATTCAAGAACTTCATATTTTCTGATATCCTGTACTGTAAAATTCCTACCTAAGGAATTTGAATAACTATGGTCATTACACGTTGATCTGAGAGTACTCGAAGTTACTGAAAGCTAGCTGATTGATTAATTGATTGCTAAATGTCCAGTGGCAAATAGTTCATGCATGTTCAGGACAAAACAAATGTAGGTAGGTCCTGTAATAGGGTCGTCCAGGATGAAGGTCTGGAAATTTGGAAATGCCATTGGAAAATGAGGGTTTATTGGATAGGGACAGAAATTTTGCCTTTCAGCAGACCACCTACGGACCCCTCAATGAGTTGTTGCAAGTCTTCTTAACGTGCAGAGAACGTGGCATTCTCTCTACACTAGGCATCGGATTTAACGTCCCAATTCTGTCCAGACGTGACTGCGTATTCATACATCCCGCACAGCCAAACGGACGCCCCACTTGGCAAGGGTTTTATTGTAGGTCGGATGAAGACCAAGTGGAAAACTAGTTAAAAGCCAACAACAACTAATAAAAACAAATCATGCATCTAAGAATAAAATGTCAGGGTTTTGAGCATGTTGAGGTTCATTTATGTATTTGTTGATAGAAGTGAAATGATCTGAACCAAAGTTCTAATATAATGTACATACAATTCTATCCATTGAATACTCCATTCACTAAGGATGATAAACTAGTGCACAAATGACATTTGATGATTAAAGAGTTTTGACGACTTCTACAGATAACGTTGTCATTATTTCTTTATTTTTTTTAATTAAAAAAAAAATCATTTGTGAAAAAATTATGTGTAGGCACGTGCCTAAAGTGCCTAACGGCAGCTACGCCCCTGCCCATTATTCTCTATTCTTTATTTTTATGGGTTTATTTTTCTCTATTCTTTATTTGTTTGGTCCTTTATTCTGCACTTTTGGCCATTATTCTGTATTCTGTAAACCCCATCCAGACCCACATGTAACAGGATGCTTGATGTGGTCTATGGTTTATTTCTGACACCCGAAAAATCTTATAAAGTCGGTCAAGTAAAGAAAATTGCTATCACGGCATTGACGGTCCACAACTTGTAATTCTTGGAATCATGAGACTAAATCTATTATTATCAAATCTATGACACAACCCAAAATCAAAAATTGATATCAAATGAAATATAGTTTTTTTTAACACGTAGGAATATTATCAGTAAGGAAGAAATCACATTAAATTGCTATATATAACTTTAAAGACGGATCCTTTAACGCATGCATTTTTAAAAGTAATTTGAACAGTAAGTATAAGATTAATAGACACGTTCACGTATCACAAAGTAGAAATAATTCATTAACAAATATCTGTGCAGACTTGTTATGTGATCTTTTAATTATGAGGCCCAGAATGGATTTAACAATATGGGAATTTATAAAGCCACAGAAAGATGTGCATGGGAATACACAATACTAGTAAGTAAAAACAGAGGAGGTTGCTGTCCAATAGGCCCATCACCTTAATCTGCCATAACTCAATTATGAAATAATAGACTTACACCATGTTTGAAAATGCCATTGAAAATTTATTCTCTGATTACAGATCGTCATGCGTGCTTCGTTGTTTCCTTTACCAGTCATTCCATAGTAAGATAGAAGGGTTTATCTACATATATTGAGATGTTTCCTCAAGGTCGGTTTTGTGTGACCTGATGGAACGTTAAGTCAAATAATAACCAGCTTTCCTTTGTGGTATGGTACCTTGCAGTACAATTTCAGAGAGATCCATACACTTGAACACAAGTTATTGTCTGGAAACTAGAAAATGCTTGTTTTTGGCCCCTAAGTCCTAAACTTTAGGGCAATTACCCCAAACTCAAACCCAGCTTTCCCTTTGTGATATGGAACCTTGTAGTACAATTTCAGAAAGATCCATACACTTACACACAAGTTATTGTCCTGAAACTAGAAAAATGCTTGTTTTGCCCCATTTTGGCCCCTAATTCCTGAAATATTGAGTCAATTACCCCCATAATCAATCCCAGCCTTCCCTTTGTGGTATGGTACCTTGCAGTACAATTTCAGAGAGATCCATACACTTGAACACAAGTTATTGTCTGAAACTAGAAAATGCTTATTTTGGCCCTTTTGGTCCCTAATTCCTAAACATTTAGGGCAATTACCCCAAACTCAAACCCAGCTTTCCTTTGTGATATGGAACCTTGTAGTACAATTTCAGAAAGATCAATTCACTTACACACAAGTTATTGTCATGAAACTAGAAAATGCTTGTTTTTGCCCTTTGTTGCCCCTAATTCCTAAAACTTTGAGGCAATTACCCCAAAATCAATCCCAGCCTTCCTTTGTGATAAGGAACCTTGTGGTACAATGTCAGAGAGATCCATACACTAACACACAAGTTATTGTCTGGAAGTTACAAAATGCTTATTTTGGCCCTTTTGGCCCCTAATTCCTTAACTGTTGGTACCATAACCCCAAAATCAATCCCAACCTTCCTTTGTGGTATTGAACCTTATGGTAAAATTTCATAGAGATCCATTTACTTAAACTAAAGTTATAGTGCGAAAACCAATGTGTCTTAGGACTACGACGACGCCAACGTCATACCAATATACAACCACAAAATTTTCGGTCGTATAAAAAAGTTTTTAAACTCCCAAGAAAACGAATGTGAACGATTGCAGTCTATAGTGAAAGATATATTCCAATGAAGGAATGACACCCGAAAAATCTTATAAAGTCGGTCAAGTAAAGAAAATTGCTATCATGGCATTGACGGTCCACAACTTGTAATTCTTGGAATAGACTAAATCTATTATTATCAAATCTATGACACAACCCAAAATCAAAAATTGATATCAAATGAAATATAGTTTTTTTTTAACACGTAGGATAATATTATCAGTAAGGAAGAAATCACATTAAATTGCAATATATAACTTTTAAAGACGGATCCTTTAACGCATGCATTTTTTAAAAGTAATTAGAACAGTTAGTATAAGATTAATAGACACGTTCACGTATCACAAAGTAGAAAAAATTCATTAACAAATATCTGTGCAGACTTGTTATGTGATCTTTTTAATTATGAGGCCCATAATGGATTTAACAATATGGGAATTTATAAAGCCACAGAAAGATGTGCATGGGAATACACAATACTAGTAAGTAAATAACAGAGGAGGTTGCTGTCCAATAGGCCCATCACCTTAATCTGCCATGACTCAATTATGAAATAATAGACTTACACCATGTTTGAAAATGCCATTGAAAATTTATTCTCTGATTACAGATCGTCATGCGTGCTTGCGTGCTTGGTTTTTTCATTTACCAGTCATTCCATAGTAAGATAGAAGGGTTTATCTACATATATTGAGATGTTTCCTCAAGTCGGTTTTGTGTATCCTGATGGAACGTTAGTCAAATAATAATAAAATGCTCCGCAGGGCGCTGCTTGATACGACCGCAGAGGTTGAACCCTGAACAGTTGGGGCAAGTATGGACACAACATTCAAGCTTGAACAGCTCTGAATTTGGATTGTGATTAAATATTTGACACAGCATAGGTATCTGACACAGAATGAATGTGGTCTAAGAACTTAAAAATTTTAAATTGGACATTTACCTATTATGGTCCAATATCCAAAATCTAAATACATGGTGAGATTCAGCAAATCAAAGAACCCCAAGAATTCAATTTTTGTGAAAATCAAACTAAGTTTAATTTTGGACCCTTTGGACCTTAATGTAGATCAATTTGAAAACGGGACAATACTGTGCAATTGAATATTTCTTGCTATTGCGCAATACTGTGCAATTAAAAATTTCTTGATATTGCGCAATACTGTGCAATTGGATATTTTCTTGCTATTGCGCAATACTGTGCAACTGAAGATTTCTTGCTATTGCGCAATACTGTGCAACTGAAGATTTCTTGCTATTGCACAATACTGTGCAATTGAAGATTTCTTGCTATTGCACAATACTGTGCAATTGAAAATTTCTTGCTATTGCACAATACTAATACAATAATTTTCACATCCTGTTTGGTGTGTATCTCCTGCCATATAATTATTATTTGCTTTTAAATATAAATCAGAAATTACCAACTTAAAATGGAAAATTTTAAAGAAAAAAAAAGGAAAAAAGGAAAAAAAGGAAAAATAAAAAAATCCCTCCCCAATTTTTGAACCCTTATGATTCATCACCCCAAACTCAATCCCAGCTTTCCTTTGTGGTATGGTACCTTGCAGTACAATTTCAGAGAGATCCATACACTTGAACACAAGTTATTGTCTGGAAACTAGAAAAATGCTTGTTTTTTGGCCCCTAAGTCCTAAACTTTTAGGGCAATTACCCCCAAACTCAAACCCAGCTTTCCCTTTGTGATATGGAACCTTGTAGTACAATTTCAGAAAGATCCATACACTTACACACAAGTTATTGTCCTGAAACTAGAAAAATGCTTGTTTTTGCCCCATTTTGGCCCCTAATTCCTGAAATATTGAGTCAATTACCCCCATAATCAATCCCAGCCTTCCCTTTGTGGTATGGTACCTTGCAGTACAATTTCAGAGAGATCCATACACTTGAACACAAGTTATTGTCTGGAAACTAGAAAAATGCTTATTTTTGGCCCCTTTTTGGTCCCTAATTCCTAAACATTTAGGGCAATTACCCCCAAACTCAAACCCAGCTTTCCCTTTGTGATATGGAACCTTGTAGTACAATTTCAGAAAGATCAATTCACTTACACACAAGTTATTGTCATGAAACTAGAAAAATGCTTGTTTTTTGTCCCTTTTGTTGCCCCTAATTCCTAAAACTTTGAGGCAATTACCCCCAAAATCAATCCCAGCCTTCCCTTTGTGATAAGGAACCTTGTGGTACAATGTCAGAGAGATCCATACACTAACACACAAGTTATTGTCTGGAAGTTACAAAAATGCTTATTTTTGGCCCCTTTTTGGCCCCTAATTCCTTAACTGTTGGTACCATAACCCCCAAAATCAATCCCAACCTTCCTTTTGTGGTATTGAACCTTATGGTAAAATTTCATAGAGATCCATTTACTTAAACTAAAGTTATAGTGCGAAAACCAATGTGTCTTAGGACGACGACGACGCCAACGTCATACCAATATACAACCACAAAAATTTTCGGTCGTATAAAAAAAAGTTTTTTTAAACTCCCAAGAAAACGAATGTGAACAATTGCAGTCTATAGTGAAAGATATATTCCAATGAAGGAAGGCAGCCCAATAACACCTATCCAGATGGCAGCTTTCAAACTTCTACAATAAGTCAAGTTATTTAATTATGAGAAAAGTTGTGAATAAAAAAGATTGCACTTTATTGTAAATAAAAGTAGACGTGTGGTCTACATCAATTAAAAAGCAACATAGTGACACGAACAGCCTCCATGAAAAAAAAACCCAAAACAAACCCGAAAGACAGTAAATAGTATTTTAACAGTGTATTTCCTCAAATATAACAATTGTATAAAAAAGTTTTCAGAAATGGACAAACATGAATTAAATATAGTAAAAAGAAACCTATGGTTAGTATCTTTAGGTTTGTAGAGAATATGGTGGCGAGTCAAATGAAAAATAGTAAAATTAAATGGACATGGGGTATATATTAACGAGGAAGCAACCTTACAACATAATATATCTAGGTACCTGCAAATAAATGCCATTTACAGTTTTAAAATAAAGACAAGCTCCAATCATCAAGTGTCTAGATAAGATGTGAATTAAGAGGCTCCAGTAGGGTACCCCCCTTAGGTCACGTTTTAAAATTGCCTCAGGTCACCAGGACACTTTTAAACATATAAAACATTTAGATAAAACGGTTTTGAAAATTTTAAAAGGTCACAAATTCTTTTAAATGAAATGTCAGGTCGGAAGGTCGCCCGTCCAACCCACAAGGTTGCAGTTCAGATTTCACCATGTTGAAGCCACAATTAATTTAACAGCTTTTACCAAAATCCTGTCATTTCTTCTGAACTCAGATCCAGTGTCAAATATTACATGCACAATCTGGACTGTTAATTTATTTAAGAATATACTGCGATTTGTATTAGAGCTGGATTATTTATATACTTGCTTACAAAGTATCAGTCTAACGAAGGCTATACATATATTAACATAATCAGATAGGTACCAATACTTTGTGTCTTATGTGCTTAGTATTTGACAAAGTTACACCCTTTCCAACGGGTTTTGAGTGTTTGTTCATGTGTTGTCTAACCACTGTCTAGGCTAGGGGAAGGTTGAGCACTCACAAACATATAAAACCCTGTCACAATCTTTATGCAATTGCCCTGTATTCTGGTGATGTCGTTGGTTGCTGTCTGCCATATTTTTGATTTGTTACATGTTGTTAAATAAATCTAACCATTGGTTTTCATATTTGAATTGTTTCACGGACTTTGTTCTTCTGTCTTTATGGATATATGTTCCATTGGCAATCTTACCAAATATCTCTATGCGACTACTTACAGACCAGAATTTGATCCTATTCCAATACCACATGCTTGACAGCAAAGTAGCAATTACTTATACAAAAGTCTTTGCTTTAACCTTGCAGTGGAACAAACCCTCTTAACCCAGTTCTAGAGGCAAGAACGCCATCATGGAACGTTCTTCATGGTTTTCTTATGATAGTATTGTATAGTGAAATTGTTTCTCTTGTTTCTATTTTCAAATGTATTTCCTTACAGGTATTCTTGTTTGATTATGCCACCCTCTCTGTAGTCTTATGATTGCCTTGAGTACAAGACAATATATGTCCTTGGTCAAGTCAAAACTATGCCTTCAAAGCTGGTATTAGCTGCTTCTCTACTTAAGGTGGATCATCTGTATATATTTCCTCAGATGAAATTTTCTTATTCTTTGCCAAAATGTAGATTTGTAAATGCTATAATCCAAAATATAAAAAAACTTAAGGCTCTAAAGATCCTGTGTCGTTCACCTGCATCTTCAACAATTGGCACTTTTTTTGTAAAAATCATCATGAAAGGGGAATAACAGTATTAAGAGTTAACTGAAAAGGAGTAGGTCCAGTAAGACCCCTTTTTGGCCCCAAAATATAGCAGTTTTACAAAATTGTTAAAATGTAAATTTTTAGCTATTTTTTGGAAAGTCAAATACTTCTGTTACATACATATGGGCTATTTTTCACCATACAATGCACATATATCGAGAACTAGCATCATAAAGTCATGCTTAATTACTCAAATCTTAACAATTTTAGCATTTGAGTTAAATTTTAGACGGTTTCTGTCTTAAATGGAAGTGGCCGCATTTGTGTTCATTCTTAATATTTAAATGTAAGTTGTATTTGATGATAATACATAACATATATAAAGGTTGAGAGTGAACACGGATGCGGCAACTTTCATTTTTGACAAAAAACCATCTGAAAAGTTACTTAAGCTTGAATTTGAGCGTCTTTAATGACTACATCAGTTCAAATCTTTCACATCAATTAATTGAATCGACTGAAGTACACACTTAAGTGTTTAAAAAGTGTCAAAAATCTTTCATCAGATGAACCTGAAATTTGAGGCCAAAATCGGCCCGTACCGGACCTTCTCCTTTCAGCTATGTTGACATATTTGTAGATCTTGTCCTGCTGATCATTTTTTTCTTTTTTAAAGTTTCTATTTATCTATTATAGTTTTGAAGATAATAGGAAAAAAATGCCAAAAAAAAAAAATGGTAAAAATTATCATGAAAGGGCAATAACTCCAATAAAGAGTCAACTGAAGATTTCGACCATGAAGCATATTTGTAGATCTTGTCTTGCTGATCATTTTTGCTTTTAAAGTTTTTATCTATCTATTATAGTTTTTAAGATAATAGGCAAACATGAAAATTGGAAAAACATCACTAAAGGGCAATAACTTCAACAAGAAGTCGACCAACAACTTTGGTCTTTCTGACTTTTTTGTAGATCATGTCTTGCTGATCATTTTGGTTATTTAAAATTTATATCTATCGATTATAGATTATAGTTTTCAAGATCAGCAAAAACACAAAAAATTGGGAAAAATCGTCATTAAATGGATATAACTTCAATAAGGTGTTGACTAACAATTTTGGATATATTGACTCATTTGTAGATCTTGTCTTCCTGATCATTTTGTTTTTAAAGTTTCTTTCCATCTATTATATTTTTTGAGATAATGGGAAAAAATGCAAAAAAAAAAATGGTAAATATGTCATTTCAGGGCAATAACTCCTATAAGAAGACGTCTGACAGTTTTCATGTTGAAAGACATTAGGTAGATATCATCATTCTGAACATTTTTGCCCCCACAGTCATATTTTCTCTATCTTTAACGGTTTTAAAGATAATAGCCAAACATTGCATTTTACCCCTATGTTCTATTTTTAGCCATGTCAGCCATGTTGGTCGGCAGGCAGGATCATCGGACACATTTTTTAAACTAGATAGTAGATACTCCAATGATGATTGTGGCCAAGTTTGGTTCTAATTTCCACCAATAGTTTCAGAGGAGAATATTTGTAAAAGTTAACACACACCGACGGCGACGAACGACGGACGCCAAGTGATGAGAAAAGCTCACTTGGCCCTATGGGCCAGGTGAGCTAAAAAGTATGGGTCACCATGCAATTTTTCAAGCTACTAGTTGTGCAAAATTGCCTAAATTTGCATCGATTATTCGTGAAAAAAACACTTTTTTGAGAATAAAAATAAATCTATGAGATAGAATTTTGAAATAAAATATGAGAAGAAATGTTTTCAGCATTCAGAAAACTCTTTATGTTAAGGTAAAATAATAGGTTTTTCTACAGACATACCTTGTGAGCTAGCATTTTAAAAATCCTACAAAGTCTGTCCGACAGTGTCCCTCACATTAAAGCAGGATACACTTATTGATAGTTCACTTTATCTAAATTATGGGGTTGCCTGTATGTCTTTTTATAGAGAATTTGGTATCAATGTCAGGTCTGTTATTCACAAGGTAGTATATGAAATATTTTAAGGATTGATACACCTGTCTATTGTTGAAGAGGAAATGTTGCCCCTAGATGCCTTTGGTAATTTATGCTTTGTGTTGCTGATTCACTGACATGTACCCAATATCTCAATTCATTCTTATGTTATGTTATGCTGAATATATGCATGTTATATTTGCCATTTGATGTTAAGTTCCAATCAAATAATCAACAATTTCTTTTAATTTCACAACATTCACTTCAATTTTATCAAATTTCTACTGCAAAAATGTGTTCATTTGTAGTATTTAAAAATGTTTTTCATCTATATTAAAGACATAAGCGCATAAAAAAGACAAGACACATGAAAATTAACACAGATCAGATATGTACCGGTAAATACATTACTATAATTTTGTTCAGTGTATATTACTAGATATTAAAAATTACTTGTTTAGTTTATGAGACAATATAATATTTCCTTTATTTCCAGCAGGATATGGAAGCCATTCCTAAGTACCTGATGTCAACTCTCACTTTTCATTGGAGCAAGTACCAATGTACTTATTTTCTTTAACCCAAAAAATAGTAAATGGATATTTAATTTGCAGCTTTGTAATTTCCTGATTGTTGTTTGCGTTAAGTCCAGTGGCAAATATTTCATCCATATCCAGGACCCTTATAATTTCATTTGTTTTGTTATCATTTTTTTGCTATGATCATCTCAATATCTGTTTTATACATGCATACATTTGACTGCTTGTAATTGCACTAAAAATAACAGCAATGTGAGGTGTTTTTCTGTTTTACTGCTTCACTAAAGCTAAGGACAGGAGAACACACAATCTAAAAATAACAGCATTGTGAGGTGTTTTTTTCTGTTTTACTGCTTCACTAAAGCTAAGGACATGAGAACACACGATCTAATAAATTGCTTAGCCGAGCGCAGCTGGTTACGACCACAAAGGTCTAACCCTGAACAGTTGGGGCAAAAATGGACACAATATTCGCGCTTGATACAGGTCTGAATTTGGATTGTAATTAAATATTTGACACATAATAGGTTTCTACACAGTTAAATTCAGCATATGAAAAAAAATGTAATACTAATAGCATGAAAAATTGTAATACTTATAGCAAAAAGTCCCAACATAAAGAATCAAAGCTTTCTCAAAATCAATAAAGAGCAGTAATCCAAAAATATTGTTCTCTTCTATATACTGTAAAATATCATGAATCAATCGAATGCTATCCCTTATAAAATGCTTAATGGTCCAATATCTATTTCAAAAAGATCCACACAGACCAATACTTAAGTAATTGTCCATTTACCAGGAAACCCTTGTTTTTCTGCCTTTTTTGCCCCTAATTCCTAAACGGTTTGAGCCATAACCCTCCAAAGCCAATCCTAACCATCCCTTTGTGGTATAGAAACTTGAGGTACAATTTCAGAGAGATCCATAACCTGTTCCACCAGTTATTGTCTGGAAACTAGAAAAATGCTAATTTGGGCCCCTTTTTGGCCCCTAATTCCTAAACTGTTGGGACCATAACCCCCAAAATCAATCCCAATCTTCCTTTTGTGGTTTCAAACCTTGTGTTTAAATTTCACAGATTTCTATCTACTTATACTAAAGTTATTGTCCGGAAACCAAATGTCTTCGGACGACGCTGACGAAGACAACGCGATACCAATATACGACTGCAAAATTATTTGCGGTTGTATAAAAATAACAGCAATGTGAGGTGTTTTTCTGTTTTACTGCTTCACTAAAGCTAAGGACATGAGAACACACGATCTAAAAATAACAGAAATGTGAGGTGTTTTTCTGTTTTATTGCTTCACTAAAGCTAAGGACATGAAAACACATGATCTATTTACATGTAAAAAGATCCTTAAAAATTTGATTAAAATTTAACAAGAAATCCATTTGATCCAATGTCCTTTCTAAAAGAACTTCATTTTAAACTACAGTTTGTTCTGCACTTCTTCAATGCTGGGAATCAAGTCACTGCTCTTGTATTTATCTGCCATTATTATGTGAGTTATCTCCCCTCAACTGCCTAGTTATCTCCCCTTTACTGGCTAGAAAATATCTGAATCATCTGGAGCATCTAAGTCCCTGTATTCAATTACTCTTCTTGGGTCAGATCTGAAAATAAAATGTCTTCATGTGTCAATAAAATATCAACTGTTAAAGGAAAATGATTAAAATTTCACACAATTAATGAAGTGTGACCCAACTTGTGTTCTTTTCTTTAATCTAGGAATTAACTGATGTTATTTCGTGCAACAAAAAATAACTAAATATGTGGATGTTCAATTAACAAACATTTATTTACAAAAAAGGAAATATTAAAATGACGATTTAGCAGTTGTTTTAAATTCAGTTACATCAATATACATTCCCTCTTTCATAAGGCTTAGTCCCGAAAAAAAGACCCCCTCCCCAAAAAAACAGCAAAAAAATTCATCTTCAGAAAGAATAGTTCCTTTAAGAATTAAAACAGTTTGCCTTTTAGAATCAAGACAGTTTGAACTACTCTCCTAAATTAAAAGCAATGTTTTTGTTGTTGTTTTATTTTATCCTGAGATACAGCCAAATATAGCAGCAATTCAAACATTACACCTATACTTCAATGTTCTTGTTAGATTTGTTTAACGGAAATGATAGATAAAACAGCCAACCGTGCTATAAAGTTCACTATTAAGGGAAAACCTGTTTTGTCAGGTCACCCTATTCCTACTCCTCCCACATTTATATATAAATAATTACACAATAAGCCCTAAAAGCTCTTTTCTGTATAACACGTCTAAGTTCATCAACACGAAATGCATTTGTGGTGTCTTGCTTGTTGAAACATTGATGATTCAGGATGTTCGCTCCTCTTGTTTTTGAATTTTTGCCAGATATTCAGAATCCTCTGGTTTTATCCATGTAGTGCCTTTTCTTTTCATAATTTGATTAAATATAGTTTAAAATGCCATCTTTGAAAATCTTATTAATTCCTTGTTATTTTTTCATACTTTTAGACAGAAAAAAGGTGCCAATGTTAAATGTAGGAAAAATCTAGAGAGAATCATTTCCGCCAAATTTTCAATGGCCTATATCTCGAAAACAAGCACACGGACCCTTCATTTTTATCTGCTTTTTAGTTCCTTTATTTATATACTATCAATTTATAACAGTCTTTTAAAAAGCTTATTATTCTGAAACAGAGTAGCGAACATCCTTAAGATCAAAGAGTCGCAATGTGTATTGGTAGTCTTCCTGCAGAATGTTACCATACCAATTAGCAAGTTTACTGACTCAACATATACAAAGCATTGCATATTCATACGACATTAACAGATTGTCAGCCTAAATGTGGAATCTGCATGCAATAGTTTTAAGTGGCAATCAATCAATTATCATGTACATTAGTTGGTAGAAAAACTATCAGATCCCTGAAGACAAAACAGTAATACAGAGATATGTCTCTCCTATTTATTATTTTGATAATGCAACTGTTGAAATTAAAATAGCAATACTTTAACATGCAAGTTATGCAAATATTCAATGTCAATGAACCACGACTGAAGGTACAGGGCTAAACAATCTCCATGGAAATCAGATGTGCCAATGCTAAGACAACTGTATACCAAATACCATTGACTTTTCTAGTGTTGTTCCCTTTAAACAAACCTAATCACAAACATTAACTTGTAAACTATGTAAAAGTTTCAAAGTCAATGAACCATAATGAGAGGATGGGGTTAAATAATCTCCATTGAAATGAAACATGCAATTGCCAATACATTTGCATACCAAATATCAATGACATAACATTAGTGGTTCATCTTAAATTGATCTAATCACAAACTTATACATGTAAACTAAGCAAAAGTTTCAAAGTCAATAGACCGAGACTGAGAGGTAAGGACCAAATATTCTCAATAGAAATGAGATGTGCTAATAGACGTGTTAAATAAAAAGCTATTGTTGACAATTAATAGTCAAGAGTCTATAATTGAGACATTTAAATTAGGGACCATCTCAAAAGAGTAGAACTAATTATTGATTTACTTGGTTCAATAATAATTTCTTAACATTGCTACACAGTCGAATCAGCCATTTTAAAAACCGGTTCCAACACCAAGAACACCATGAAACGTTCACCTTATTTTAAAAAAATCTGAAGGCACGGGGTAGTTCCAACCCCTGGAACAGGCCCCTGGATCCGCAAATGCTATATGTCACTCAACGATAATGTTTTGCAATTCAGAGAACAGAGTCAAAATACATGCCATGAATTAGAATGTTTGCATTTATATTTTATGAAATAGCAATATATTAACAAAAATTAATGACTCATATACTAGGGAATTCTGTTTATTTTAACAAGAATAGAATCAGATTCTGAGTCAATACCAAAAGCCTTTAAAAATTAAAGATTTTGTCTTTGATGTTTAGTGTTTCAGCATTCACTATGTCACATACAATTGACGGTTTACATGTAATACCGTTGTTGTTGGGAATATTTTCTCCATTGGACTATCCGTCGCAAAACGAGTGGTCGTCCTTGCAAGACTGATGGCTAGGACTGCCAAACAATGTGGCAGTAGTGGACGGTACATCACAAGCAATTTATTGCCCACAAAAGGAGCCACAGGAACAGTTTTATTCCATACACAGACATATGGAATATATTAACACCCAGTATAAAAATAACATGATATGGTATGATTGCCATTGAGACAACTATCCATCAAAGTTCAAATAAAGTGAATGTACATGTAAGCAATTCGAGGCAATCGTACGACCTTCAACATTTAGAAAAACCCACACCGTATAGTTGTCTATAAAAGGCTCCAACATGACAAATATGAAACAACTCAATTGAGAAACTAACGGCCTAATTTATAACAAAACTATAAACGAAAAGCAAAATGACAGACATGAACTAATAACTAACACTGAACTACAGGCTCCTGACTTGAGACAGGCAAATAAAGAATGTTGCGGGGTTATACATGTGTATGAGCACTCAACCCTCCCCTAACCTTGGACAGTGATACAACACAACATAAGAACAAACTATAAAAATAAGTTGAAAATAGCTTAACTCATCAGATCCATACCAAACAGGTTTTGATTGACAACCAAATTTAAACCACATTTGACTTGTACGCAGCGGTTTCCTGGGCTTCCAAAATGATGCACAACAATTCAACTTGATGCTGGAAATAGGACACGGACTTCAACTTGATTTCATAGAGAACCTTTTTATATTAGAGGAAAAAATATGCTAACTGTTATCCAATATGAGTTCGTGTCGAACATGCTATTCGCAGTCTTAATTGTTTTAAAAATAAATCAATGTGTTAAACTTTGCGCTGGTTTAGTAAGAAGAGAGCACAATTTAATTGACTGAAAATAATGAAATCTTTACTTTATAATGCTTCATTTGACTTAACATAATGCATTATGTTAACGATAGAAAAAATCAAAACGTCCTTTGAGACGACCCTTCAAAATGTGTATCGTCTCTCGACTCTGGTTTGTTGTTTGTCAAAAGTATTCATTTATCTAACACATCTATTGCTTATACAACTGCATATCAATTATCATTGACCATAATGGTTCCCCTTAAACTGACCTAATCACAAACTAATACATGTAAACTAAGGAAAGTTTCAAAGTCAATAGACCATGACTGCAGGGGTGGGGCCATATAATCTCCATGGTAATGAGATGTGCCAATGCTAATACAACTGCATACCAAATATCATTGACCTACCATAAGTGGTTCACCATAAACTAGACCTAATCACAAACTAATACATTGTTGACGACGCTACTGCCCTGCCTGAAACAGCATAATAAATACCTATGTTTCTCTCTTTGACTCAAGGCGAGATAAAAAATTATTTAATTAATTTGGACATACATCCACTACTTTAAAACTTTCAACTGTGTGTTTAGTGCAATAAATTAAGGCAGCAGTAGTTTATTGATGTTCAAAACCTTTGTTCAGGTGAAAAAAGATTCAAGTGCAATAATGTGCCTGTAGATGGATTTTAAGAGACAATAGATTCTAACACTATCCACACTATAGACGTATTTACACTTGTATGCAAATTTGCCTGCCATAACTTAGTCACACAAGTTCCTGCAAAATATTCATCCCAAATAAAAATATTTGACGTCATAATTAAAAGTGTGTGGTGCATGACCTCAAAATGTTATTCCGAGCTAGACCTTGTGTATTTCGTAGCAAATTCCGCTAAATACCCCACGTGTAAACACTTCTATTGTTATGATTACTCAACTGATTATGTCGATGTCTGTTAGATCTACAAAGAATTAACATCAATTAATTCCTAGAAATTTATTTTCTTTCATCATATTAAACAAACATTTTCATTTACCTGTTTAAAAGTGTCTAAATTGCCACATTTTCCCCAAAAATATTGCAATTTTTTCAAGCTAAATGTTTCACTCTAGAGACTAGTCACAGTTTCTGAACATGAATGTATACTATGATGAAAGTTTTTATATCATTACCTTCATCAGGAACCATCAAACTCCAACAGGGTTCTCACTAAGGCGAGTCTGAGTCCTGGACTCATGAAAATCTGTCTGGACTCACCATTTTCAAAACTGGTGAGTCCAAAGATGCATCAAGATTGAAATATTTTGTACAAACTGAACACACAAATCAGCATTTTATAGCAAAAGTTTAAAAGTAATCTGAAATGCAATTTCATTTCAATGCTCTATTAGGTCATGGAGACTAAAATGATAAATTATATTGCAATAAAATATCTTCTTTTTACTGTTGGTTTTACCATGGTTAAAGATGACGAGTCCTTGGACTCGCCTTCTAAAATCCTTAGTGAGAACCCTGCTCCAATTTTATTAAAGCCTAAGATGTATAAGTATTAGAACACGTAAAGACCTACATGACAAAAAAAGGACTGAAAAGAATTGCCAAATCAATCTATGGCCAACTTTGCTTTTAAACTTTTACACTACTTTTCCAATGTGGTAATGTGCACATAGAGAAGTTTTAAAAGCCAGACAGCTTGCTTAAAAATACAATGGAAAGTTTATTATTGAATTAGAGATCACCATGTGTAGTTGGACATAATGCCATTCATGTAAAATTGACTTTGCTTCCATGTGGATCATATGTTAAACAACAATACTTCTTATGTATGTTCACCACATGTCAACAATTTACGTCACAAAAGAAAATGTCTGACACCACCAACATGACCAAGCAAAAGTGATTGTTGTATGACAACAATTTGTCAAGTGTCACATATCCTGATAAGGCATCATGCTGAGATAACAGGACAGACCCAATCCCCTAGCATGGACAGGTGTTAGATTTTATAATGACAAAAGATCTTCATAAGTAGTATCATAAGAAGAATCTCTGAGCTCCTTGCAAAAACATGATTGTAAACAGAAAGTGTTCTCTTGTAAATTTGTTGACGATTAAAACTGACTCCACCATTCTTGGAACTCTTGCAGTTAAATTTCAAAAAAGAAATAAGACTTGCACTTAGGATTATTGTATATTTTAAAATGACTACCCTAAGTTTTGAATTCCTATCAATGATGGGTATTGGCAAGGCTAATTTAATGATTCCTTCCAATACAGATAATCCAAGTAGTTTGCTAATCCTTTTCTTGTTCAAAGTTTTGATTTCCATATGATAAATTTGAGTCTCTCATTGGATACCATTGAAAGAGGCTTATATTTACACAAAATCAGTTTCATGGAAATATGTGTTCCTCTTATGTCCTACTCTAGCAGTCTTCACATCGATTTATTTTTGTGATTTTCTAATTTTCCTCATGTTTTATAAAGTTTCACATCTTCACATCAATTTAAAAACGCCTTATTTTACTACTTGCAAAAATATTGAAACTAAATAGCCTGCAAAAGTTAGTTGGTATACAGTATATAAGCAAGCAATTGTTTTTGTTATTATAAAAATCACAAGTCTCACCTGTATCCCCTATTGTAGCCTCCTCCTCCAGATCCCCTGTAGGGACCTCGATATGGTTCACGATTACGATACGATGGTGATTGGTAAGATGGTGGTCCACCACTTCCTGTTAAATAGAAAGCGAGAGTTAAATCTGTTCTGTGTTTTGTCACCTGGTGTCCCTCGTCAGTCAGTGTCAATATAATTTGAAACTGACTACTTCCGTTTACCTCTACAATCAAAACACCTGTGGAAACTGAACAGAACAAAAGCCTAAAGGGTATTCTGTTATGATAGATTTTACTGTAACTTGTTAACAATATTCAGGTAATACATGTTCATAAGTTCTAAAGGGTATTCTGTTATGATAGATTTTACTGTAACTTGTTAACAATATTCAGGTAATACATGTTCATACATATATTGTCATTGTTAGGTGTGAAAAAGATATGAGATTCCAATTGGAAAGGCAATTTGCTTAAAACTAACAGCATCTGAATTTATATTCCTAATAGATTTCCATGAACCACTCAGTGTCTAAGTGGTATAAGTACTTAATTATCCAGTCTATACTAGGGAATCAAGTACAAACTCGGCACATGGCTGCTAGGTGCTTTCATCTCTAACAGTAATTGACTAAGATTGCCAGTTTTCTGCGATTCTCTCTAGCTTCCTCCAAATAAAACTGGCAGCCACAAAATAGCCAATATTGCTGAAACTGGCAATAAACACCAAATAATCTATCCATTCACAAAAATATATTGCTCGTGAAAATTGGTTGGTTTACAGTAATATTAACAAATGTTGTAAATAGAAATTAAAGAGATTTTAAATACCTCCACCACCATATCTCCATCCAGCGCCGCCACCACCACCGGAGTATCCCATTGGTGGCATGCCTCCTCCCTGGTACCCGCCAGGACTGGTGAACTGGTCCCCACCAGTACTGTTTCTGTTATTAGAACTCTGTTTGTTACCTGGATGTTCAGGCAATGCTGGTCTCTTTGGATCCATCAGATATTTATTGAAAAATGACACCTGAAAAAGACAACATATTCAAAAGATAACAAAATACATTTTATACATATACACAGATATAAACTTCAGTATGGATAAATGGCTTCAAATTGGGCTTTAAGAGCATTGCAAATTAATTTTGTCTTTTCTCTTAGATTTATCTATCAAATAGGACATGAACCCAATGCCTTTAATACCATTTGATTACTACTGTGGACTAATTTATTTTCATGGATACCTATTTTCTTGGATTGAAGAAAAAAAAAAATTAATTTTGATTTCATGGTTTACACAAAGTCTGAATAAAGCCTATAGAATAATGATACTTTGTTGAATATTTAAATTCATGCTTTACTTATTCCCACAAAATTGGTATCCAACAAATAATAATGAATACACAGTAATTCATTAAGGAAGTTTGTTTAATTTTTCAATTTCTGTGGTAGTTTAAACGCATACACTCATGCTATGTTAACCCACTGGAGAAGTCTGAATTAGCAGTTATGTCAATCTTGATTGGAAAATCTAAGGAACATGCTCAGAGCATATCCCTTGTTATTGAATTGAGTAAAAAGTCTTTGAAGGGATTACTAGTTGCCCTGTTGTCAGGGTAAATTGCTGCACATCACTAACATCCTCTTATTTTCCTATGGTTGTCAAAATTATCTGCCCTTGTGATTTCTACCTACAGGCCAGTCACATTTAAAATTCTACTAGCCAATCAGGAGTTCAAATTTACTTTAGGCAATGGCAGGTCCAGGAACTTTGACCAAAAATACTTAAAGGTCCTCCTTTATTCTTTGAAGGTCCAATTCTTATTGAAAATTCAATTTATAAAAACGGAAAATGCTAGAGCCTAGGCTCCGTGTTGAAGACCGTACTTTGACCTATAATGGTTTACATTTATAAATTTTGACTTGGATGGAGAGTTGTCTCATTGGCACTCATACCACATCTTCTTATATCTATTTACAATTCCAAAGCACTCAACATATCTTACCGCATTAACCTCAATTTGTTTTCTAAATTTCTTAAATAAATTCAGTCAGAAAAAGGCTTCCCTTCCCCCAACACTAAACGACAGGTTAAATAAGACTTTGGACATTTTTAATTGTTTTGGTTTCAATTGCTGCTTAAAAACACACTAACCTAACTTTTTCTCAGATAACAGCTCAATTTCCTTTTTGAAACTCTCTGTCAGTTTCTTTTAACCACTTTTTGGGAAAGACATAGATGGTTGGTGGTAATTTTTCATCATGATTTTTTATGGGATCAAATTTTAAGTTTTTTGTCCAACTTTCTTTCACTGTGTCACATTGGGAAAAAAATATGTTCTTGTTTTTCCCTATACATTTTAGGTCTTTAGTCAGATCCTGATCATTAAGCCATTTCCTCAATCACCCCGCTGTATACCCCATTTCATCAGGTTTTCTTTTGTGAGAGGTCACCCCAAAACCATACAGACTCATACCGTTTACAAGTAATGTTTTAACATTATATTCCCAATTTCCCGGTATCTTGTTTGACGACCGGTTACATGACTACACATCAAATCAATTTTGAAGAATTTAAGCAAACATATAAGTTTCCTTTAACGAAATTTGCATATTTTCAGATTATTTTTTTGTTCAAAATGCTTTTGTAAATTTTCAAAACTGCAAAAATATGAAAGTCCGTTGGGTGTAACTAACTACCCAAGGGAAGGTCTGAATCTGTAAATGGATGGTATCGGACCTCTTACCACCTCTAACTTGAACCTCTGCAGCCGATAGCAATTTGCAAACCTGCTCCAATTCTGAACAGAAATCAAATATTTTCTGACTAGACAATAACAAGCAAGCCTTATAACCAAGTTTTTTAATAATGTTTACCATAACAACCACTTACTTCCATTTTAACCTCCTCGACCTTTTCTCCATGTTTATTGAAGATATGTTTCCGTACAAATTCTGGTCCTTTGAACTTTTTACCACTCATTGGACATAACCATTTGTCTTTAGCTAACTCCTGTGTGTTTGCTGTCACAAACTTCTCTACTTCTGCTTGGGGTCCTTCTTGCCAAGTTTAACAACCTCGTCGTCTGGTAGGCTATCATGTTCTGATAGAGCCTTTATTTTGTTCTCAAAGTTCTTAATCCATTCATTTACTGAAAATTTAAATTAAAATTTCAATTATAGGATGCAGTTTTTGTGGGTACCAATTTTTGTAGATTGAGGAAAACTACATTTTCGTGGATATTTGATTTCGTGATTAGGCCAAAGTCTTCATAAAAGACTATAGAAAATTTGTTATTTGTTGAACATTAAGATTTGCAGTTCACCTGTACCAACAAAATCCACGAAAACTGGTGTCCTACAAATAATAATGATTCCACAGATAAATCTATGGTAAGGATAGGTTGAAGTGCCGATATTTTATCAAAAGGAAAAATCCTCAGAATGGTTGAGATGGTTGAGGCATTGCATTGGTCATGGACCATAATTAATTCTCTTGTAAGTAAATGCTCAAGAAAGGAAGTATTTATTGTTATTAAAATGTAATATTTTCTGTTAATGCAATAAAAAGTTAAAACAATGTATTTTTAATCTTTTTGTAAAAAGACAATCTTTGAGGAAAATGGAAATTTTTTTACTCTTAGAATATATATTATTGATAAAAATAAATTAAGTAAAACTGAAAATTCTTTCTCCTTTTCTTTCCTCAAATAAACATTTATCAATCACTTAAATAAAACTGACAAACATCCAAAATTTGATATATCCAAAGATATCAGAAAAAGTCGTACTGTGGATTCATATATTTACGTGGGTATCAATTTCCGTGGATTGAGGAAAATTTGCATTTACATGGATAATTGATTTCATAGTTTTGCCAATCTCTGCATACAAGGCCTATAGAAAATTTGTAAATCGTTTATCATTTGAATTTGTGGTTCACCTGTACTCACGAAACCCATGAAAATTGGTATCCAAGGAATACACAGTATACAGATAGACCCAGTGTTCTCCCCACAATTTTTTGATAGCGCTGTAGTAAGCGCGTAATATTAGATTGATTCAGTCCTTTTACGTTTGCAACGTGATGTTACATTTATTTATAACTGCCATGTTTCTTATACTATATTTAATAGACAAAACCCTTCATTTTATACATATGTCTTTAAATAAATGGAAATAAGTTACATTTTTATTATTTAGCTTTAGAAATAAAAAACTAGAAAATAAATAATGTGATTTCATTACCACCCTTCCTTCTTTTTTTAAGAGTAAGTATGTATAATGTAGCACAGAAAGTTTATCTCTTTTATATATAATTTTTAGTTGTTTGACTTATAAACTAGTTATGAATTTCATTTACAACTTCATAATTATATAACTGACATATTTCAAGAAATTTTTCAATGACCAAATTGGACTTGGTTCATTGGCTTTTATTTACATCTTTCAAATTAAAATTTCCCAATTAAAATCGTTTTAATATTTAATACCAAAGAAAGAAATGGAATAACCCTTTCCATTAGTTCTTAAATGTTATTAAAGACATTTCTAAAAAGGCTAACATTAATTTTCAAGATACATCTGAGAGAAACCAATTCTTTTTTTAAAGAATTATATTATTAAAGGTGAGTTATCAATAAAAATTATATTTGCCAATTGAAACATTACTAACACCTTTATTGTGTGTGTTTGATAACTTTATAAAAATATTTGAATTATTGCCACCAGAAATATTTGACAAGATTTGACAATCCCTCGCTTGAGTACTTTCCCTCCAAAATTGTCACCCTGAAGCCATTTCCGGTTCCTGTTTACACTTCTAAACTAAATGGCTATATTTATGAATCATCATGATCATTAAATGCTATTTTATATCCAAACAATCCTTAGTCAACACTTATCTTGAAATGAAATTTAAATTCATATCTATTGAAAACTGAATTGGAAAACATGATATACTAATCTTATTTAAGCTATTTCTCATTTTGAATTTGAAAATAGCAATGCAAGGACTAGTAATCGTAAACTACGGGCTTGTAATGAATCCCTGGACAACAGGAATTTTCCCTTTTAGCGCGGCAGGTTCTACAGTTTAGTTGTCAACACAAAACAGTAATGAAATAACAGCTGATGATTCAAAAATGGGACAAGACCACGTTGTCAGAGAAAGGGAAAAATTTCCTTAAATACTTTGGGAATGATTTATTGAGCTCTATCGACCCCTTTCATGAACTTTCTGTATCTTTTTATTCTTAATAATGAGGTACACGAGAAAGAAATAGGTCTTTTTGACAATCTAAAGTTCTGCAAATGACGCCATTTTGTTCTTTCATTGAACTGGCCCTCTCCGATATTTTACTCATTGAGGTGAATAAACGATCTCAGACAATTCAACCAGTCTATCACGTGATCGAAATTTTACAGATTGGAAATTCGAAAATTGAAAAACAATAGTGCTGTATTTGATTAGATACTGCTGCGGTCTGCCCAATAGCACAGCGCTGAAATACGATAGCGCTGAATACCGCAGCGCTAAAACAGCCTGGGGAGAACACTGGATAGACCTCTTGATTTTTTTTTTATATTTTTGTGTTGGATTGCTGTCACATTAACATATACCAAATATCTCCTTTTATTCACTGTTAGATTTCACTGGAATGTTAATGTATTGTGCTACAGCTGTGTGTCATCTCTCTTCAGTACACCTCAATACTTACTGTCATTCTGTGTGACTTTAGTGGTTGGTGGAACACATCGGGCATGCATTATGCCACATCTGTGTGGCATTTCATCCTCGTTGGGATACTCATTACAACTGTAAAAGTCAATAGAGTGAACAATCCTCAGGTACAGAACCATGCTGTCCAAAGCCTGAAAATATAAACAGATACATTTTTTAAAGCTTTTTATAAATAGTCAACCTGTTTTATTATCTTTAACTTCGGCCACCAATTCAAGTGGAGAAGTTGACATTAAATACAAGAATTACCCTTCAACTGTTTTTTTTACAGATGGCCCAATTATTTTTCACCATATACAGTTTTTATATAAAAGATGAAAAGACCTCTTCTGGGTGAAAAACTTGTGATGCTTTGAAAGATGTCTGGCTGGGAGAAATATATAAAATATTGCAGACATGCCTTCATAATTTTTTACCTTGATCATGGCTTCATCTCTTTCCATTTTTATTTCATCTGTTTTAGTATCACCTTCTCCTTCATTCTTGGACTGACCTATTGAAACAAACATAGTAAGAAGGAAAATTAAACTAATTATTCAAAATATTGCAAAACATGTATAAACATGGCATTCTTTTTTTTATTTTTTATAAAACAGAAACAACTGAAACTTATGCTTTAAATAAACAAAAGAATGGTTCTTTTTGTTTTATTTGAAAATAAATGTGGATTGTGTCCACATGTGGACACAGATGATGCCCCCGCTTGCATATCATATAGTTATAAAGGGACATAACTGAAGAACGGTAAAAGTGATGCTACCCAAATTTGAACTTGATCTGAGTTTTGTGGTAATAAGCATTGTGTGTAAGTCTCATAACATTTGGTTGAGGCTAACTTAAGTAGAGAACAGAAACTAAAAATTCAGCAATTTTTCCATTTGTAAACACACATAACTCTAGAACGATTGTAGTTGATTCAACTATAATCATGGACAAAGGAAGATAACTCAATTTTAATTAGAGGCTCTCAAGAGCCTGTGTCGCTCACCTGTATTTACTGATACTTTGGAAATCATGTAAAATAAGGTTAAAATCATAATTAATAGTATTAGATATTAGATATTATAATGATATCTAAGATAATAACAAAAACTGCAAAATTTTTGTAAAATTACTAACTCAGGGCAGCAACCCAACAACGGGTTGTCGGATTCGTCTGGAAATTTCAGGGCAGATAAATCTAAATCTGACGAACATTTTTGCCACCTGTCAGATTTGCTCTAAATGCTTTAGTTTCAGAGATATAAACCAAAAACTGCATTTTACCCTATGTTCTATTTTTAACCAAGTTGGCCATGATGGTTGGAAGGCGGGGTCATCGGACAACTTTTTTTTAAACAAGATACCCTAATAATGATTATGGCCAAGTATGGTTAAATTTGTCTCAGTAGTTTCAGAGAAGAAGATTTTTGTAAAAGATTACAAAAATTTATGAAAAATTGTTAAAAATTGACTATTAAGGGCAATAACTCCTAAAGGGATCGACTGACAATTTTGGTCATGACAACTTATTTGTAGATCTTACTTTGCTGAACGTTATTGCTGTTTACAGTTTATCTCTATCTATAATAATATTCAAGATAATAACCGTAAACTGCAAAATTTCCTTAAAATTACCAATTCAGGGGCAGCAACCCAACAAGTTGTCAGATTTGTCTGAAAATTTCAGGGCAGATAGATCTTGACCTGATAATCAGTTTTACCCTAAGTCAGATTTACTCTAAATGCTTTGGTTTCAGAGATATAAGCCAAAATCTACATTTTACCCCTATGTTCTATTTTTAGCCATGGTGGCCATCTTGGTTGGTTGGCGGGGTCATGGGACACATTTTTTAAACTAGATACCCTAATGATAATTGTAGCCAAGTTTTGTGAAATTTGGCTCAGTGGTTTCAGAGGAGAAGATTTTTGTAAAAAGCTAACGACGACGGACGACGGACGCCAAGTGATGAGAAAAGCTCACTTGGCCCTTCGGGCCAGGTGAGCTGAAAATTACTTGAATAATGACATTGATATTTTTAGAAATTACATTTAGTTAAGACAAACTCAAGTTAGAGAACGGAAACAAAAAATTCAGCAATTTTTTCATTTGTAAAGGGGCATAACCCTAGAACGGTAATCAAAGTGCTTGTAAGCACTGAATGGTAAAGATTGCTTTAATTTATCAGTAGGAAGTAAAATTGAATATTGCATTGTATAAAGCATTGGTTGTAGTTGATTCAACTACCATTATGCACAAAGAAAGATAACTCCAATTTTCAAAGAAGACTTTAAAATATTTTTAGAAATGAAGGGTAAAAATTGCTTTAATTTATCAGTGGAAGGCAAAATTAAACATTGCATTGTATAAAGCATTGATTGTAGTTGATTCAACTATAATCATGGACAAAGGAAGATAACTCCAATTTTAAAAATGACTTGATATTTAGAAAAAAAAGAAAAATTTAGCAATTTTTCCATTTGTAAAGGGCATAACTCTAGAACAGTAAAAGTGACGGCACCAAAATTCCAACTTGATCTGTATATTGTGGTAATAAGCATTGTGTATAAGTTTCATTACATTTGGTTGAGGCAAACTTAGTTAGAGAACGGAAACGAAAAATTTAGCAATTTTTCCATTTGTAAAGGAGCATAACTCTAGAACGGTAAAAGTGACGCCACCAAAATTCAAACTTGATCTGTATTTAGTGGTAATAAGCATTGTGTATAGGTTTCATAACATTTGGTTGAGGCAAACTAAAGTTATAGAACGGAAACCAACTTTGGGACGTACCTATGGACGGACGTACAGACGGACAAGTGTAAAACTTAATGCCCCCTCCGCTACGGCGGGGGCATAAAAATAATTTAATAATGGTTCGAAGAGTGCTAAAGTTCCCTGGAAAGTAGGCTTACTATGCAAGGGCAATGAAAACAAAAAATTGAGAATGGAAATGGGGAATATGTCAAAGAGACAACAACCCGACCAAAGAGCAGACAACAGCCGAAGGCCACCAATGGGTCTCAAACGCAGCGAGAAAATCCCACACCCGGAGGTGGTCCTCGGCTGGCCCATAAATAAAATTGTGTACTAGTTCAGTGAAAATGGACGTCACACTAAACTCCAAAACATATAAATGAACTAAAATAAAAAAAAATACAAGACTAACAAAGGCCAGAGGCTCCCGACTTGGGACAGGCGCAAAAATATGGCGGGGTTAAACATGTTTTGTGAGATCTCAACCCTCCCCTATACCTCTAGCCAATGTAGAACAAAGAAACACATAGCAATACGCACAGTAAAACTCAGTTGTGTACATGGACAATTAACTAGATTTTTTTTTGTTTATTATTCATAAACAGATTCTTGATTACTTATTCTTACATAGAGACATTTTTATCATGCATCATTGCCAATTCTGTACAAATTGACTCTGTAATTTAATAGCTATCCATTTTTGTGAGTTATGTCACATTGGTTAGATCTAAATTTTCATTGCCAGTAAAGAGATATCGGAAAAAGAGTAAGAGCTGTTCCATTAAAACATACATGGTACCCAGGGAAGGCACTTTAAAAAAGGGGTAACCACCTATAGAGGCAAATTAAAATTTCACTTACATTTGAACTATGCAAAAACATAGATGACACCCACCCATAGTTGAGATTTGGGAGTGCCTTCCCTGGGTCCCATGTAAGTTTTTATGGAACAGCCCTAATGATTGTAATATGTAAGTTTTTCATATGCTTAAATAATATATAATATTTTTTCAAATTATAAACTTTGCTATATAAATAAATAGGTATTTTTCAATTTTTAAAGTTGATTGAAATGCCTATATATCACATTCACTTTTTTATGCTTTGCATGGGCAGCAACTCGGTTTGTCCAGTTAAGAACCAGTCTAAAATTGGCAAAAGGAAACAACTTGTGTTAAAAGTTTTTGAAAGCAGAACTTAATTGATATTTATTCGCCTCTTTAATATCTAAATGAGAATAACCTTATGTCATTGGATGAATTTCCAATGTTTAGTACCTTTTTAACCAATTACAACATTTTGGTGTACGATTTTGAAAATGTTACCCTGAATGCATTTGATTCTGAAACAGCAAATTGGCAAATAGACTAGAGCCAACTATAAAAAAAGACCATGAAGTTCTATCCCAGTATTATTATAATACCTAGAAGTTCCTCTTCTTCAAAGTCACCTTCATCAATAAGAAAGTCAGTAACATTCTTTAGTATCGGGTTCCTTATTTGAACCATGTCACATGGTACCTCCTTGGTGTCGTCTTTCTTCTCTTCTGGATCTTCCTCCCACATTTTCCATTTCGTGTCCAGGTTCTGCATGATTTTAGCTGCTAATTTAATATCGGATTGGACGATCTGTTTGTGAGCAGTGATGCCGTTCACTGGACGTACTCTTTGTTTAAGTTCTCTGTTCAATGTGGCTCCTAATTCACAATCTCTCAACTGGAAGTATAAAATATGTATATATTATATCCCTTAATTGTTGTGGCATTTAGTGTTTTGGTGAATAACTATTTTAAAGTTGCAGATTGATCTATTTCATAACATACTGTAAACCAACTTATATTCACAGATATTTTATTTTGTGTTTAGCCCTTACTAGCCCATTTCACGGAGATTTAATTTCGCAATTTTCAAATTTGCTTGATGTAGTTAAACGAGGAAATATCCAAGTTTTACATGATTGCAACAATTTTTATAACTGCATTATTTTTCTTTACGCGAAAGACACGAAAATAAATCACTCGCAATAATAAGTTGGTTCACAGTGACTGGCCAAAGTCCAGAAAAAATCTGTCAGCACTACCTTATTTAATATTTTTCAATAATGATTACAAGAACTTAATTGATTTTTTGTTTGTTTGCACAAACTTCCAAGATTTTTTTTTACAAGGATTAATTGATGGCTTTTATTTTTGCAAAATTAAGCCGGAGTTAATTTTCTTTCCCTTGAGAAGTAAAATGAATGTCCCTACATAATTCATGTTTACAGTATACACTGTATACAATAAGCATACCCTAATGTTATTCAAATTCCAGCAGATCTCTTTAATATTAACATCTCTTTCAAATGTTACCCATCCTCGTCTGAAGAATCGTCTCTCTGGCTGAGGGTCTTGTAAGGCCACCCTAACAAAACCTGGATATCTCTTACACATCTATTAAATAAAAAATTCAAAACTGATCAATCTATCTTCTAAGTGAAAAAAGTTAAGCAGTAAAATAATATTCCTTAAATAAGTCAATAGTTCACTTCATAGTGTGTCAAAAAAAAAGAGACATCAGAACGGATATTTTCAACTTCTCAATTTAAGATGCACAGTTGTCTTTAAATGCTGTCTGCCTCATTTCTTTTCAGTTTTAATCAGGTAGTTGGTTTTCTCTATTGAATTGTTTCACATTTTGTCAGGATATGCCTTTTATAGCTTTCTGTAAGGTATAGGTTTGGCTAATTGCTGTAGGCCTTCCAGTACCTTTGTTTTTGTTAATGGCTCCCTTATTTTCTTGTTTTATTATAAAAGTAACAAGAATAGCCTCTTATAAGTTGACCCAAGATTTTGTAAAAATAGTGAAACGTTTTATGTATACTCACTGCCTCTACTTCCTGTTTAGTAATAGAGGGTGCTAGATTCCGTAGAAATATTGAACATGTTTTATGTAGCGCTTTAGGTTTTGGACTTGTATCTTCGTCTTTCTGTGTGGTATCAACTTCTTTTTCATCTGATGATTTACCCTCTTCTTTTGGCTTGGCTATTGAAATTCAAAACAAATATGTATTTCTTCAACTTCTTTAAATATGCTTTTTTCATACAAATCATTACTGTAGGAAAATATTTGAAAATTAAAAAAAATGTTTCGAGATTCAAAATTGCTAATTATAAGATCTTTTTTATCATCAATTAGTGACCTTGGTGAGAAAGTGGTCAAAGCAATTCATGTTCAGGGATCACTATACTGTAACACAGGGGTTCAAATAAGCAGTGGTCTGAGGTCCGTGACCTTCCATTTTTTGGGTTTAGACCTTCTTATCAGTAGTTAGCTACAACCAACAAACTTACATATTTTGCAGGAAAAAAAAGTCCAAAAGCATTTTGAATAATATCTATAAATCTAGTATAATTATAATCTTAATATACTGTGGATTCATTTATTTTCGTCGGTACCAATTTTCGTGGATTGAAGAAAACTTGCTTTTTCGTCAATATTTAATTTCGTGGTTTTGCCGAAGTCTGCATATATTTCTATATCAAATTTGTGATTCGTTGAACATTTAAATTTGTGGTTCCTCTGTACCAACGAAATCTACGAAAATTGGTATCCAATGAATATTAATGAATCTACAGTAAGTAACTTTACAGAAAGGAAACTGATGTTTGCTTAAATTCTTCACAATTGATTTGATGTGTAGTCACGTGACCGGTTGTCATACTGTCATGAAATAGAAGTTCTTATAAAGTTCCTTTATATGACATTACTTGTTTCTAACAGAATAAAGGGTATAGAATATTTGTTCAAACAGGAACATATATTGGGCAACTCCAGAAATAATCCATGCCCTGGTGTGTGGGACAACAACCTACATGACATAAAACTGGACAGCATAATATAGTCACATAACTACCTGGTTCCTTTTAGATACAAGTATGTAAACAGTAAGACATGATGAGTGCTTTGGAAGGGTAATCATCTTCTGTTTTCATGAACAGAATTTTGTACAACTAAAGTTGGACCCTCTGAGAATAAAGGAGGACCTTTCAGTCTTTTTGATCAAAGGTTTTGGACCTTCCATTGCTTAAAGTAAATTTGAACCCCTGCAACACTGAGGTTTTGAGGTTGAAAGTTGCCAATTACAAGTTCTTTTTCATGATCAATAAGTGACCTTGGTAAGGAAGTGGTCAAAGCAGTTCATCTACAGGGATCACTTCCTGTCAAAACTGAGGTTGCCATGATGTGAACAAATGTGCTTAAAGTGGGGTTAAACACCAACAGTCAATCAATCAATCGTAATAGAAGTTTTTTTCCTACAAATCATTGAACCTTATCAAAACAGCTCCGAAATTTGATGAGAACAATTCTGCATTTAACATGTTTAAATAAAGGACCTGTTCTGCCTTTTAATTCCCCCCCCTGCCTCATGTTTTGTTTTGTTAGGAATGATTGCACAATATAGCAACTGCTAAGCATTGAATTAAAATTTGTACCTGTTACATCATCAGTAGATGATACTCCAGCAATATTGTTAGAATCTTCTGATATTTCAGTCCCTGGGGGCGGAGGTTCATCTTCCATTCCAGGTGGGGCTGGTTCAGAATCTGTATCTGAACATGACTCACTTTCCGAATCAGAACCACTTTCATAGCTGTACTCTGTTTTGTCCCGATTGCGTTTCTTTTTCTTCGTCTTTTTCCCATCCTGTAATAGAAGAAGACATAAAAACTCAATTTAAATTTCAAACGCACAAGTTCTAGAAATGGGACTTTTTTATTTCCCATAATAAATTTTAAATCTCCCCATTTATATTTGTCAACTGCTATGGAGTTAAAAAAAAAGACCAATGATAAAAGCGCTTATGATGTTTGAAAAGACATACTTTATTTTTGCAAGTTTGCTTAAAGCACAATTCTGGTGGAGATGCCAAAGACAAATGAATGAGAAGAATGAAAAGTTAATGGTTTTAAAGTCATGGTTTTGGTCAAAATAAGGTCATTATTTATGTATGTATACATGCCTGACTGCCATTTTTTGCTTGCTGTTGCTTTGAGAACTCTTGAGCTTTTTTCATTAGTTCTTTCTGCTCAGCTGTTATAGGTAACTTCAGAGGTTCCTACAGAAGACAACCAAAATAAAATCACATTACTTTTATCACAAGCATTCATAAATACTTGCAAGTAAAAAAAAAAAACCCTCTATTATAGGTTTATATAATCAAGTTTTAAAAAACTACATTTGAAATTTCTTATTAATATCAGTAACCAGAATAAAGATATAAAAACAAAAATGTATACTAAAGGATTAAAAGATTATCTTTTGTATTTACTATATAAAGGATGAACTTCAAAACAAATTTTAAACACAACACATTTTTTTCTTTTAAATTATATCCCAGCTACCAATTGTTTCTCCCTTGAACAAAGTCATATCAACATCTAGCCAAGAAAAGAATTCCACACAAACTGTAACTAGTGACTGTTGTGTACTTGTACATGTAGTGCCATATGAATTTTTGCTACATGTGTAAGGCCTCATTGTGGCTTTGAGATGAAGAACAGTAATATAATTGAAGATATTTTGCTTTTATAGGTTTTTTGTCCTTAATTCCATGTCATCAGTGGAGAATTCATTGAAAATTTCAAAATATATTTGTGCACACTTATATTTTTGTCAAAGTTCAACTGTAATGCACTAATATAATCATATATCTTACATCAGGTTTTTTCTCTGCTTCTTCTCTCTTTCTTTTCTTTTTCTCGTCAGGACTGAAATTAAGGAGATACTTATACATTTAAGATTCATTAATTTTTTCATCATCACTGCAAAAGATGGTAAAATAAACAAATACCTGAATTTTATTTGAAACTGTTCACTCAGTCACACTGTTTATATTGCCTACTGTAGAGAAAAATACAACCCATTAAAAAAAGTTCCCACTTTACTGTCTTTAAATTTCCACTTGTAACAACATATTTCTTCTGGTACCTTACTAACCTTTGATCTAAGGATACAGATTCTGAGTTATTTCTGCTTCTGCTTCCCTGTTCTTCTGGCTCTGGCTGGTCTAATACAGAAAGGTCGAAATCTGAACCTCCTTCTAATTTGATTACAACTTGAAAAAAGAGAAAAGTTATTGTTTTAAAACAAGTTCGTGTTATCTATTCAAAATAAGTTTTCTGTGTCAAACCTAAATGATTTAGCAGAGTTATTTTCAACTGAATAGTCTGATATCAATGGATTTTGAAGGGATAAAATTTCCCAAAAGATATTTTTATCCGGACAATCACCCAAAAAAAACATTTTATCGATCAAATCAGGAAAATACCAAATTCTTAGTTTGTGTTTTGAAAGGCAAAACTTTTAAATTAATCACGCCAAAAACTGAGCAATTCAAAAGGTGTTGTATCATTTAACTGAAACATTATTCATGATTGAATAAAAAGCCGTCAATGATGCAGATATTGAGCACTGTTATTCAAAATAATGGAAGTTGAATTATCAAATTCAAGCAAATGACAAGAGATGTGTTTCAGTTTAATTATTCCTGATCCACTGGTTGCACCTGTCAAATAGTTTATTACTTATGAGGGAACCTAAATAGAAACTGGACACACAAAAATTACCTGCATCTAACAGTTTTACAAGCTCCTCATTTCTTTCAATGTCACATGCCACAGTGGCCACACGTCCAGATTCCAAGAATTCCATAAACACCTCACACCTTTTACGTAATGCTTTCCTAACTTCCTCCTTTCTCTTGGCACACTCCTCAGGATGGTACTTTGTCTTGAACCTGTGGAAAACAACTTATATGTTTTATCTCTGATCTTTTGGGAAAATAAGCCTACTGACATGAGTGAGTATTATCATTATGGCTTAGCTTGCTGTAAAGGACTCCACCATATAAGGAACACTGAACATATGTCTAGTTTCAGTTTGTTTTTTTATAAAAAGACACAAGAATTATTTACATTTTTGTTATTCGTCTCTACACAAATTTTTAAGGAAAACAAATTTACTAAATATTAAACAGAAAATCAGTTACCAACAAGTTGAAACTAAGAATTTCTCATAACAAATTACCCAAAAGATTTGACTTTTGACATTTGAAGATTATAATAAGAACATGTAGAAAAAAAAAGGATTGACATATCATGGCCACCTCCTACACACAAGCGTAATGCTCCTTTACAACAACTAATACATAATTCTTTGAACTTTTGGTTCATTCTTTTTTTTCAATCTTGCATGCAGATACCTCCATAATCATGATAATAAAAAAAAATTAAAATGCGATCCCAATTTACAAACTTTTCTTCATCAGTAATTCTTTATATATACTATGCTGTCATTTTGTAAATGGTTTCTATACAATTATCTTTTATCATGTTTATAAAACTCCTTTTTTTTTTTAACTCAAAGCCAACTTAGCTTTTTTATTTACATTCAAATACGTACTCTTCTTTAGTTTTTTTCATCTAAAAACACAGAAATTGCAATAAACTAGCATTTATGTGATGAATGATTGTGTTCACAATGAGGACAGAGCTTTCTGTATCAAAGGTTGTTTCAGAATATATCCTAATATCACATTAATGAGGGAGAGCAGACTAAGCTTCACAAAATTGTTACATAATTTGAGACACCATCATAACATGTAGTTTTTTTTTTAAATTGAAGGGTTACAATGAAGCATATGATTTCTAAGTGCAAATGTGTCTCAGCTACATCACCTTTTTCCCTTTCACCACACTAATAAAAGTAAAACTATGTTATCTTAGTTTTCAGGGAATCCCCCCCATGATTCATGATGAGTTTTTTCCCTTTCCCATGATGACGAAATGTAATGATTAAACTTACGCTTTTCATTTACCTGATTTTTACCTCACACCTTGCCCGGAAAATGACAGGCAAGAAAAATATTACTCCAAATGTGTAATCCAAGGTGTAACCAATAGTTGCTTAGTTACAAATTCAGTTGCTTAGTAACATGTATCGTTGACAATATATATTCCTCCACAATTAAACGCGAACATTATAAACATTCCTAACTTAAAAACCTAACAACTTGTTTCTATAGAAACACTGCATTGTGCGCAGTGACCCCTAATAAAATATATGTCGCGTCCTTGTGAGGTTTCTGCCGTGCTGTCTCCATCTTTTCCTTTAGGGAAAAAAATTACATAGAGTAATAAAATGTAGAGAAAACCAGAATCACTTTCTTATTAAAGTTCTATTATTCCTGTAAGCTTAAGTTTTATAGAGTTTTATTTTAAAATGTATCTTTAAAAATTATAATGTTATAATTTCCAAGAAGCTAAAAGACAGAAGATAAAAAACTAACTTTTCATGTGTCATGTGATTAAACTTACTTTGAAACATATATTCCTTAAGCCCAAATCCTTTTTTTTTTGTCCAGTTGGGACTTATCATTGATTCTTATAAATAATCGCTCTGACTTGAAAAATGACTTGGGCATTGGCATGAAATATTGTAATAAAATGCTCCGCAGGGCGCAGCTTGATACGACCGCAGAGGTCGAACCCTGAACAGTTGGGGCAAGTATGGACACAACATTCAAGCTTGATACAGCTCTGAATTTGGATTGTGATTGACTATTTGACACAGCATAGGTTTCTGACACAGAATGAATGTGGTCTAAGAACTTAAAAATTTTAAATTGGACATTCACCTATTATGGTCCAATATCCAAAATCTAAATACATGGTTAGATTCAGCATATCAAAGAACCCTAAGAGTTAAATTTTTGATGAAATCAAACAAAGTTTAATTTTGGACCCTTTTGACCTCAATGTGGACAAAGTTGATAACGGGGCCCAAAAATCAAAAATCTAAATACATGGTTAGATTCAGCATATCAAAGAACCCCATATATTCAATTTTGTTGAAATCAAACAAAGTTTAATTTTGGACCCTTTTGACCTCAATGTGGACAAAGTTGATAATGGGGCCCAAAATCAAAAATCTAAATACATGGTTAGATTCAGCATATCAAAGAACCCCATATATTCAATTTTGTTGAAATCAAACAAAGTTTAATTTTGGACCCGATTTGGACCAACTTGAAAACTGGGCCCATAATCAAAAATTCAAAGACATGTTTAGACTCAGCATATCAAAGAACCCTAAGAATTCAATTTTGTTAAAATCAAATTAAGTTTAATTTTGGACCCTTTGGACCTTAATGTAGACCAATTTGAAAATGAAGAATCTAAATACATGGTTAGATTCAGCATATAAAAGAACCCCATATATTAAATTTTTGTTGAAATCAAACAAAGTTTAATTTTGGACCCTAATTTGGACCAACTTGAAAACTGGGCCCATAATCAAAATCTAAATACATGATTAGATTCAGCATATCAAAGAACCCTAAGAATTCAATTTTGTTAAAATCAAACTAAGTTTAATTTTGGACCCTTTGGACCTTAATGTATACCAATTTGAAAACGGGACCAAAAATTAAGAAACTAAATACACGGTTAGATTCAGCATATCAAAGAACCCCATATATTCAATTTTGTTGAAATCAAACAAAGTTTAATTTTGGACCCTTTGGACCTTAATGTAGACCAATTTGAAAACGGGACCAAAAATTAAGAATCTAAATACACAGTTAGATTCGGCATATCAAAGAACCCCAATAATTCAATTTTGATGAAATCAAACAAAGTTTAATTTTGGACCCTTTGGACCTCAATGTGGACCAATTTAAAACGGGCCCAAAATCCAAAAACTTAATACACGGTTAGATTCAGCATATTAAAGAACCCCAAGAATTCAAGAATAAAACCCCATTGAAATTGGTCAAGAAATAAGCAATTTATACAAAGAATCTTCTTTTGCACAATACTGTGCAATTAAATATTTCTTGCAATTGCGCAATACTGTGCAATTGAATATTTCTTGCTATTGTGCAATACTGTACAATTGACAATTTCTTCCTATTGTGCAATATTGTGCTATTGGATATTTCTTGCTATTAGCAATACTGTGCAATTGAAGATTTCTTGCTATTGCGCAATACTGTGCAATTGAAAATTTCTTGCTATTGCACAATACTTATTATATAATAATTTACATATCCTGTTTGGTGTGTATCTCCTGCCATATCATTATTATTTGCTTTTAAATATAAATCAGAAATAACCAACTTAAAATGGAAAATTTTAAAGAAAAAAAAGGAAAAAGGAAGAAAAGGGGAAAAAACCCCCAATTTTTGAACCCCTTATGATTCATCACCCCAAACTCAATCCCAGCCTTCAATGAGGTATGGTACCTTGCAGTACAATTTCAGAGATCCATACACTTAAACACAAGTTATTGTCTGGAAACTAGAAAATGCTTATTTTGACCCCTTTTGGCCCCTAATTCCTAAACGTTTAGGCAATTACCCCAAACTCAATTCCAGCTTTCCTTTGTGATATGGAACCTTGTAGTACAATTTCAGAAAGATCCATACACTTACACACAAGTTATTGTCCTGAAACTAGAAAATGCTTATTTTTGCCCTTTTGGCCCCTAATTCCTAAAATTTTGAGGCAATTACCCCAAAATCAATCCCAGCATTCCCTTTGTGATATGGAACCTTGTGGTACAATGTCAGAGAGATCCATACACTTACACACAAGTTATTGTCTGGAAGTTACAAAATGCTTATTTTGGCCCCTTTTGGCCCCTAATTCCTTAACTGTTGGTACCATAACCCCCAAAATCAATCCCAACCTTCCTTTTGTGGTATTGAACCTTATGGTAAAATTTCCTAGAGATCCATTTACTTAAACTAAAGTTAGAGTGCGAAAACCAATGTGTCTTCGGACGACGACGACGACGACGACGCCGCCAACGTCATACCAATATCGACCACAAAATTTTTTGCGGTCGTATAAAAATGGTGGTTGAAATAAATAGCTTAAATAAACTTCTAACTGATTTTCTTACAGATCTTTAATTTTTCCTTAATCCTGATAGCCATGATTGAAATAAGTAATACAAAAGTTGATTGATCAAATATAGAGCACTTAACACAAATCAGGACTTGCATTTATGTAATTGGGATTTTTTTACAAATTTGGAAAAATTCCTGGTGCTTGGATATGAGTAGAAAAGTTATCTCCCCTGGTTCATAACTTGAAAGATGACCCTTTGATCTACATAATACATATTTCTGGTTATCTCTAACATTCTACTGCATGCTTAATATATTACAACAGCTACTGTGGATTCGTAATTTGTGGGATATAATTTTTCATGGATTTCATTGGTACAGGAAAATAAGGGCTATTCCATTAAAATGTATGTGGGAGGGTAGGAAGGGAAGTTTAATTATTGAATGTGGGTCATGGGTCTTTTTTCAGTAGGCGTCTATTACCATTATGCAAAATTATCTAAAAAATGGTTCTTGGTTGTAGGGATATTTTGAAAGTTCCTTCCTACCCTCCCACATACATTTTAATGGAATAGCCCTAACAAATTTCTACAGCTAGTTTTCAGACATTTGTAAAACCACGCAACCAAAAATCAATGAAAATCTATATTTTTTACTAAATGATTGCTTCATGAAAATTGGTAACAAACAGATTAAACACGAATCCACAGTATAAATCATTAGTTGAATAGAATCAAATAATTTCTTTTATTGCAATTTTTTGGGGGTATTTTTTAAAGCATCGAAATTGATAAATAGCTTAAACATCGAAATTGTTCATATCAATTTTTGATAAAAACAACCTTTGTCCAAAAATGAAATGTCTCTACCTACCTTCAGACATTCATTTCAATGAGATAGCCCTAATCAAACATACAAAGTATACAATCACTAAAATTTATCCAACAAAAGTTGTTTTTTTTATTTATTCTGGATGAAAATTTATTGAAAATTATTAAATAATATTTGTATTATTATTCATATAAACATAATCTTACCACTCCTCTTCTTTGTGTGCAAGGAAAAACTCGTTTATTTGTTGTTTCTTGAAGTCTGCTTTATACTCGTTAAACTTTTTGATGGCATCTTGGTCACTGATGTTATCTGGCAATGACTGTAGAAAAGCTTTAAATGTCATCATAGCTGGTTGTGTCAGCATTTCTTCTCTGAAAAAAAAAATATGTATTGGTAAATTTGATTGAAACAGAATGTAAACATTTCTTCCCCAAAAAATACAAATAAATATCATTGTCAAGAATAAAAATATTTGGTCCTTCGAAATGTAACATTATATTGCATTGGATAAATAATACAAGTTTCATAAAAAGTAAGTATAGATTATCATTTTTGTGCTCTATATATCCAAATTTCACCCGGTGTCACAACACAAAAGTTTTTAAGGTGAATAAATGCATCAAACAAGGAAAAAGTTTAATATGTCAACCCTGCAAGGATTTTTTTTCCCACACAAACCCAGTGTTGCTCCTTAATTTACCACTTAATGGACCAACATTAAAAAATTGAGGGCTGTTCCATTAAAACACACATGGTACCCAGGGAAGGCACTTTTAACATGGGGTAAACACCTATATAGGCAAATAAGAATTTCACTTACATTTTCACTACGCAAAAACATAGAGGACCATCCACCCATAGTTGAGATTTGGAAGTGCCTTCCCTGGGTCCCATGTATGTTTTTATAGAACAGCCCTAACTTTTTTGTCCCTGAAGACCATTTTGGTCTGATATTTGTGGTCCTATGTCACTTCTCCCAGACTAACTTGCTGTTCAGTGTGAGCCAAGGCTATGTGTTGAAGGTCGTACTTTGACCTATAATGGTTTACTTTTTTAAATTGTGACTTGGATGGAGAGTTGTCTCATTGGCACTAATACCACATCTTCTTATATCTATAGACTGATAAATGGTATAGTTCTTACCTATTTTGTCCCGGATGTCCATCTGGGTCTGGCATAGGTGGTCCATTACCACTGGCTCCCCCACTAGGTGGACCATTATAGCTGTATCCAGGGTAACCACTTCCTTCATCCCTGCAATGATAAATCAATATATACTGTATAAAGCTTATATCATTTCTTACTTGTGAAGCTCATGTAAATCATTGCACCCTGCCAACCTTAGGGCTATTCCATTAAAATGTATGTGGGAGGGTAGGAAGGACTTTCAAAATATCCCTACAACCAAGAACCATTTTTGGATAATTTTGCACAATAGTAATAGACATACTGAAAAAAGACCCATGACTCACATTCAATAATTAAACTTCCTTCCTACCTCCCACATACATTTTAATGGAATAGCCCTTAGGCAGCCTACTTGTGCCAACTCAAATTTGACCTAAGATTTCTTAAAAATTATTGAAATCTTATGCTTACTGGTGGCTGATTTTTACCATGTATAATAGGTTGAAATCTTTTGATGAAATGTAAGAAATGGCATGTCCAATCTAAAGGATAGGCACAGAGAACTTTCAAGATGTTTTGCACAGCACACTTTTCTTCAGAAAATGTCTGTACCAAGTCAGTAATATGACAGTCGTTTTTCATTTTTCCTTTAGTTGATATTGTCAGTTTTATGGACTTCAGCCCTTTTGAATTTACCTTGGAGTTCAGTAATTCTGTTTCTACTTTTTTCCACTGTGGTCAGATAGAAATAACAAAATCAAGGTGAGCTTTTTTAATAGTGGAACATTTTTGTTATATCATAAGAAAACATGCTTACTCAATTTACTCGAGATAACTAAGCATGTCCTTGACCATAAAATAGAAACTTCATTACATTAATTTCAATGTTCGTACTCAATAATAAAAGTAATGTCATGTCATTGGTTGGATTTCATGGACTTTATGGACATTAGTAACCAAACATAATTGATAACCAGTAGGTGTAATAATAGACACATTTTTTCTGGAGTTTATTAATGTCTAAACTCAATGAACAACTCACTTGCAAACTATAAATAAACCCCAGAAATAATTCATCTAATTCTGTCATGTTTACTAATACTACAAATTAAAGTATCCCCATAATATACACACCAAGTATCCCTCCTCATGCGTTTAGCATGTGGAGGACTCATGTCTCGTCTGGGTGGACTGTATGCCCTGTCTCGTCTGTGTGTGTCATATTCTCTATATGGATCTCTTCTATCTCTACTACCACCCCAGCTGGATCTATTCGATCTTTAAAAAAATGAATATATGTTTAACATATTAATTTTTTTCAAAAGTTTGAGAAGTTCTTCTTGTTCTTTTCACATTTTTTTCTTCAGGTAAATGCTTGATATAACTTGAATATTATAACTATTTTTTTTTTCATTTTGAAAGCTTTTTCTAAAAGTTTCACTCCTTTTTGAGGGTATTCAATAAGAGCTGGTTTTTGCAGTAATTTCTCCTCATGTCGCTTTTAGGACTGTTAAAGTAAGCCAGTGCTAGAGAAAAATCGAGTTAAAAAGATTGTCTACAATGTATTTGAATTTTTTCTTACATTTTTTAATAAATGAAAGTGACAAGCCAACATTTGCTGTCTGTTTCAGTCCTGTTCTAAATATATCCTACAATGAGACAATCACAATACACAGTAAAGAACCAAAAATAGCCCCTAAAAAGCTGATGCCAATTTTTTTTTGCTATCAAAATAAAGCCTGGAACCATCAATTTACAGGGGAAGCAACTCTCTCTTTTTTTTTTTTATCAAATCAGCAATTTTACCTATCATGTTCCCAGGCCCTTGGATCTCTCCTCCTGTCGTCTCTTCGTTCATAGTCGTTTCTTTCACGCCTGAACTTATCTCTTCCCTTACGTCTATCATACTCATCATCACTATCTGCCATCTTACCAAGAATTAATCTGAAAGTAAAAATATAGATTGGATGGAGAGTTGTCTCATTGGCACTCATACCACATCTTCTTATATCTAATAACTGTATTAATGTTTTGTATGGCAACTTTTATATCAAAGTGGTATTCAGGGATCACCACAGAATTTATTTTAAGGGTGGTGTTCACGAAAAAAAAATTGTATTGAAAATTACAATCACACAAGATCTTTATTGTAGATCATAATCTGTTAATTAGGAAAAGAAAAGTTAAACAAATTGAAGCCATTGTAAAAAAATAGTAATCAAGGCATGAAGTTATACTTTTAAGTAAAATTGTCAAAATTTTACCTTTTCATCACATTTTCAAAAATTCAAGGGTGGTGCTGAGAAACTCAAGAGTGGTGCTGGAGATTTAAGGGTGGAGCTGAAAATTTAAGGGTGGAGGAGCTCCATCCTTAAATAGCCTGTGGTGATCCCTGGTATAAATCTACAAATTCGCTGTCTACTTGTACTTGTCTTACAATATGTAGTAGGTGTTGCCTGTTTACTATTGACATTTCTTTACTTTTGGTTGTAAGATGTACCTTTATTTTGTAATTATAATAAAACATCGTCATAGGTAAAAAATCAGTGTTTTCATTTTTCATGCAACAAAATTGATGAATGAAATAATTTTGTTTGCATTGCACAGGGACTAATTTTCTTATTGAAAGTTTAATCCACAGGTCACACTTTAACATTTATTTTAATCTCTATCTTTGAATATTTCAAGGGCTGATATGGTAGCAACAGATGTCAGACATGTCAAAATTTGTTCACCAAATGATTTGAGCTTACTCTTCAAGAAGTCTGTTAACTACATGCATATAAAAAATAGTCAAATGGGTGTGACCAATTTAGAATAATAAGTTTTTGAAAAACAGAGATACCTCAAGATTCCTTTTCTTCTTAGGCCAAATAAAAATATTTGTGGTTCCAGTTTCATTCAAATAAAAAATAGGGTAGGAACACTAAGGAGGGTTGGGATTTTTTTGCTTTTTTTCCCAGATAGTAAATTATTCTTCATATTAATTTTAATGACATATTATCTCTGGTGTTTGTCAGGATGAAATTATTAAAGGTCTATAAATAACCAGATACAATGTTTGTTGTAACAGTTTTCGACTATTTTCCCATCAAACAGCACATGGTTGTCAACCCAAAAATTAAATACACAAATTTTTACATGAGGTCATGGATGTGTTTGCAAGATTAATACATGTACTTTTATAAATTTAGGAAATAGGTATTCTATTTTAGGTACAGTCAAGCATCTATTTAGTATTGATAGAAAATATTGCAATTAAATAAGGCTAAACTTGGAGAAACTAGGTCATGATGGTCAGGTGGGACATTGTCTGGAATAAACTTTTATCATATGATCTATAACTACACAAGTAAATAATCTTTTACAAACAACAAGGAAGGAAATAAAAAGTTATAAGGTTATCTTTAAATTGTTCAAATCATAACTGAGAATACAATTTAACAATACCCATGATAACAGTTGTTTCAATTTATGTTTTCTATATCCATTTATAGTTATTTTTTCCTCTTGGGCCAAATATAAATAAATGTGTGGTTCCAGTTACCCTACCTACCCAACTAAAGAATGGGTGAATGAATGAATTTTATATAAAAAGGGAAAAGAAAGTATCATATAGCAATAAAATTTCAATTTTTTCTTTGTCATGTCTATGAAATTCATTATTTCATGGTACTCAATGAATTAGTCCCAGTTGCTTCTTTATATCAAAATGATATATATTAACAAAAGTTAAGCTACTTTAATCAGTATATTGAAATAATGCATTTTCAAAAGAATACATTTAGTAAGAAGTTCTAACAATTAGTCAGTTAATGCGTTTGAAATGCGTAGTTTTCTTTTGAGATAATTTTTCTGTCAACTGTACCATTTCTGCATCTGTAGTCATTATCGTTAAAATGTGGATTTTTATCGTATCTGGCCCGGTTCCGATCCGTAGTTTACACAAATATTTCAATGTCGGTCAAGAAAAATTTACGAAAATAAACAATGTTTGACAAGAGATTGGGAATGCATATGACGCTTTTAATGCATTAAAGGGATTAAACATTAACTAAAGCCAATTATGATCACTTTCTAAATAAGTATCAAACTTATTTAGCTCAAAATCGAAATGTTTTATATACGGTCTTGATTGACAAGTAGTACCGGAAGGAAAGAAAGTAATTTTTGAAAGTAGTAAAACATACGACTAAACCTCTTTTCTAAAGAGATAAATCGTTTGTATCTTTGAATTTTCATTATGCAAACATAGATTTAATTGTTTTATGATTTTCTGATTACATTTTCTGCATGTCGAAATTTGCGATTGGACCACGTGGTATAAGTCATGTCACAAGTGTCAGCTTGGGGTATTCGTATCCAAACAGTTATCACCCAAAGGGCAATTGACACCTATTTAATCACTCTAAATTGTCTCTAGTGTCCGACTTGCAGGGATTACAATTAAAGGTGATATAATTTGTATGACCACAAGCGGTAATTAGATGAAAGTTCAAAATTTCGGACATGGTTTTACGATAGAGACAAGAAAAATAGCATCCTCAAAATAATTATAGGGTCGCGGAAATTATTATAGCATCACGGGAAAAAAATATAGCGTCGCGGTACCGCGACGCTAAAACGGCCTGGGGAGAACACTGGCTGTTGCCTGTGTTGGTGTAAAAAGTACTGGTTCAAGGTGAGATAGTGGGTAAGAGATTTCCCTAATAGAGTTAATAATGCAACAGTTCGTAATTTTCAATCATACTGAGTTGACATTGTGTAATAGAAAAAGAAGAAGAATAGGGATTGATGAGGAATTTTTAAGGTTCATGTGGACCCTATGGCTAAAATGGCTGAGTTTTCATCTCAAAATCTACTCCGAGTGCAGACAAACCTGTGTATCTGAAAAAGTTTTAGGCATTGAATGCCCTAGATGAATAGAAATCAAATATATTATTCAGAGTAAATTTTGAGGTGTAAATGAAGCCATTTTACAGTCAGGGGACTTACTTAAATGAGTGATTTTCTAAATCACTGATTTAAGTAACATTATTTCCATAAAGATTGGAAGTAAGAGTTGTCTTTCTTTAATAATCACCTATTTAAGTAGTACAAATTAATCACTAGAAGAAGTGATTTAATTTTATTATAGCTTTAAATATAGAGTACTAATGATCCAGGGACTAATTATGTTTCTAAAATTATCAGAACCAACATCTGTGTTGTCTAGGATGACCAGGTCATTTCAGGTGATGACCTTGTACTGAATCTAGGATAATGACATTAAAATCACTTGTTTAAGTATCATACCTCAATTTCCTTCCCAAAAATCACTTATTCAAGTGGGATAACGTCGATAGTCCGACACTCATTGGTCCGACACTCAATAGTCCGACACTCATTAGTCCGACACTCAATGATCTGACACTCAATAGTCCGACACTCATTTGTCCGACACTCGATCATTTCCCTTGTTCAATGAACCATAAAATAAGGTCAGAACCCTATAATTTTGCATACAATTCAGAAAGATCACATCGATTTTAATAAACATGTGTACAGAGTTTCAAGTTGGTCTTCAATATCATTATACACTACCTTGAAACAAGAGTGGACACACTGAAATGTCTTGCCTGTAAAACGTTAAATTCAAATTTAAATAATCAATGTCAGGGGCGGATCCAGCCATTTACAAAAGGGGGTGTGGTGTTCCCAACCCAGGATAAAAAGTGGGTGGTCCAAATACAAATCCCGATACAAATGCATTGATCGGCCATAAAAGGGGGTTCCAACCACAACCCCCAACCCCACCCCCTGGACCCGCCACTGAATGTACATGAGGTCAAGTTGAGATAAACCCTTTCAGACAAACGTACACTCATCGTTAGTCCGACACTGACGATTTCCAACTTTCGTTTTCGAGTGAAACTGTGAATATAGAACATCGGGATTTTTGTTTTAATTGAACATTGCCTCTACAAACTACTTAGCTTATATTCTTATACATTTCACCAATAAAAAAATCAGAATTTGTATGAAATGAAAACCTACATGTACTGTAAATATAACCATATATGTTGGATCGAAATAAAAAACTAAAATACCGCGTTATAACTCAAAGATAGCAAGTCTTATGCACACACAATCAAGACATGGACAATATCACGATTTTCATACGGTGTGATAATTTCTTACATTATTTTCTCAAGTTGTAGATAGAATTGTTCATGGACGTAAGAAGAGCATTACACATTCTTATAGACTTACGCATGTTGTTCCGTTTTTGGACGAACTTGCACAGTTCATTAAACATGTATTTTTTGCGGGTCATTTAATGCGTCCCTATTTAATCATTTAACTAATGAATCTTTGAAAAATAGGATATTAAAAAACTGGAATTTATATAGAAATATATAGTAAATGAAGAACTAAGAATCAGTAAAATGTCATTGTAGCAAAATTGACATCGTTTTGAGTTTTATATTAATATGCACACGCCTTCAACCCATGTTTTCTGATCTGTTAATTTAAAGCTTAACTGATTTTACTCCGCTTTTTTAAATGGCGCAGATAAACTCGACGTCGTGCAAAACGTCTAAAACAACGTATTAGCGCAACGGTGTATATTTTGGTGACTATAACGCATACATACTACTAAATATGATATTTAATTTGTGTGAGTGCAGTTTTAGTAGATATAAAATTCGGTCAATTGACAACATAACCGGGGAGTTTGAAAGAGGGGCAATATGCAAATGAAGCTGAAATAAGCCAATCAAATATTCGGATAACTGATGCTGATGTCATCATGAAAAGTAAATTATTATTGGTCAGTCTGGAAAAAAGTGCAGCGTTCTCAAACCATGTGGCATTTGAACTAAGACGTTTGAAGAAGCATGGCTTATGTTGTACAAGGTAGTCGAGGTGGAAAAATCTTAATACATGAAGGATACAGGTACCAGAAAAACAGAATTAGATTAAACGCAATTCACTGGCGGTGTTGGAGGAACACATACAGAGCCCTTTACGAACTGCAGTTTTGACATACAAATGCACCAAACAATATCGACGTTTTATATGTAAGTTGAGTTCATTTCATGTATTTTATTCCTCAACATACTTTTATAAATAAAACAAAATTGCCTCTTGGAACCAAAGAAGTAAAATGAGAAACTTGGTCTTTATGTAAAATGAATCCTTTTTTTGGGGTCCGATTATTATCTTATACATCTTGTACTTCAAGCATATCAATTTTACATTTGATACGAGCATGTCTTATCGGTCACTTTTCATCATGACAATCTTTCTATTTGGTAAATTGTATTACATCCTGACCGGTTTTACTTTAGAGATATAGAAATTACTCTAGAGCCTAAAAGAAGATTTCTGCATATCTTTTTAATTATTTCTTAGGTTTTGAAGATAAGTACTTCTACAGACTACATAACTTATGACTGACTATCTTTTAGGTTTCCGAGCATGATCACCAAGAAGACCAGGAAACAATTGACTCTGCATCAATAAGACAAAGAATGGTAAATCATGTATCTGCAAATCCAGAGGTCTCCGGAAGACAGGCTTATGACAATGTTGTTCAGCAAGTCCCACGGAATGAACAGGATAGTATCCCAACATACGATTGCCTAAGATCATCACTTGACAGGACAAGAAGGAAACACATTCCCCCAATCCCAGCCACAATAAATGATGTGGCTATCAACGGGCGCTGGTGTCTTACCAAAGATGGTGATCAATTCCTAAGTAAACTAGATAATGGATGGGGAATTGCTGTTTTCTGCACTAGGGAGGCACTTATGTGTTTGGGAGATTGTAATGACATATATATAGATGCTACTTTTAAGTCTGTCCCGCGTCCATATATGCAATTTTTGACAATACACGGGTTCTACCGTGACAGGGTAATTCCATTTGTTTATGCTTTAATGACAGATAAGCATATTGGCAGCTATCGACAGACTATGAGACACATTAAACGGCGTTACAGAAGGTTAACCAACAATAATTTATCGCCACAAAACATTGTTTCAGATTTGAGACCGAATGATAACTGCAGCGAAACAGAATTTCCCAAGCTAGGATGTGTGGCTGTTTCTTTCATTTCTGCAGAAGTATCTGGAGGCGACTTCAGAAAGAGGGACTTCGAAATGCCTTTAACAGACGTCTTGCACTGAGGAGATGTGTGAGAAAAATGATGGCCATAGCGTATCTTCCATTGGCGGTGGTTCGACAAAATTTCCAGTTGTTTCGTCAAGATGCAACTACTCAACGACTATGTCACAATTGTACAGGTCTAAGGGAGCTATTAACTTATTTCCAACGAAATTACCTAAATGGACAGTTTAGCCCAGTTATTTGAAATGTCTACCAAAGAAATATGGACAATAGGACAAACAATCATGTCGAATGTAAGTATATACATGTATGACAAATTAAATCATAAAAGCATATGCTTTAATGACACTCCGTACGGTATGTATCCCCAATCTATGTAGTATTAATAATTTGATTTATCAGTATTAATGGCCCCAATAAAATAAAATGCTCGCAGGGCGCAGCTTGATACGACCGCAGAGGTCGAAACCCTGAACAGTTGGGGCAAGTATGGACACAACATTCAAGCTTGATACAGCTCTGAATTTGGATTGTGATTGACTATTTGACACAGCATAGGTTTCTGACACAGAATGAATGTGGTCTAAGAACTTAAAATTTTAAATTGGACATTCACCTATTATGGTCCAATATCCAAAATCTAAATACATGGTTAGATTCAGCATATCAAAGAACCCTAAGAGTTCAATTTTGATGAAATCAAACTAAGTTTAATTTTGGACCCTTTTGACCTCAATGTGGACAAAGTTGATAACGGTCCCAAAAATCAAAAATCTAAATACATGGTTAGATTCAGCATATCAAAGAACCCCATATATTCAATTTTGTTGAAATCAAACAAAGTTTAATTTTGGACCCTTTTGACCTCAATGTGGACAAAGTTGATAACGGGCCCAAAAATCAAAATCTAAATACATGGTTAGATTCAGCATATCAAAGAACCCCATATATTCAATTTTGTTGAAATCAAACAAAGTTTAATTTTGGACCCGATTTGGACCAACTTGAAAACTGGGCCCATAATCAAAAATTTAAAGACATGTTTAGACTCAGCATATCAAAGAACCCTAAGAATTCAATTTTGTTAAAATCAAATTAAGTTTAATTTTGGACCCTTTGGACCTTAATGTAGACCAATTTGAAAACAGGACCAAAATTAAGAATCTAAATACATGGTTAGATTCAGCATATCAAAGAACCCCATATATTCAATTTTGTTGAAATCAAACAAAGTTTAATTTTGGACCCCAATTTGGACCAACTTGAAAACTGGGCCCATAATCAAAATCTAAATACATGATAAGATTCAGCATATCAAAGAACCCTCAGAATTCAATTTTGTTAAAATCAAACTAAGTTTAATTTTGGACCCTTTGGACCTTAATATATACCAATTTGAAAACAGGACCAAAAATTAAGAATCTAAATACACGGTTAGATTCAGCATATCAAAGAACCCCATATATTCAATTTTGTTGAAATCAAACAAAGTTTAATTTTGGACCCTTTTGACCTCAATGTGGACAAAGTTGATAATGGGGCCCAAAATCAAAAATCTAAATACATGGTTAGATTCAGCATATCAAAGAACCCAATATTTTCAATTTTGTTGAAATCAAACAAAGTTTAATTTTGGACCCCGATTTGGACCAACTTGAAAACTGGGCCCATAATCAAAAATTTAAAGACATGTTTAGATTCAGCATATCAAAGAACCCTAAGAATTCAATTTTGTTAAAATCAAATTAAGTTTAATTTTGGACCCTTTGGACCTTAATGTAGACCAATTTGAAAACGGGACCAAAATTAAGAATCTAAATACACGGTTAGATTCGCATATCAAAGAACCCCAATAATTCAATTTTGATGAAATCAAACAAAGTTTAATTTTGGACCCTTTGGACCTCAATGTGGACCAATTTAAAAACGGGCCCAAAATCCAAAAACTTAATACACGGTTAGATTCAGCATATTAAAGAACCCCAAGAATTCAAGAATAAAACCCCATTGAAATTGGTCAAGAAATAAGCAATTTATACAAAGTATCTTCTTTTGCACAATACTGTGCAATTAAATATTTCTTGCAATTGCGCAATACTGTGCAATTGAATATTTCTTGCTATTGTGCAATACTGTACAATTGACAATTTCTTCCTACTGTGCAATATTGTGCTATTGGATATTTCTTGCTATTGCGCAATACTGTGCAATTGAAGATTTCTTGCTATTGCGCAATACTGTGCAATTGAAAATTTCTGGCTATTGCACAATACTTATATAATAATTTACACATCCTGTTTGGTGTGTATCTCCTGCCATATCATTATTATTTGCTTTTAAATATAAATCAGAAATAACCAACTTAAAATGGAAAATTTTAAAGAAAAAAAGGAAGAAAAAGGGAAAAACCCCCAATTTTTGAACCCCTTATGATTCATCACCCTAAACTCAATCCCAGCCTTCAATGAGGTATGGTACCTTGCAGTACAATTTCAGAGAGATCCATACACTTAAACACAAGTTATTGTCTGAAACTAGAAAATGCTTATTTTTGGCCCTTTTGGCCCCTAATTCCTAAACGTTTAGGGCAATTACCCCAAACTCAATTCCAGCTTTCCCTTTGTGATATGGAACCTTGTAGTACAATTTTAGAAAGATCCATACACTTACATACAAGTTATTGTCCTGAAACTAGAAAATGCTTATTTTTGCCCTTTTTGGCCCCTAATTCCTAAAATTTTGAGGCAATTACCCCAAAATCAATCCCAGCATTCCCTTTGTGATATGGAACCTTGTGGTACAATGTCAGAGAGATCCATACACTTACACACAAGTTATTGTCTGAAGTTACAAAATGCTTATTTTTGGCCCCTTTTGGCCCCTAATTCCTTAACTGTTGGTACCATAATCCCAAAATCAATCCCAACCTTCCTTTTGTGGTATTGAACCTTATGGTAAAATTTCCTAGAGATCCATTTACTTAAACTAAAGTTAGAGTGCGAAAACCAATGTGTCTTCGGACGACGGACGACGACGCTAACGTTATACCAATATACGACCACAAAAATTTTTTGCGATCGTATAAAATGGAAAGCGATTCTGTCGCTTATGATCAACCGTTGTTTTCATAAAAGCTTCCGTGTAACAATCATACCGAAATTCAGAAAGCAAAATGCTTAAATTCAGTATCTCATGATTGTAAGAGTTTTACTTTTGTATTTCACTGAATATAAAAATGAAATGTGTTATTTAATCCTTGCTAACTACTAAATCAGAATTGGGTCACAAAAAACTTTCTGTTTTCCTTTGAAAATTCATTATAAATATTTTCAGCTTTCAACAAGAGATGGAAGCAGTAGTTGGCAGACGTCATCCAAACTTGTGGTACTTTTGAAGAAGTTAAAACAGAAGAGAGAAGGGAGCCTTGTCCGTTGCAGCCGTTAGGCGAGGCGATCGACCACCCGTTCGAAGAGGAAGTACCGCCTTCTTCAAGAAAGGATAGATGGTTTAACAAATTCCTACAGAAATGGACAGAGAACACTTAATCAGTACTGGGACGCCATGGTGTACACTGTTGCCCAATTTAACTGAAATGACTGAGACGTTTAGCCGTTTGTCGGTGGTGTAATAAAAGTTGAAATAAAACATATCTTACAAGTTTGTGTTCGTAATTCTAAAAAGTCCAGCAGAACGTGACATTCTTAATTGACCTTAAGACCAGTCATTACGCATCTACATTTATTTCAAATCTGAGTTTACTGTGGCTTTCATCTATTACACCCACCCTCCTTTTTTACGATTGTACATGGGCATTATATTGTCTAGTTCGTTCGTCTGTCCGTTCATTCGCACGACCGATTGTCCAGATGTTCGTTTGTCCGTAAGTTCGTTTGTCTGTTCGTGCGAACAGATTTTTAGTCAATGTGGTTTATTATGAAGCAGTACTGTATCAACTTGAAACTTAGTACACATGTTCCTTTGATGAGGTTTTTATTAATTGTATGATAAATTGGGTTTTATCTCAGTCTTACTGTTCACTTCATAGAATTGGCATAATTTTAAAAGTACATTGCAAGGTTAAAGTTAGTTAAGGCCGTAAGGTGGCCTATAGTTGTTAATTACTGTGTTATTTGGTCTCCTGTGAAGAGTTGTCTCATTGGAAATTACATCACATCTTTTTGTATTTAGTGTCTCGCTTGCGACTTCTGTAACAGAAGAGAGACTGGGATAGTTCAGATTTTGCAATGTTAATTTCACTTTTATTATAAGTAATATGTTAACTATATTTGGAGTATGGAATGATTGTATATCTGGCCTTTGTCTTTCATTTATTTGTACATTAATTTGGCGTTAGTTTTCTTGTTTGAATTTTTTACATTTGTTATTTGGGGCCTTTTATAGCTGACTATGCTTCATGGGCTTTGCTCATTGTTGAAGGCCGTTTGGTGACCTATAGTTGTTAATTTCTGTGTCATTTGGTCTCTTGTTTAGAGTTGTCTCATTGGCAAGTACACCAAATCTCCTTTTTTATATATACACGTTTGTCTGAAAGGGTATATCTCACCTCGACCTCATGTGTGTGTGTGTGTGTGTGTGGGGGGTCGTGGGTTGGACCCCCTTTTTTTGGCCGATCAATGCATTTGTATCGGGACATGTACCTTGGGTTGGGAACACAGACACCCCCCTTTTTTAAATGGCTGGATCCGCCCCTGACATTGATCATTTAAATTTAACGTTATACAGGCAAGACATTTCAGTGTGTCCACACTTGTTTTTCAAGGTAGTGGAAAATGATCGAGTGTCGGACTATTGAGTGTCGGACTATTGAGTGTCGGACTATCGAGTGTCGGACTAATGAGTGTCGGACTAATGCGTGTCGGACTATCGGGACGACCCCATTTAAGTATCATTATTTTAATAACCCCCACTAATTTCAACACCCCTGAACAGTGAAATTTTTATCGCGAACAGTCGAATTTTATTACATAATCTGAAAGATGAAACCTTGAACTTTACAGGAAAAATACTCCCACTGCTGGGAAAAATCTGTTAAGAAAGTATCAGTTCATTATGTAAAGCCATTATTATAGCATTTTTTTCAACTAAAATAGAATTTGCAGATAAATGATAGCATCAAAGGCTTAAACCTTGCTACATAAAAGAAGCAAAAAGTTCATTTTTTCCAATTTTATTAATGAAAAGATATTATTTAAACCTATGTGTTTAAAATTTTGGTAAAACTACAAAATCACAATTTGTGACAAAACTTCAAATTTGCTACTCAAATAAGTGATTTAAAAATCACTTATTTCAGTAAGTCCCCGGACTGTTTTAGCCAAAGGGTCCACATGAACCTTAAGACAGCTCTGTTGCTAGAATTTATTGATAACTATTGCTATATTAATCACTGAAGCTTAACTTCCAAGATTCACAGATCATGCAAAAGGGCAAGGTCATTTGTCGAACCATGCATACATTGTAAATCAATGTCAAATTCATCGCATTGAATGTGATTAAAATTGAATATAAAGGAGTTAAATCTAAAATGTATTTTATCAGACAACACAACACATCTTTCGACCACAATAAAATCTTCATTTGTGTATAATTAGGTGTCACACCTCACGCTTACCTCGCCGCTTTGTTATGAACGCAATAATTATAAAAATAGTATGGGATGGCAATGAAATCCGGATGAGACTTTTGAAAAAAATAAATAAACCATCTTCAAACTTTTTAGTGTATCAAAAAAAAAATACAAAATATTTAAGCATTAAATAAATAATTCTAAATGGTAATATTTTGCATCACAATATTAATAAATAAGTTATTTATTCAGAATGACAATCACATGGAATTCCGTCCTTGTCTTAATTTTATAAATTTATATTTTTGTAATTCTGTATCATTTAGATGTTTAAAAATAAGATAGATTTCTGATTAGAATTAAGAAAAAAACTTACATTGAACAAAAAGATCGACGTGTTTTTTTGTGCAAAACATAATACAATTTTCTTGGTAAACATACTGGAAACACATGAAAAATCGAATGACAGAAAACCCTAGAACATCAGACGACGACAAGTCGCCTGAGATGAAACAAGAGATGCCACCAGGAAAGCCTGATGAAGTCAATGTGTTTGGTTGGAGGTTCAACAAAGCAGTGTTTGTCACTCACATCAATATCTTTTTGTATTCAACATGCTTCTGGATTCAAACAGGCACACTGCCGGTATTAAGTTTACATTTTAACAATTTGTCCAGTCAATGATTGTGTAGTAGATGTTTCTTTAGACATGCATTTCACGAAAGAACATTAATATCATATTGCATGTCAGAATTTAGGACATATATGTACATGTAGATTAGAAGATTTGAAGATTAGGATGTTACTCTACATGATTGATTTTGCTCATTTCCTTATTTTTTGAAAATATTAACTATGTGAATGAATTTCATATAGTCGAAAAAAATGCTTTAAATGGCAGGTGTTATCTGTGAGAGAGGACATAGTCCATGTAAATAATTATTTTCAATCTAGTTCTTTGTTATCTTTGCTATTCCTTTATACTTATTATAACTTCTTTTATGCATTCAGTATTTAACAAAGAAACTTGGAGTAGATCCTGTAATGTTTGGGTACCTGCAGACCACTTTTGCAGTTGTACAGCTTGCTGGTGGGCCATTATTTGGACAGTTTGGTGACAAGATGGGTGGACAGGCAGCCATGATGTTGGCATTCCTTTCAGCAAGTTGCTCATATGTTTTGCTTGGGATGGCAGGGACTTTCCTGATGTTATTTATATCCAGATTACCATCTGTTTTTATGCATGCTATGCAAGGTACTGGTGTTATTATATTGTATCATAAACATGTCTTACTTGTCAGGGTTCTCACTGAGGATTTTTAAAGGCAAGTCCATGGACTCGTCATTTTTGTCCATGGCAAGTCCAGCAGTGACAAGAAGAAATTTTGTTGCTATATAATATATGATTTCAGCCTCCATGATAAAATTAACCTGGAGCAAGGAAATGACCTTAAATTTAGATAAATTTTATACTTTTGCTATAAAATGATGTTATGTGTGCTCAGTTGGTACATTCTTGATGCATCTTTGGACTCACCAATTTTGAAAATGATGAGTCCAGACAAATTGTCATGAGTCCAGGACTCATGGACTCACCTTAGTGAGAACCCTGCTTGTAACATATACTTTTTAAGTATCCGCATACACAGTTTTACCATGAACACATGATGAAAATAACTCTTAATACAAGTATAAACAAACCTGAGACTTGAAAAAGGGGCATGTACAATTTATATAAATTTTGTAGACAGTTTGAATATGTTGAAGGTATTACTTTGCTTTAAATTTCATTGAATATATATGCCCCATTATTTGAATATATATACAAATGTACAGATACAGTACAAATGCGTAAATCCTTCATTACTGAAAAATGCTAAAATAACACCAGTTTACAAAGATGGTGACAAGGGTTTAGCAACAAATTACAGACCAAAATCTGTTCTGCCATCTCTATCAAAAGTATTAGAAAGGCATGTCTCAAATAACATGTACAAGTACTTGTCTAAATTTAAACTTTTACATCCTACACAATCAGGTTTCAGGCCACATCATTCTTGTCAAACTGCACTTATTGATATCATTGACAAATGGCTGCAAGAAATGAATGATGGTAATTTAAACCTAGCAATACTGTTGGACTTTAAAAAAGCATTTGATCTTGTAGATCATGACATTCTTTGCTTAAAGCTTGCTATTTATGGATTCAGTGAGTCTGCAGTAGGTTTTTTCAGGTCATACCCAAGTAATAGAACACAGCAAGTAAACATTTGCAATGTTAATTCTGATAAAAAAAAGATGTGAAATTTGGTGTCCCCCAAGGATCTATACTAGGTCCTCAATTATTTGTCTTATTTATAAATGACCTTCCCCTTTGCATTAAAAATTGTAAAACAGACTTGTATGCTGTTGATTCTACTCTTCATAAATCCGGGAAAAACTAAGAAAATTTTACATGATGTACAAGAAGATTTATGCAGATGTGATGGGATTGCTTCCCTTCATTAGTAGATACTTAGTCAGCCGTAAGCGGTTGAGCTAAGGAAGTACTTCTTTAGCTCAGTCGGTATACACGCTGCCTTGTAACACAGAGGTCCCGGGTTCGAGTCCCAGTGGAGACAAGCAATTTTGTAATGAAATTCATGCTCTCCGGTTACATTGGCGCCCAAAAAAACTCACGGTAGTTAGAGAGGAATTCTAGCTAGGGTATGTTTGTGTGAGAGTCATTATGGGTTGATGACTCTTGAGGTGGGGGAAGTGTGACGGGATTGCTTCCCTTAGAACATGTGGTAGATACTTAGTCAGCCGTAAGCGGTTGAGCTAAGGAAGTACTTCTTTAGCTCAATCGGTTAACGCGCAGCCTTGTAACACAGAGGTCCCAGGTTCGAGTCCAGGTGGAGACAAGCAATTTTGTAATGAAATTCATGCTCTCCGGTTACACAGAGTTGAAGAATGGTGCAAAATGAATAATATGTTCATCAATACTAAAAAAACAAAATGTTTGGTTACTGGAACAAGTCAGAAGTTATCAATTCAATCTTTTCAACCAAATTTACAAATAAATTCAGAAACACTACAAAATTCATCTTGTGAAAAATTATTAGGTGTTAAAATTGACAGCACACTTAGCTGGACAAATCAAATTGATCAAATTTGTGCTAGCATTTCATCAATAATATACCTTCTTTCTAAATTAAAGAAATTTTTAGATATTAATGCCAGGAAAGCATATTACATGTATAATGGGTATATTCTGCCACTCATCAATTACTGCTGTATTGTTTGGGGAGAATGTAAAAATGAAGGGATAATAAGAATATTAAGACTTCAAAAAAGAGCAGCAAGATTAATTCTTGATGCAGTCCCTTTATCCCCATCAGCCCCCTTATTTAAAGAAATTGGATGGATGACAGTAGAAAATAGAATCAAATACCACAAATATTTACTGCTATATAAATGTATGCAAAACACTTTTTCTTTTAAACAAATTATAAAACGATACTTGAGGCAGTCCCAATATTCAGTCTTAAAATGATTGCAACTATTACTTTTTTAGAATGTATGATTTTGATTTGAATATAATATCTATTTACTACATGTACTCTGTAACTGTTTTACATGTTCTAATGGTACATGTACACTAAACTATCATGACTATACGATTGTGAACTGACTATGTGTTAATATGTTGTATGTTTGCTTTTTTTCTCTTATTATTATTTTCTATTGAGGGCCTCAGGGAAGATAAGTAATTGTAATTAACTGTGTTTACCCTCTTCAAATCAAGAATTTATTATTATTATTATTATTATATACCGCTACATTGACAACATATCCACTGGTATCCACTTAAGGGAACTCTACCAGCACAAAACATAGGAGGCGTTGGTTCAGCAACTCTTTATTTATTATTATTATAGTACACACTCTACAGAGATTGAGTGCAAGTTACTCTTGCTGGTGTTAAATATATGACTCTGAAACAGTGTGATCAAAGGTAATAACACTGATTTATGACCTGGTCATATTAATGTACAGAATATGCTTGTGGTATTAAACATTGTGGTACAGTTCAGAGCAATCGAAATACTTATACACAAGTTATTAAGAATTGGGATTCATTTTAGGGGTTATGGGGCCAACAGTTTAGGAATTAAAGGCCAAACAGGGGCCAAAAACAAGCATTTTTCAGTTTCAGACAATAACTTGTGTGTAAGTGTATGGATCTCTCTGACATTGTACCACAAGGTTCAATATAATAAAGGGAAGGCTGGGATTGAGTTTGGGGTTAATTGCCCCAAACATGTAGGAATTAGGGGCCAAAAAAAATGATTTTTCTAGTTTCCAGACAATAACTTGTGTGTAAGTGTATGGATCTCTCTGAAATTGTACTACAAGGTTCCATACTATAAAGGAAAGGCTGGGATGAGTTTTGGGGTTATTGCTCCAAGGGGGGTTTCAAAAAGTTGGGGGGGGGGGAATTATTTTCCCAATTTTTTTAAGGGATTCATATTTTTTTTTCAAAATTTTTAATATAAAATTTCGAAAAGTTTCAAGAAGAAATCTTTAATTGTATAGTATTGCGCAATGGATTTATAAGATCTTTGACCAAATTTATTTTGTGTCAGAAACCTATTATGTCAAAAATTTGATCACAATCCAAATTCAAACAGTATCAAGCTTGAATATTGTGTCCAAATTTGCCCCAATTGTTCAGGGTTCGACCTCTACGGTCGTATCAGGCTGCGCTCAGCGAAGCATTTTATTGTGTATAAGTGTACTGTTTGAAATATGTATCACAATCATATATATATATATATATATATATATATGATCTACTGAATATGCTTGAAATTTTTGCCACTGGACATTCAGAAACCAACAGTCAATATATCCTCTGTATACAAGACTCACCACACTTCAGTTGTAGTTGAAATTGTTATATTTGGCTTCAAATATCTGCTTACCCTTCAGGAGCACCTGAGATCACCCTCAGTTTTTGGTGGGGTTCGTGTTCCTTAGTTTTCTATGTTGTGTTATGTGTACTGTTGTTTGTCTGTTGGTCGTTTTCTTTTTTAGCCATGGCATTGACAGTTTATTTTTGACTTAAGAGTTTGAATGTCTCTTTGGCATCTTTAGCCTCTCTTTGATATATTATTTTTTATAATGGACAGGAATCCCATGGCAAGATAGAGTTTATCAGATTTAACACTTGAAATGATAAGATTTTATATTTGATTATAGCGGGACAAATGATTGTGACAGACACAAGCAGTGAGAAAGACCGAGCTGGTGCACTTGGAATGCTTGGATTATCTTACGGTGTTGGCATGGTTATAGGACCGTTTATTGGAGGACTTGTCACAAAGTTTTTCAGGTAATCAGAAATAAAAGAGCCACACAATATTTTGATATGGCCAAATCAGTTGCACAGTTGGAGATATGATTTGACCTAGCACATTAAAAAATTCTGTGTTGGTTTTTGTCTCGCTTTGACGGAGTCAAAAAGCGAGACATAGGTATGCTGTTTCCGGCGGCGGCAACGGCATCAACAATGTATTAGTTTGTGATTAGGTCTAGTTTATGGTGAACCACTAGTGGTGGGTCAATGATATTTGGTGTGCAGTTGTATTAGCATTGTGTCATCTCATTTCCATGGAGATTATATGGTCCTGCCCCCTCAGTCATGGTCTATTGAATTTGAAACTTTTGCTTAGTTTACAATGTACATGTATTAGTTTGTGATTAGGTCAGTTTATGGGGAACCACTAGTGGTAGGTCAATGATATGTGGTATGCAGTTGTATAAGCATTGGTATATCTCATTTCCATGGAGATTATTTGACCCCGCCCCCTCAGTCATGGTTTATTAACTTTGAAACTTTTGCTTAGTTTACATGTATTAGTTTGTGATTAGGTCAGTTTAAGGGGTAACCATTTGTGGTAGCTCAATGATAATTTGTATGCAGTTGAATAAGCATTAGCACATCTCATTTTCATAGAAATTGTTTGGTCCTTACCCCTCAGTCGTGGTCTATTGACTTTGAAACTTTTGCTTAGTTTACATGTATTAGTTTGTGATTAGATCAGTCAAAGATGAACCACTAATGTTAAGTCCGTGACATTTTGGTATACACATGTATAGGCATTTGCCAGTCTCATTTCCATGGAGATTATATAGCCCCACCCCCTCATCATGGTTTATTGACTTTGAAACTTTTACATAGTTTACAAGTTGATGTTTGTGTTTAGGTTTGTTTAAATGGAACGACTTATGATAAGTCTATGGTATTTGGTATGCAGTTGTATTTGTATTGGCAAAGTCAAATTATTTTGATTGAAAACAGATAACAAAGTCGAGCGGACACAAGAAATTATAAGTGCTTCCTTAATAAGTGTATATACTATGACAATCTATTTATTTGCATGACAATCAGAATGGCATATACTGTAAACAGGGAAATTTTTGCAGCAGTTTTATTTTCGCTATTTTCGCAGTAATAGTTGAAACGAGAAAATAAAACGACCAAGAATATTTCAAAGAAATCCGTATACGAATATGAAGACAATACATGAACGTATGTCAATAGGATATGAAGATGGCTAATTTAAAGCATCAGTTTTACAGACGACAGAACTATACCGCAAAACATAACTTTATTTCTAAAGGAAAGTCAGTGTTAGATATCAAAACTTTATCTCATGATAGTCCTAATTAATCCAAGTGGACATTATGGATATTGCTAAATAAACAACTATCGTTACAGTTATGTAAATGACACCTGTCAATCAGTTTTAAAATGATTACCCATTGTATCTGCTGCACAGATCAATCAGATTAAAATATTACATAATAAGCAGTAATTCTGTCAGCATTTAATTCATTCTTAATTAGGTCATTCCTCTTAGTTTATTGTGATTGTGTTTTTACAAGCAAACATGATTAATAGTTTTAAATGTGAACTGACAAAAAGGAATTTGATTGGTTTTATCACTTGATTTAAATACATTTATTAACACTGTACAGTTTCCAAATCATTTTAGAAAAAACTTATATAGGACACCGACATGGACATCATGAATTCAAAACGGCACTAATCTAGATTTTGTTGGTAAATCGCGAAAAAAAAGATGGCGCGAAAATTTCCCAGTTTACAGTATATAGATAAGGAAAAATAAAGTCTTGTAATTCAGTGGTTGTCGTTTGTTTCTTTATATCATATTTGTTTTTTGTTTGTTATTTTGTACATAAACCAGGCTGTTAGTTTTCTCGTTTGAATTGTTTTACATTTGTCTTTTCGGGGCCTTTTATAGCTAACTATGCGGTATGGGTGTTGCTCATTGCCTGTACGGTGACCTATAGTTGTTTACTTCTATGGTCTTTTGTGGAGAGTTGTCTCATTGGCAACCATATCACATCTTTTATGTTTATATAAGATGCACTTGAAAGGTTTAACTAATTATAAAATAAGGGTATTTATTTTTGAAAAATGCTTAATTGGATGGGCCATGATGTACATACTCAATTAATAATACATTAATGTTTCACAGTATCAATATGTAATTAAATGTAACTTGGTAGTATGGTATTTGAGTTATACCGTTGTTCATATTATCTGTTTTTTTCAGTGAGCAGTTTGCAGCATACACAGCATTCCTTGGCTCTCTTTTTAGTGTGTATTTAACATGGCAGTTCATTCCACAGAAGACAAAGAGAGTAGTCATCACATCAGAAGGTATGATTTACAAAAGCATATGACATGAATTTTTTTTATGCACAACACATGGTTCTTGATTCAACTTTCTTCAGTTTCATGCAAGACTAAAAGTTTGTAAAAGTTTGAGATCATTAAAACCAAAAGGACCAAAACAGAACAGTCAATACTATGGTCAACTTTGCTTGAGGATTTCAACTTTACAAATTACACTTTTGATACAAATAAAAATTTCATCAAATAAACAAAATTATCTTATAGTAAAAGGTGTATAATGCAAGCCCATATTATAGGTTAATAACTGACCTTTGTATAGTGTGAAGTAATAATTTAACATTGTTGTGCATTTTTATTTGCAGTGAAAGAACAATCTGTATTAAGTATAAAGAAGATTTTACAGTTAGCTACAGCACCTGGTGCCCTATTTCTACTTACAGTAAGAGCTCTTGCAGGTAATGGTGTTTTTTTGGGGTAACTGAATCAATAAAAGCGGGAAAATATTGTACATGTAGTAATAAAATTAAGATATAACTGAGGCTGACACTAACTATGTAACAATTTAGTATTTTTTTCAAAACAGGTGATAATAAGACATTTAAAACATTGTTGGGAAATTATAACTTATGAATTACTTACCTTATAATATGAATAAAATATGCTTAAATCAATGAGACAGAAGACAAAGACATCTAGAGGTCAACATAGGGTCATCAACAAAATACAGGTGTCTACACAATATTACAAGCTCTTAATCGTCCAGGTTCAATAGAAAATGTCAAAAAAAATATTGGCTAGAAGAGATCTGCCATCAACATAAAATTCCCAAAAATTACCAAAAAAATGTTAGAGACTACCATTGACAAGGTTCCTGACATTAGACAGGCACATGAATATGTGGCAGGGTTATAAAAAAACTAGTTTTTGTTAACTTCAAACCTCTCCTTTTGAAGCAAAATGTAAATTAAAGTGCTATTTTTCATTTTACTTGTATTAAGTTTGAATTGTTAAATGAAATTTTTTTTAAAGAGATATTTTTTCCAGGCATTCCTATTGGTGTTTTCCAAAGTATGTTTTCAGTTGTTGCTATGGAAACATTTAAATTATTACCTGAACAAAATGGCTACATGATGTCGTATGTTGGTATTTTGACAATGGTAAGTTTTCACAGAGATTTTTGATCCAGCCAACCCCCCTGCATCTGAAATATTGAGTTGTCAGAAATACATTTGGAATGGTGTACTTCAATTCATTGCCTCTGATTAAATAAGAAATAAAAAAAAGTATACATCAAAACTGCATTTCAAATATACAAATTTTAGCATACTATGTTATATTGGTTTTGTTCATTGTTGAAGGTGAAATGTAGTTGTTTACAGCCATGTCATATGGTCTCTTGAGAATAAATGATTCTCTGGCAATCGTACCACATCTCCTTATTTTCATCTTTATTGATTAACATCCAAATGGAAACCATACAGCAAAATGTAAAATATCATATTCTGGACAATTTGGACCAAAACAACTTGACCAGTATGTGTGTTTAGGGTTTTGTGCCATATATGGTCTGTCGTTCTTGATTTTTTTAGTAACAAGCTAGAAAATAAAATTTCTTCCAAGAGTCCAATATTTTGATATGAGACATATCTTTTCACTTGAAATTTGTCATTGTAATCTGGTTGAATAATGATTTATATATGTGGTTTTTGGTTAGAATTTAAGGTAACACATACATACCGAGTTCAAATCGGCTTGCTTTGGATTCATTGACATTCTTTTGATACTAATTTTCGTGGATTATCTGGGTAAAGGTAAAACTGAAATTTGAATGTTCTCTAAAATACAAATTTGCTATAAACTAACAACAACAAAATTAAGTATCCAGGAATACACAATTTTTTAGTGAATCCAAAAAAATTGGTACGTGTATGTACATGAAAATAAATGAATCCACAGTACTCAACAATGCTCAATATTAACAAATGACAAAATGAAAAAAAAAAAAAAATATTTATCATAAACAATATATGACAATGTTGAATAGTGTAATTATTATGAATAATTTCTATCTTTACAGATTGTACAAGGTTTAGGAGTAAAAGTTTTAACAAAGAAATTTTCAGAAAATGACATTTTAAAGTGGTCCAGTTTTCTGCTTGTGTGGTCATATCTAGCCTTAGTAAGTCGAACAGATTTTTTTTTATACAAAATTTTATGAAATGGAGTGTTTAAAGGGGTAAAAAAGGGAGTAAGAATCAATAAAATGAAGTATATGTAAGTGTGGTCAGAGAAGAAAAACAAGTATTGAAAATACAATGGACATAGCACATAATTATGAATTAAAAGAGATGTGGGGTATAACTCAATGGAACAGCAGCCTAGCAACAAAATAAATCCAAGAAAGACACTTAGAGGTCAATATATTACACCTATCTTCAACAATAAACAAATATCGTATAATTTAGCCTGAATTGCTTTGGGTCTTTACAAGTTGTGAGATGCCGTCAATAATTTGTTTCTAACAAAAATTCCTTAATGAAAGAAAAATTAAGGTCTTAAAAAATATTAACTAAGACAGCAACTGACAAAGCTATGTATACAATTTTATATATAAGTATAAATGCCATTCTCTGCCTAGGTTTCTTTTAATTGTTTGACATAAGCAGACATTATGCCTATTTGTATAGTACATGTTTTGTTTTGTAACAGATGTTATAAAGATTTTAAAGTACATGTTTTGTTTTTCAGGCCTTTGTAAAAGACATTTTTCAGATGTGTTTAGTAATGACACCATTAGTGGTTGGTTTAGCTTCATCTAACATAGTTATATCTAGTGCTTTAACTAGAACAGTCTCAGCATTAGATACAGGTAATTTATTCCATGGCAGTTCCTTTAAGAAATGAAAATGTTTTTCCTGAAACTGGCAATGGTTATTTACAATACTGGTGGAGGACCAGTTACTGTCAGAAATTCACAGTTTTTCTCAAATTTTATCTGGAAAACTTTGGGTAAAAGTCTTTTAACATGAAAAGGGTTACCAAAAGTTACTTTTAGCACCATAGATCCAAACTTTAATTTCTCTTATGAACAATGAAAAATTGGGTTTCTAGTATGCTGTTTTTTGTGGGAAATTTCACAGGTACCATGACCTGTTACCGTCACTTTTGAATCTTGCCATCAAAAATGATAGAATTTACATTAAATCAGGACATTAATATAACATTTTGTTTTTGCATTGCATGAGGAGAAGACCTTATGTCAATTGAACCAAGCACATCCCCATTCTGACCATTTATTTGGACGGTATCCTTCCTGCTCTGAAAGTTTGCTTTATGTCATATGATATCAACCACTTACACTGTATTGTAAGACATATATACTCTGATTTTGAAATTTATAATTCTTTTGAAAAAATTTAACTATGCTAAAGATATTGCTTTGTCTCAAAAACGATAAGTTTTCCAAAATCAAGGATGTCATAAAGCGATGATGTCATGTCCCCACACACACACATCTTCCTACAGTTCCTAAAGTTCTAATTTTATTAAATTCAGAATTTTCTTATTTTAAAAGGATTAAACAAAAGGGAGTTTTTATAAATGAAAAAAAAAAAATTGTCTAAAGATATCAGCAGTCTGTTGTTTTTACGCAACACTTTCATCATTGAATAAAATGACAGGTGACTAGCTGGTAACTGGCGGTATCTGGTCCTCTACCAGTATAGTTATAGAGTAGTCTTTACATTCATAAAAAAACATTTCATGATAGGATTACATAGTATTTTGTATTATGTCTACAACTGAATTTTGATACTTAACAATGAGGACTGACATAAACAGTTTGAGTTATTGTTAGTGAAAGTCAACAAACTTTGGTAGATTTCTGCGTCACATTCCATACAGAGATCAGTTATGGTTTGGTAAAGCATAACTTTTGTATGTAATCTCATAAACATGTGGAAATGATGTATTTGACCGAAAATGGCCATTTCACACATAGTTGTTGGACAAAAAAGATATTACCTTAACAGAAATTTACACATATCAACATCTTTGTAAAATACATATTGTAGCAAAATATCTTTATGTGAAAATACTTGTCTTATATCTTTTTTTTTCACATAGGATAAAAGAATCAACAGTAGTTGGTCCTACTTTAGATTGTCCCCTTTAGCCAAAAAAAGTCTAAAATTGAAAACTATGTTGGTAATTTTGAAATGGACTTATTAAGGTTAACAGTTCTGTAAACACCTATCACTATGTAATTATAACATAAACCATGACTGAAGGTACAAGGCAAACAACTCTCCATGGAAATGAGAAATGTCATTGCTAATATAACTGCTCACCAAATATCCTTGACTTATCATAAGTGGTTTCTCTTAAATCGACCTTATAAAAAACTTCAACTTGTCATTTTTGCAAAGTTTCAAAGTCAATGTACCATTACTGTTGGGCAAAACCATGTCACATCCATGGAAATACGGTGTCATATAAGGCCTTCACAACTGTATAACAAATGTCATGGACTAAACTAATCACAATCTTTAAACAAATTATTGACCTTGCTGGAAACATCATGCTAAAGTGTCCCCTCTGTGACATTGTTGGGCCAGACAAAAAACCGAGTACTATGTCTTTTAATTCTTATTATTATTCCTTTTTAGGTGTTATGTTGGGACTGAACATGGCCGTGAATTCATTTATCAGAAGTTTATCACCAACTGTAGGAGGATATTTGCTACAATATTTTGGTTTTCCCGTATTTGGATATTTAGGTTTTACTATGTTATCTTTTGTAACAGTTTTATTATTTATAAAGTTTAGAGAATAATTTTGTTAGGTTTTATAAATAGATATTTATTTTTATATTTGTTTCAGACTATTCCATTAAAATGGATGTGAGTAGGACTATTTCATTAAAATGGATGTGGGTGGGTAGGACAGGAATTCCATTATTCCTCACATCCAACAAACTTTTTTGAAAAATTTTACATACATCAAATAGACAAACAATCATAAAAGACCATTGACCCATTTCAAAAAATAAACTTCCATTTGTATCCTCGCACATCAATTTTAATGGAATTGCCGTTAGTTAATTATGTTCATTATACTTTATTTTAAAATGCCAGATTTTGATTGGTTAATATGAGGGAGATATTCTACTCTATACCATGACTTAACTTTCACAGAGATACTTGATCAATAGTGTGCTTTATTAAATGAGCTGCGTCGTATGGAAATCGACTTTTGGCAAATGAATATCAATGCATCTGTTAACCTATTTCGGGTCGAAAAATTCTCTATGCAAAGTGTGTGACTGTTTGAAAATTTAGTTGATACTAGAACCCTACAAAACAGACCAAAATTCATCTTTTATTTTGTATCTGAATGTTCCAAAATCAGTCAAAGTCTTGTACATGTACATGTATATGTGTGCAAGCATATTTAAAATGTTGATTTCTATCCGAAGCAGTTCAAATACAGATGGTTTTCATGTACTTGATGTCACAGTTCATTACTTTTAATTTAAAATTTTAAAGATATTAATAACAGAACATTCAGTATAATAAACTAATGCTTAGCCTTGGGTTACAATGTTTTCTCTGGGTAAGAAACTGCTCTCTCATCTTCTCAGCTATACGTTATTTATTTACTATTAAATGGGACAATTCCTCTTACCCTAAAGTATTATTCTATGGTGTTGTTGTCCCAAACTTATCATTATAGCAGGAATAAGATCAGTGTTATATTCTTTAATTTTCTGTATACTTGTTTATTGATAAGCTTAGTGCATTGTACATAGTGATCTTTATTTATATGTTCTTCTATATTTATTCAGTGAATGACTATATAAACATGAGGATTTAGAATAAAAAAAAAATTGAAGATTATTAAGAATTGGATATGATAGATATGAACTAGAACACACCCGCAACATCTCTGGTCCGTGTCTGAATTAAAGTACCTATGCCTTTTTTTAGCCTGGATTTTTAGTATTGGTATTTTAATCTGATAAAGTCATGCTGATTATAAGGTGCACTATTTTCTCTGCTTTCAAAATCATTCTGTTAGAACCCGTCCTGGTTTTCTACTACAACCGGAAACTACATGTGACATATACTATTGGTATCAGTATCAGATTTGACCTGGAACTGGTTAATTATGGGTAAAATTAATTATGTGGAAAACAAAAGGGCATAGAATGGTGTAATTTTTAATCAACACTTTTGTCCTATATTAGTTATATATAAAGCTGAATTCTTTGATTCTTCGTTTTTACGTCATGCAGTTAACATATTGGACTTCTTATTTTTATTAGTATAGATATAGGTTATACAAAAATGATCTGGAATGAATATTACTGAAACTCGTGGAATATATGCGAGAGTCAGGGTTGGGGCTTCATTTTTGTATTCTTTTTTTTTTTTGGACCATTTTGCTCTATTCCTAATTTTTTTTGGACCATTTTGCTCTATTCCTAATTTTTTGTCCATTATTCTGTTTTTAGCAGCTTATTATTGTGGATTCTTTATATTTTGGCCTTATTAGTATTTTTCTCTATTTGTTATTCTTTTGAATTATTAGAATTTTTCTGTATTTTTTATATTTTTGCCCATTCTTTTCTTTTCTGTAAACTACATTCAGACCCTCATATATAAACCAAACATAGGGTTATCTGATGCGATCTGCTTCAACTAAATTCTTTGTATAGAAGAAATTGAATTGATACATATCTATATATTGGTGCTGGACTTCAAAGAAAGCTATTCCACTGAAGACTATATAAACTTTGTATATTCTTTTCACTGTGAATTATACAAACATCAAATATAGTAGACTTATCCGGTTTGGACTTGGTGAACTTGGGACTTTAAGGCGGAACTATTGCCATTGTTTATTTTGAAAACAAAAGAACATAAACTTTTGTTGGTTGTAATTGTTATAGATTTTTCTGTCATAGCAAGTATGAGAAACTTGTTAAAAGTGTTAACAGTCCAATAATCTATTAATTAATTATTGACAATTACTTGTATGAGCAATAATTGATTTTATATGTATAATAATTACTACAACATTTTATTTTGTTATCTGTCTGTAACTTATTTTGTGATACTTTTTATTTGCATCTTGAGTAATATTCTGTATTATCATGATTATATTGATATGACAATCAGTATGAAACATAAGGCAACCAGGAAGTAAAGAGGTCCAGTTCAGCATGTCCATTCAGACACTAAAATATATGTTTCTTGTAAAAATATTTTTACTGCAAGACTGAATATATATTTAACTGATTTTTACAGTTCTAATATTTTTCAGTTACACCACTGACCCAGTCTAAGGGTGCGATTAATTACTCAGAAACATGTAAACCTTACCATATGTTTAAATATGCCCCAAGCCAGGAGTTTGTAGTCCAGTTATTGTCATCTGTTGCTGTCTGCCATAATTGTTTTTTATGCCCCCAGCCATAGCGGTTGGGGCATTAAGTTTTACCTTTGTCGTTCTGTACGTCTGTCCGTCCGTACGTCCCAAAATTGGTTTCCGTTCTCTAACTTAAGTTTGTCTCATCCAAATGTTATGAAACTTATACACAATGCTTATTACCACAAAACTGAGATCAGCTGCAAATTTGGGTAGGGTCACTTTTACTGTTCTAGAGTAATGCCCTTTACAAATGGAAAAATTGCTGAATTTTTTCGTTTCCGTTCTCTAACTTAAGTTTGCCTCAACCAAATGTTATGAAACTTATACCCAATGCTTATTACCACAAAACTGAGATCAGCTGCAAATTTGGGTAGCGTCACTTTACAGTTCTTGAGATATGTACCTTTATAACGTTATATGCAAGTGGGGGCATCATCTGTGTCCCTTGGACACATTCCCCATTTATTTTGTAATATTATTAGCTTAAATACTATAAAAGCCATTGGCTTTCTCTTTTGAATTGGTTCATATTTGTTATTTCTATCATTTTATATGCTTAGTGCCAATTGGAATACAACACCTGCATAAATATTCAATCAGATTTTGCACATTTTGACAGTTAATGTATCTAAAGTGATGTACAAAGCTACAATATTTGAAATTCCATAACCTAATACAAACGTTGAACAGCTGATTAAACCAAAACAGACCAAATGTAATGCCCAACCCAGAAAAATAATCAGAAATATTCATGAGGAGGATATATTCCTTAAAATGATTTCTAAATTTCATAACAGCAAATATCAATTAAACTATATCCATATTTTTGATGTAAATACTGAATATCTGGCTACTTGGGGTGCCTATAAAGTGCGAAACGAAATAGAAACGAAAAGAAACGAAACGAAACGAAAACGCGAAACGAAACAAAACGAAACGAAACAAAACGAAACAAAATCAACATAAAATGAAACGAAAGGAAATAGGAACCAACGAAAAGAAAAGAAACGAAACGAAATAGGAATAAAATTTAAATCAAATTGAATATTAAGCCGATTATATTTATAAATATTTTTTATTGTCTAGTTTGATACAATTTCTTTTAAAATTGAGAGAAAAAAACTGTGAAATTCAGTGTAATCGTTAACAAGCTGTGGTTTAGGAACTACTTAAACACAAACGGTCCACATGAAAAGACCAGACTCCCCCCCAAAAAAAGTCAAATGGTCTGTGCCTTAGTTGGTTTTAAACTTGTATGCTCCAGTGTACCATGAAACAGCCAGGATGACAACTGTAGGAACGTTAATTCCGAGAGGCCAGTCAGTGTTGCCTCACCCTCACGAAAAACCACAAAATAGCGGAGAAGCAGCAGATAACAATTTTCCAAACGACAAATTCCTATAAGCACCATGACTGAGACCACTCTTGAAAGCAGATATCCGTTTGATGACAAATTATTGTCTTCTTGAGAGAGGTAGTTAGGCGATATTAAAAGAACGTTGGAACTTACAAATCACGAAAGAAACTTATCGCCATGGAAATGCAAAACTTTAGACTGAAGACAAACTTAATGTGAACCAAGGCACCAGACACAGGGGTAATATATCCGATACTCCGAAAGGGCGAGTAGATCTTGCTTCACAAGCTACATCCTTCATTTTGCTCATGCAACTACACATTAGATGCTAAGTCTCATTCAGTACACTGACGTCACATTCAATAAAGAGAACGACATTTGGAAGATATCATTCGTCATCTGTATAACAGGCATTTCAAAACGTTCAAATTTAAATGAACTTCCTTTTTGTTATCTTATCAAGATATCGAAGAATGCAGTGTAATTAAAGTGCTCAAGATAAATTTGGGATTCGATGACATCTTAATCCTAAGAACTATCCGCTTTAAAATAATAAATGATAATGTTAATCAGAAACCTCTAAATCTTGTCGATACTAATACTTTTTTGCATTAAACCGGTCATGCTTTCTCTGTTTGTCTGACTGTAGAATAATCTGTTGGACGTGTATAAATCTGAAAACTGTATTTTGTAGTAGTAATTCTCTTTGAACTAGCTTTCAGTAATTTACATAAGTTTTGATCGATACTTATGAAATTTATTTGTTGGTTGTTTTGTTTTATCATGTCGAATTCAGAACTGATTTTTACATTGTTATATTGTTTTGTATGTGTCTCCTCTATACTACTTATAGCTACACATAGTGCACGTTTTTCTCATTGTTGAAGACCGTACGGTGACATGGCTGCTCACATCCGCGTCGTTTTGGTCCGTGTTGGATATAGCTGTCTCAGTCGCAATCATACTAACTCCTGTTATATTAATATTGAGCAGTTGAGGTATATTATTCAGTTTCGTTGCAGTTAGGAACATTTTAATTTTAAATATTGGTAAAAATAAGGATAATATATTTTGAACATAAACAAGCTTCAGTTTTTTGCAAGTAAGAAGATTTGGTACATTTTTTGAAGCAATGTGAATGACGACGGAATTCAAGGCAATAAAGTTTACTTTTGTCTCGCATAATATTAATATGGCAACCAACTCCATTGTTTTTGGGTAGTCAGCATTTTTTACATTTGCAATTTTTTCTGTCCAAAATTAAAACAAAAAAGTAAATCGGTATACATCTTTTGAACAATGGAATGTTTATATTCAATAGAAAAACAATAGTAATTTTTTAATCAGTGTTTAATATTCATAATAACCTCGATATGTCACAGGCACTTGTCTCAGAATTTTTTTTTTCTTTATACCTTAATATATCACAAGGTACTTAACTCGCATTTTTGAAAAATGTCAGCCGGTCGGGAAATTCCGTTATATGCCGATTTCTCGGTTGTCAACCCCACTAAAACTTGTTATGTCGTAAATCTAAATTGATTTATCTACACAATGGTGTATAACACGCCTACTTTTGTTGTCGGAATCATCCGTAGCAATCCTACCCAAGTATGTCAATCGTAATTATTTCGTCTACCGACGCCAAATTGGAAACACAAAACTCGCAGTAAAGGATTAATTTTAAAAATTATTTCAGAAAAAAACTGTTAGTTTTTGTCTGAATAGAACTTATCACCCAGTTAGTAAAATTGTATAAGATACCGTGAAAAAAACCCAACAAGTGTTATTTATGGTATGTCTAAATTACGAGTTTCTTTTTTTAGACACAAATTTTCCCATTACGTCAATGTCATTCAGATTGAAATAAACAATTAATTTCCCCATAGGCGACAATGATAGCCTTTTTCGAGATACAGACTTTTAGAAAGTTGATTTTTTAAACGAAACCTTGCTAGAATTAAAGAAAAGTTATTAGGACAGTATTTTTTGGTCCAAAAAATATAGGTTCGCGTTGCTTTTCTTAGCGTAATTTGTACTTATCTCCCATGCCTATCAATTTTGCACTTAAAAATACGTGTCTCATCCTAGCGTTTAAAAGACATTTCAGTTCCGTTAGGGCTAAAGAAAATAATTTATTTGGCCTTTGGTATAATGCAGAATGCACGAAGTCTCTAACAACAAAAAATAACGGGCGCACATATCAACCAATCAGGATTAGCTATACTCTTAATTCTGAATACCATGTTTTGCGCATAAAATGGCTGCGCCCATAAAAATCTAATGGTGTATTGTAACCTTCAGACTCTCATGAAATGAAATAAGATCAGATTACTCCGAGAAACATTTAGACCTTCCCATAAAATTTGACCAATCGGAAACCGAGATATATAAAGAGAGTGGGAAGATACCTTTTACTGTGAGATTTGTGTTTCCAATTTGGCGTCGGTAGACGAAATAATTACGATTGACATACTTGGGTAGGATTGCTACGGATGATTTCGACAACAAAAGTAGGCGTGTTATACACCATTGTGTAGATAAATCAATTTAGATTTACGACATAACTAGTTTTAGTGGGGTTGACAACCGAGAAATCGGCATATAACGGAATTTCGCGACCGGCTGACATTTTTCAAAAATGCGAGTTAAGTACCTTGTGTTATATTAAGGTATATAGAAAAAAAAATTCAGAGACAAGTGCCTGTGCGATATGTATACAATTTGTATAATACCTTCACTTTATTTTAATAAACATTTTGTACTTTGATTCGACAAATATTCTTTATATTTGTATTTCCGAAACGTATGCATGTCATGTCTATTCAAACTTAACGCCTACACCAATCAGCTTGTCTTTTACCTGTTGGTGTAAAATGGCTTTTGTTTCTGCGGCAACTGTAAATTGTGTTTTGTCAAAGCTCGACACTTTTTTTTTATACAAGTAACCTGGAAATGAAAGTACGCATATTGAGATTTGCATTTCTTTACTCCATGTATTGTAAACTCTCGCTCACAGAAATGACGTACTACCAATTCATTTTGCTCCTTTTCCCTAATGAATTTGACTCCGCATCCAAAGCACAATATTGCCCTCGTTTGAAAAAGATAAATGATGTCAAATGGTTCCTCTTTATCCAAATGGTCAATTGCATCCAGAGTTGTTTGAATCAGAGACATATATACACATTTTCCATATTTTCACCCACTTTGATGCAATTTACAATTAAAAATCACTATTCAAGCTGTCGGCCATGTTCATTCTCTTCAATATAAAGACAGACACCTGTCCATGGCTACAGTTTATAAACTTGTTGGTCTTTTGTTGGGCAATGTATGACAAATATATGTTCAAAACCTCGCCCGTAATTATAAATTATGTAATTCATTGACCGCTCCCGACATGTGTAACTTCAATGCATATTTTAGCGGCGATCGATGTCTTTCAAAATTACTTTATTTTATCAATAGTACCGCTTAAGTCGACGTTAGGGGCCGTCTTGACCTTGTTGTGGGGTATGAATGATTTGTTCATTGTTGAAGACCCTACATCAACTGTCAAGATGAAGAACAGGAATAAAAGCCCTGTTCATTGATAATTTTCTATGTTTTCTATGTATTGTGTGCGATTTTGTCCCATGTACATTTACTCCATATCCTTTCATTTTCTATTGTCCATCTTTAGAGAATAATTGTTCCCAGCACATGAATTACTTTCCTATGACATACTGGAATTGTGTATAACAGTTGTTTTTTCCATATTTTCACCCACTTTGATGCAATTTACAATTAAAAATCACTATTCAAGCTGTCGGCCATGTTCATTCTCTTCAATATAAAGACAGACACCTGTCCATGGCTACAGTTTATAAACTTGTCCATCTTTAGAGAATAATTGTTCCCAGCACATGAATTACTTTCCTATGACATACTGGAATTGTGTATAACAGTTGTTTTTTCCATATTTCCACCCACTTTGATGCAATTTACAATTTAAAATCACTATTCAAGCTGTTGCCATGTTCATTCTCTTCAATATAAAGACAGACACCTGTCCATGGCTACAGTTTATAAACTTGTCCATCTTTAGAGAATAATTGTTCCCAGCACATGAATTACTTTCCTATGACATACTGGAATTGTGTATAACAGTTGTTTTTCCATATTTCCACCCACTTTGATGCAATTAATTTACAATTTAAAATCACTATTCAAGCTGTCGGCCATGTTCATTCTCTTCAATATAAAGACAGACACCTGTCCATGGCTACAGTTTATAAAATTGTCCATCTTTAAAGAACAATTGTACCCATCACAGGTATTCCTTTCCCAAGACATACTGGTTTTGTGTATACAAATTGTTTTTCATTATTTCCACCACTTTTTGATGACATTTACAATTTTATATATATTTACATTCAGTATCTGACAGCATTTTTTTAACAGGATCCTGCATGTTATAAAAGAACAAAGATGTTGATCAAATTTACCTAACAGTGCAGCATACAAGAGATGTAATATCGTACATGTGCTGAATTTAGGACTCCCAAGCCTTTCTGATTGAAAATAAGACTCCCTGGCAGACAGGAACAACTATTTGTTAGTGATGACTTTTTCAAATGTGACTGCACAGTCTTGTATTGGACCGATTACTACTATTAATGTGATACTTAAAATGGTTATGTAGGAGAGAAAATTACATGTGCTTATCCACCATATTATTGTTCATATATTATAGTTCATATGCCAAACTTGATGTACATGTGTATGTGATTTTGTGCAAGTGATGGTGACATCATTGAACTAAGAACAAATACAAGACTGCATTCAATCTATTGAATTTGAAGCAGAAGTGACACAGTGGCAGTTGTGCAGAGACTATATGGAAAAAATGCAAATAAATATCTTGTGTTCAACTTCATTTGTCTTCTTTACATTTACAAAGTATACATGTACATAGTTTTACATACATGTATAACAATATGATGATGTAGTATATGATTGCCAATGAGACAATGATTTACATGTATGACTATCATTGGAAGGCCACTCTATAATATCTTTGTACATCATGAGAATGGAAATGCTTCCTTTGTACCATAAAGGTAGCATAATGTAAAAAGAGAAAATGTTCATTTATTCAACAACACTCCTGTGAATATATAACTTGACAGTACTAAAGGCAAAATATTTCGTTTCACAAATTCTTTCCTCTCCTCGAAAGTAACATATTTAATTGTTTACATGAAATGACAAAATGTGTAGAATAAGAAGCAAGAAATGTTCACTCTACTTGTACACTAGTCGCTCATATTGGTCATCATCTATGTTTAACAATGGTGCCTGTTTATATTTATCTGTTGTGTTGTGTTGTTTCAGTTTACATGTCCTCATTCTGTGATCACTATTTCACTTCTCCTGTTTTGAAAAATGTTTATGCAAATATTTTCTGCAATAAATTGAAAAGGCACAGATGCTATGACTAAACAGAAATGTGAGGTATATGTCAATGAGACAACAACCCAACGACAAAAATATTCTTTGCACATCTATGAATGTTTAAAAATTCTTGTGGAGGTCAAAAGCACACAACGTGTACTTATATATCCGTGACCTGGTACATGTATGTACCTATTGATGCATTCCGTCCTAAACATAAGTTGTGTGAAGAGACCAAGCAGTTTATATGCTTATAAAAACTGATATTAAAATGACTTCCTGTATAACAAATTCCGGGAATGAGACACTATTTTATTTAAACCAGATGAGATATTAGTGGTAAAGGTTTGAACAGAAGCAGGAGATGTCAAGGGCAATACAAAAGTACAAGGTCGTGTAACACAGGAAAAATAACAAATGAAAAGAAAATAACAGCCCACATAGCACTGCACCGAAAATTACCTTGAACAACATAAACCCACAAAGATCAGATAAAACTTGTGTACAATTTTAAATCTTTCTAATTTCAAACTCGAGTTTCACTACCCGATAGGAAAGAGTAAAGGTAAGAATGTTGCAGTACTCCGGTGGTCTATGAAACAGAACATTAAAATTCTACAGTTCAGCAGAGTATTTTACTGTACTTATGATACACATTGTTTTTAATCAGAGTCTGTGATATTAAGTCTTAAAAAAACTACAAATAATGACAGATTCATATTCAATATTTCATGGCAGCAAAAAAGTGATTTCGACAACACTATAATGTACGCACTTCATTTAGGAAATTCATGCAAAGGTTCCACAGATAATTTAATTTTAGGTCAATCAAAATTAAACATTATAATTAAATTAAAACAGATATAAAATCAGTTTCCCACGAGACAAAATTCTACTGGCTACATATTTTTTATATATAAAAGTTGCTTTATTTCTTTTCTTGACATGTTAAATGACTATTTTTTCCTGATTGAATACTATAGTATAGCCCAGTGTTTCTGTTAAAATAAAGTTCTGGTCATGGTTAAAATAATATGTCAGAATTTGTTTAGTTGTAAAACAATTACCAAGTAATAATCCATTTAGAACTTCACCTCAGGCAAAATTCAGGTGATCGGAGGGCAATAAATTGCGTAATCGCACACCTGTGAATCCACAGTCACAACCCCAGTTAACACAAAATGTTTTTAAAATATATTGCACTATATCACAAAAATATCATAAAAAATATTTTATTGAGGTTAAATGTATGGCTGTACTAATGTGAATTACATATTTTAAGGAAATATTTTTATTGTATGTTTTAAAATATTTTTCTTAAACATCATTTTAATATCTAAATAACATAATAAAGATATTTTTCAATATTGAATGAAAACATCAGAACAACATTTAAAATACATTTTCCCAAATCGATTGGCTAATCATCCTTTCAAAATGTTTTATGAATGTTATATAAATGTTTTAAAAATATTTTAGGCATGTTTTACTGAAACATTTAAAATAAATGTGAAAAAAATATTTCAATAATGTTATATGTATGTAAAATGATAAAATGTTTTACAACATTTTAAATAATTTGAGTAAAACATTTTAACATCACAAAAATGTTTTCTGGATATTGAGGTTAAATGTATTGCTGTAATAATGTGAATAACATATTTTAGGAAAATATTTTAATTGAATGTTTTAAGACTGTTTTTCTTAAATATCATTTTTTATACTTAAATAACATAATAAATATATTTTTAATGTTATTTGAAAACATCTGGACCTGCATTGCTGTGTGTAATTGATTGAAATTTCAAACTATCTGCAAACAGAGAGTATAGCTGCAAGGCAAATGTAAAAATTGCTTGCACCGTCCTGGGCGCCTTATGGAGCTACATTTATGGTTAATCTAATTCCACCTATTTCACTCCAACTGTGTCTAGTTTGGAGCCTGTGGTCCCTCTTTTCAAAATTCTGGATCTGCATTTGAAAAACAACTGCTGTCATACTGATCTTTATCCCACATCTCCTTTTACAGTTGTCAGTTGATGACTGTGTAATCTACATATATTTTGGTTATTTTTGTCGGATTGATGCCTCGTTGACATAACCCCACTATTTCCTGTTTAAGATATCATTTTTATTCACAAATCTGATTTTTATTTAATGGTCCATTTTTTTATTTTGAAGTATTGCCTTGAACACGTTCCAATTTCTCATGGATTCACTTACAGAAAGGTATTCTTTTTTCAGATTTTAAATATCTTTGTGCATTTTATTTGGTCTTCGCATTGAACAAAACATTTTTGAGAAGTATTTCTTGATCTCTTGTTTGATCATGTGTAGCATCTGACATTTTTTTTCTGAACAGCTTTTTGACTGTTTTCTTTGTTGCCTTAGTCAACACTTTACAAGATAGCAACAATTAGAAATGCAAAACATTTATTCAATATTGTCATACATGTATCACTGTTCTTTTCAATTTTCCTCTTTTCCATTCTTTTATTTCTTTTGACATCTACTGGCTTCTGTAAAAAAAATGTAAACAAGTTAGTCCTTCTGTTCAGTGATTAACTAGTAGAGATTCAGCTAATTTCATCAAATTACATAAGAAACTTTTTTTCTTCAATTTAATCCAGTGGTTTCACAAAAATATATCGAAAGCGTCATCTAATCAGTGTTACTGGATTCAGAAGCAAAATTTGTAGCTATTTTATACATCTGTGGAGCTTGGGGTGTATGATTATTACAGGAGTCTACAACGGTAGAGTTCACCAGTTTATAAAATAAGACTACATGTATACAGTACAATACTCCCAATTGAGAGTAGGGCCTGTAACCTTTTCTTGGTCTTACAAAAAAAAAAAACAAGTCTCTTAATGGTTATTGCATATTTTAACGCAAATACATGTAATATAGATTGAGGATTTTAAAGAATAAATACCTTCACAAAATTTGCTCCTCCAGGATGGTTTGAATCATTTCTAAGCTTATATACTTCTGCATATCTTGAATATCCTTAATTTTGGCACTGCTAATTGATCCTACAAAAGTTAAAATAAACAAAATAAATAAAATACAGGTAAGAATAACTCGCATTGTATTAGTCAGCTACAAAGGCCACAACATTCAAAAATGAAAGACAATTCAAACAAGAAAACTAATGGCATAATTTATAACGTTTGACGAAAAACAAATATGTCAGAAATGAACCGACGACAACTGCTGAATCAAAGGCTCCTGATTTGGGATGGGCACATAAATAATTATCTACATTTAACTGGCCTGGGCTGAAGCCGTGTAGGGCTAAATACAAATTACAAGTAACATAAACAATAGGGGCGGATCCAGCCATTTTAAAAAGGGGGGTTCCCAACCCAGGATAAAGGGGTTCAACTATATGTCCCCATTCAAATGCATTGATCGTCCAAAAAAAAGGGGGGTTCCAACCCCCGGAACCCCCCTCTGGATTCGCCACTGAACAATATATTATAGCAGTGTGCACCAAAATCTTTTCCTACAACTAGTCCGAAGACAAATATTCAGACATTTTCCTTATATGTCTAAACAAAATTTTACAAAAATTTACTAGTCCGAATAAAATTTTACTAGTCTGGGCTAGTTGCTGACCATGCAGGCTGTTATAGAGGCAGCGGCACTTGAGTTATCACATAGCAAAAGCTTTGATAACCAGTGCGTGATGGGATTCCTTGACTAGTAGATACCTAGCCAGCGGTTGAGCTAGGAAAGTACTGCTTAAATAGCTCAGTCTGTTAAAGGGTTGACTTGTAACACTGAAGAGTGAAGTCCTGAAGGAGACAAGCTCACTGGTTACAAGTGATTTCATTTATGAAGTTGAAAATCATATAAATAACACTTATGTTTAACCCTTTTGTATAAATCTTAATATTTATGGGACATAAACATCATAACATATATGCACCGACTAAATCATCACCCCCTTTTGCATTGTGTTTGCTTAAATACACTCGTATTTATTCTTTAAATATATTAATCAAATTAACTAAGATATTTCCAGAAGCACTACAATGTTTTAAAATGTGAACTAGTGTCATATCTTACCAGTTTTAACGCATGATAAGGTAATTCTTTAGTTTGTACGTTTCCTTTGTCTTTGTTTACAGCATGGCGGTAAATAAAACTTCCGGTTACTGGTTTCAAAATTGTATCGGATCATGTTCGTTGGTCATCAGGAACAGTTAAATTTTAAATTTGTAAACGTTTGTTGTCGGCACTGGAACAGAAAATCCGGAAAATAGCAATACGTGCACTATATAAAGCTATATATGGGAAGTACCGCTTCATATCACCTTTAAGTTTCTGTCATTTGATAAAATAAAGTTTTTATTTAATAACCTAAATGAATGTTTGCATAATATTGTTTAAACATTTTCTATTAAATGTTTTTGCGTAAATGTTTTCATAATATTATTTTAAAATGTTGTTAAAATATTAGCAACAAAATGATTTGTAAATACATTTTCTCAATATTAAATGCGTAACATTTTAAAATGTTTTCATCAAATATTATAAAGAAATGTTGTTAAAATATCAAAAGGCATGTTATTAAAACATTTCATGAAACATTTTTAGAAAATGTTTAAAAACATAGGAACAACATTGTTAAGAATGTTTTACCCATATGCTTTTAAAATGTTTTTCAGAGGTCGAGCCTACATATCTTCTGAACATTTATAAAACATTCAAACAAAATATCTTAAAAAGTTATTGAAAACATTTTCATGAATATTTTTACATCATTGTAAAACATTTTCAAAAATGTTTTAAATAAATGTTTTAAAATACCGAAAAAATATCTACATAACATCACAAAAATATTTTTCGACAACGTTTTGAGAAGACATTTATACAACCTTATAAAATGTTTTGAAAATGTTTTGTGCTACCTGGGACTCTAAGGAAATAATGTACGGAAAATCGGACACATAATTTCACTGTGTAATTTAGAAGCAAACTTTAGCAAAGAAATGTTTCTTGTAATATCATGATCATTACCAGATTTTACTTTTAAATTAAAAGAAATGCCGAAAAAAGAAAAAATATTTTCTCAATGAAATACATTAAAAAAATACAACTATTTCAAGTAGTTTTTAGAAAAGAAATGATTTGATCTGAAATAAGTTTTCTTATTACTTTTCTTGATTAGCTATCGAGGTTATTCATCCCTGACTTGTTTACATGTTGTAGAATAATTATCGACGAGAATCTCATTCCGGGCCGCGTGTTTTAACGGGATTTCACGGAGTTGCCAATCTCTGTGTATATATGTCTCTGGTTTGAATGCTCCCTTGAACCATCGGACGTCTCTCTTCAACCAAAGTTGGTTTAGATTTATCTAATGGGGTTCTTCCACCTCTCCTTGGTTTTCACTTTTCCTTTCATCCCTGAACGGATACCCCAATCAATAGATTTGTTGTGTCAACATCATGTTTTACTTCTTTCGCCATTCAATAAACTTTTAAGGCAGCCATAGAATTCTCCTGCTGCTATTGAATGTGCGCAAATTTTAATGCTGTATACACTGAACAGTTGTTACATTTAATTTTACCAGAAGTTTTACTGCCGTGACCAAATGGGGTTCAACGTTCTCTATCTTTTGAGAGTGTCTAACATATACCCCTTCGAAGCCAGGCGTTTTAAGTATCGAATCTTGTGATTGTAGGAGACCTTCTGCCTTTTCAAACATCTCTTTGAGTAAATCTTCCGATATGCCTGAAATTTGTAATTGATAATCATCGTAGGAAATTCCTCGTTTTGATGAAACATTTGGACGAGTTTCTGGCTTTGGTAATGAGTGGTCAGATTTGCTCCTGTTTTCAGCGTGCTCGTTTATTAGTAAAACTTATCTAACAATTTTCTTCCCTGGACATTGGACTTCCAAAATTATTTAATTACTTGTTTTCTTTCTCCAGCGTTCAGCCCATTCCAAATATGTCTCTTTTCTTAAATAAGTATGTGTGGAAGCCAAATCATATGGTCCATTGGCATAAATTGCCATCTCAAACTCCTGTTGCTGACAAGTAACATACTCCTCCACTTTACGATTGAAAACTGGCAGAGTGACTTTACCTGATCTACCAACCCAGTCCTTAACATTGGTGTTTGTGCTTTCAACTCGGTTATTACTGAAATGACCATCAAGTTGTGCTTGGTCGGTGACTGCTTTGATGAGGTGTGATTTGAATTTTCAGACTCGTTTGAAATAAACCATGCGTGGAATGTAGGTACAAGATGGTCCCAAGTAGTTTTCAGATCTCTTAGGCGACTATCAAACTCCGATGTGGTCTCGCTATCAATAAGGCCTTTCTGGTACAACATGGAATCAACATTTGTGCCAAAGATGTCGGAAACTATATGCCTTATCGCAGGTGTTGCTGACTTCATTTCTTTCAGTTTATATTCAATATTTTCTTTCTTATGGGAAGCACACAACAAGTTTACGAAAGATTCTGAAGTGAAGGATACCGCAATAGCATTCATTGTCGCCTCATCACCATCTGAACCAATCGCCTGCATTTGGTATCTAAAATTTGGAATCATACGATTAAGTGCACTAAAAAATCTAAGATACGAATTTTCATCACGATGTGTATGGATAAAAGTTGGTCCCATTTCTAATGGGTGTCTTCCTTTGTATTTGCCGGAAGAATGGACAACTCTTAAATTTTCAAAGCATGTATTGGTAACATAGTAGTTTCCGATATTGAAGGTAGAGTCAACCGAAAAACAGAAAAATGAAGTTGATGAGTACAAAGGTATCTAAATCCATCAATTGTTTTCTGAAGCCAGCACATATTGTAAACTCTCTCCATCAGCTGCAAGTTCATGAACAAATGTACTTTCGCGTATCTGTGCTACCAAGTGTGTCAATTGGTCAGTCTTTGTAGCAGCCTTTGTTGATGATCTAATGTTGTAAATCTGTTGTAAATTACGTGGTTCTGAATAAGCGGAAGAACTGTATAATGGTCCACCAGCGTCATCAACAAGCTTCTTAAATAACAGTCGTGGTTTAGTTTCTCGTGTTTCTTCTTTTATATTATCTAAAACAGATAGATCAGTCTTGAAAAATGGTCGAGATTGATAATCTTTTGCATTTCCATGTGCTTTCATGACTATATCTCCTCTTCACTGTCTCTGTGTATGTACTGAACAACAGCGTACCTGGATTTGATGTTGTATTTAGAAGTAGCAGTAGAAATTATGCGCTGAAATGAAACCCGCGTTCGTTATATATTGCTTGGTGTGTTCCGTATTGACGCCTAAGGTAGTGCGTGTATGAAGACTTGTTACCTGGAACAACATTCTCTATTCTACCATCTCTGATGTCTACCCTGTAATAACTTCTAGGGATGCCGTGTTCCATACACCATTGTCATCAGCGTAAATTGACTTCTGGTCCACCTCATTTAAATCAACAATAAAACCGCATTATACCGTACACCTATTGGTTTCTTCTTGCAAATAAAGTCATTATCTACCTCCCAAAGCAAAGCTTAAAATCTCTTTGCAGTTAAACTAGTTGATGGTGTTGAATATATTGGTATTGTATTATGAAATTCTCTAACAGCCTTGTGAATACCATCTGATGACATCAAATCAGGTAGGCTATCTTCACTAGATTCAGATGAGATTTGAATTGCTGTTGTCACTGGAGTTTTCAGTACTTTTTTTCTTTTTTTTTGTTTGTCATCAGCTGTAACATCTGGTTGCTGAGAAACTGATGGTTGCAAAATCTCTGGAAAATGCGCATCCACTATCTGAATTTCATCATCAGTTGAAACCGGTTCTAGAGGTATAAGTGCTTCAAAGGAGTAGAACTACACAACGGGAAGCTTATGCTAGCCATAGGTTCATCAATACTTTCCATCTTTAATCTTTTACTGGTGAAAATCCAGCTGATTCCCCTACAAAACATACCGTTGAAATAAGATTACAACAATTGACATCAGTTTGAAAGCAGACTTTTTCTTGGTTAAATGGCCATACGATGACTTATAAATGCTTATACCTCTATCATTTGAATTCTGGTGTAAAGTTGTCCAACCTGTATGAAATACAGATCTTGTGTTCATGCTTCGCTTTTAAGTAATAACGCATGTTATCTTGGACACAGGATCTGCTTCTCTTTCATAAAAAGTTTTATACGACAAAACAATCGGAAGTTAAACTTATTTGTTCATGACTTGCAGTATTTTTCCCTTTAGATATTTTGGTGAATCAGTTGTACTTTTTGGAAATCATACTACATCTTCTTATTTTTACAAGCGTCGGAAAACTCATCATTCTAGTATTTCATGATTTGGTTCAGTATACCCCGGAATGTTCGGTCAAAACAATCTTCTGGTTTCCAAGATCGTATTTTGGTATCATGTGAACTAAATTAAGAAGATTGAATAAGAAAGGGAAATGTGTCAAAGAGACAACAACCAGACCAAGGAGTAGAAAACAGTCTAACCATATTTAATGAAGCGAAGGATCCCGCACCCACAGGCGGGCTTCAGCCGGTTCCTTTACAATGCATACTTAGTTAGTTTTCTCGTTTGAACTGTTTTACATTCGTCATTTCGGGGCCTTTTATAGCTGACTATGCGGTATGGGCTTTGCTTATTGTTGAAGGCCGCACAGTGATCTATAGTTGTTAATCTCTGTGTCATTTGGTCTCTTGTGAAGAGTTGTCTAATTGGCAATCACACCACATCTTCTTTTTATATTGTTCAGCGAAATGAACGCACACTAAAGTTTGAAACATACAGATGAACCAAAATTGAAATAAAAGCATACAAGACTTTGTATATTTCTTATTTTTATAACAAAGGCTAAGGGTTCCCGACTTGAAACAGGCGCAAAATGCGACGGAATTAAAGATGTTTTATAAGATCGCAACCCTTCCCCTTTACCTCTAGCCAATGTGGAATAAACAAACCCATAGCGATCACAGGCGCTTATGGATTGGATCCCCTTTTTATTTTTGTGTTTATCTTTTTAATTGAAAATATTTTAAAGTGTTCAAGGGCTTGTCAATGCGTTTTAATAATATAAGTATAGAGGGGAAATATATAACTACTTATATTGTTAAAAGCACTGACAAGACCTTTAACACTTCAAATAAGTTAAAATAGGTTAATAAAAGTTGAAATATAAAAAATATTTTCAAACTAGACAAAGTGATGCCCCACAATCCACTCTGAAGTAACTGTATTATAACAAAGTCAATGTAGGACTTTCTTTGAGATATTATTGTGTCTTGGAGACACAGATGATGCCCCACAGATGCAAAGTGTTATTTGGGAAATGTTATGCACCTGTTATGCATGTATATACTCCAAAAAATGACAAAGTTCAACTATCTCCCAAAAGAGCAAATATTAATAAAAATCAAAACCCTGACCACATGCACAGTCACCTTTAATATATGTACAAACAGCCAGCAAAGTGAAAACTTCCTAGCATTGAAACTGTAGGAGGAGGTATCCGGAAACGCTATGCACCTCTTGCAAGTATATACTCCAAAAATGACAAAGTTCAACTATCTCCTAAAAGAGCAAATTTTATTAAAAATCAAAACCCTGACCACATGTACACCTTCAATATATGTACAAACAGCTCGCAAAGTGAAAACTTCCTAGCGTTAAAACTGTTGGAGGAGTTATCCGGAATAACTATACACCTATAATGGGACGGACGGACGGACGGACGGACGGACAGACGGACGGACAGGGGTAAAACAATATGCCCCCAAACTTTTAGTTGTGGGGCATAAAAAAGGGGGTCCACTCCAGAAGCACCTGTGATAGCGATACGCTCAGAAGTCCGAGTCTGATGTTAGAAAAGGTAATCGAATTATATATGCAAAATGACAGAACAACTAGCAGTTATACTGGCGTGTCCGCTCCAGACCCAAAATAATTACCCGATTGATGCTGAAAAATAAACTAGAAATCGGTCTAAACTTTGTATGTTTCAGTGATGGTGTCACAGTTAACCCTGTATAGCATGTTCTATCTTTGACAGTTGACTATGTGCATTGTTGTGTATACACATTCTTCCGGGTAAATTCAAAATGGTACTGCATGTGAGCAAAACTTTTACCCACGCCAAAGGCAATTATAAAAAGAACATAGTTCCAATGTCCCCCGCGTTGCACATATTTCGCCTATCAAAGGTTATATAAAGTCCAAGGGGCATCACTCTTTTATAAAATCTATCTGTCCGAGATAGTGCTGAAATAAACCTATAACATATGTTTCTTAAAATGCTTGCAAGAATTGTACCTTTGAGAGGCGTAACAAGGCCATTTTCCATAAAAGTATTTTTCCAAGGGCATAACTCTTTTTAAAAGTCAATCGGCACCAATTTTAGAACTCGTCCAAGATATTGCCGATATTAACCTAGAGTATAAATTTTATAAAATTGTGCCAAGAATTGTACCCGTGAGAGTGCTAATAATACCGGACGGATGGACAGACGGACGGACGCCCGGTATTTCTATGTCCCCGCAAAGCGTGGCGGGAGGGGGATAAAGATATCTATATAAATATATAAACTCAAAATAAGAGTTGCACAACGGCATGCTTTTGTAAATAAATTAAAAGAACGTAGAATAAATATATATCACGCGTCAGTAACTGACAGGAATCGTAAACGGCATACATCGCCATGGGTATCTATCTACTGTACAATTGTCACCGTCAGAAAAATGTGTTTTAATGCGAAAGATATTCAGAATTTATTCAACATGGATATCTACTCACCGAGCTATAGTCCTATATTGCGGTGTCTTCTGCAGGAAGATCGCTAAAGAAAAATAGACGACTGTTGTTAACAAGTTAAAGTGACGAGACAACTTTAAGACTAAACAATACAAGTTTATTGTCATCAGCTCAATTCAGGGCTTTTGAAGGCAAGGGCCATGGGGCCATTTGCCCATCAACATTGAAAAGGGCCCTTTCTCAAATTTTATATGGAATATTAAGGAAAGGCCCACTTTATTTTGAATTTCAATAAAAGCTGAAAATGGCCCTTCCATAAAATCCTTCCAAATCCATGGCGTATACTAAAGTTATATTTGCAAAAGTGCTAAAACTAGATTACAGGATTTCAGTATTACCATTCATGAATGATTATTATATTGATCTATGTTCGTGGAATCGCTTAACAATAACAAATCGAGAAAAATGTAATCGCTTGGACTCAATTTTTTCCCCACCAAAGTGACTATATATATATATATTTATCTTATCTTATCTTATCTTATATATATATGCCATCTTGGCCTTTTTTAAAACGGTTTACTTAATTAAGGAATTTGGGGCAACCATTTGATATTTGATTTGGTGGCTGGGAGAGGGGGTTAGACGATTGACCTATAGACCTTCCATTTTCATCTTGCCGCTACCTACGCATAAAGTTGTGAATGGAAATTGGAATGCATCAACGAGACGACAACCCAACCAACGAGCATAAAACAACACAAGGCCCAAAATCCCACACCCGGAGGCGGTTTGCATGCATATTTTTCCCGTGACTTTGCCGAACGAAAACTTATTTGCTCTATTGTACATAATTGTTTCTTGCATTTTATGTTGCAAATATTCATTATCTTAAAATTTCTGTCTTAGCAAGTAGCAAGTTTTTCTTTTAGTTTCAGCTTTACCAGGATAGACTAGGATATTTATTTTTAAGATCTTCATCAATCCCACCCTTTGGAGGGGATTGGTTTTACCTCAATACTTTTTCAAACTTTTCAGAAACAAACTAAATGACAGTGCATTAGGGGACGACCATTTGATTTTCAGAGCGAAAAGGGTGGGATATTGATGAAGATCTTGAAAATGAATATATTCCGTACTAATCTGGCGGTAAAGCTGAAAATAAACCAAAACTTGCTACTAGCATTACAACAATAGGTGGATGGTCAGTGCCAGGGACCTATAATACATTACATGTATTATAGGTCCCTGTCAGTGCGTAGCGGGATTAACCATTGAAAAGATCTTAAAATATATCATACCTTTGTTCGTGCTTTTCATCCATACTGCTCTCATAATTGTATTTAATTCATCTTGGGTCTTTAATTTTAAGAAACGAAATCAACATAAATATTATTTTACATTAGCTGTTCTCATTGATTTTGAAAAGGCATATGATAGTGTTTGGAGAGAAGACCTACTTGTAAAATTGCACCAATATTAACAGTTTTATTTGTATTAATATTAATATTGTTTATAAAATTATTATAATTATAAAATATTATAATTTCACCAATTCTTTTAATATCTTTGTTATTGACCTTTTTGAAAAAGTAAAGGCTGGTAAATGCAAATTTGCTGATGATAGTACCTTTTGGAATACTGGTAATGATTTAGAGGAATTAAAATTAAAGACCCAAGATGAATTAAATACAATTATGAATTGGAGCAAAAATGGAGAATTAATATTAATACAAATAAAACAGAATACTGCATTTTTTCAAGAAATAAAATACATCCAGGAAAAGTAAATCTTGTATTAGGCAACCAAAAAGTTAAATACAATCCTAATCCCAAATTATTAGGAGTTACACTCGATGAAAAACTTACCTTCAGCGAACATATTAACAACATAGAAAAGAAAGCTGGAAAATCTCTCGGTATTTTAAGAGAAATAAAAGGAATTGGTAATATAAAGTCAAAATTTCTAATTCAAGTCTATAATAGTATTATAGGTTCCATTTTTCTTTACGCAAGCTGTATTTGGCAAACAGGAAAGGAAGAACACCTTAAAAATTAAATACTATTCAAAGAAAGGGTTTGTCTATTTGTCTTGGAGTATCTTCAACGGCCAGTTTGGAGGTACTTCAAGTTATGGCAGGAGTGCTTCCATTAGATCTTAGAAGAGAAGAAATGGCAATTAGAGATATTGCCAAACTAAATTCATATTCAACCAAAATCCCTATCAGAAACAAAATAGATGAATGGAAAAACAAACCAACAGTTGACAAGTTCATATCACCTTTAGGCTTAATGTTACACCAAGCAAAAAACTTGAAAGAAGAAACTGATATTAGTATTGATGACATAGAGCCAGAATATCAATTTAATGGTCTACAAGCATCAAAATCTCCACCAGAATATTGGCGCACTTTGGGTTCCTCAAAAAATAGAACAAAAGAACAAGAAATTACAGGAAAAAAATTAATATTAAACAAACTTAACACGGTATCTCCTTCAACAGTGGTTGCATTTACAGACGATTCTTGCCAGTCCAACCTTGGACCTTGTGGAGCAGGTGCAATTGTAATATTTAATAATACAGAAACAGAATTAAAACAACCAGTATCAAAAGAGGTTCTATTCTTTTAGCTGAGCTAGTAGCAATAAAATTAGTTTTGGATTATATTAGCAGGGGGCAAGGGGTTCCAATAACAGCAAAACAGTAAATTGATTTGGCTTAAAACAGATAACAAGGAATTGAAAAGGATAAAACAGATAACAGTAAATGAAATATTCAAATCAGTCGGGTCCAGGAAAATCCAGTATTATACTATCTTATTATAATCCTTTGTAATGAATTCCATTTTCTATGAACATGTTTTAGAGTTATATATCTAGAATTGGTCTACTCAATGTATGATAATAATTTATATGCTCCCGCGACAAAATGATGAGGCCGGCATGTCCGTCCTTCTATCAGTTCGTCCGTCCGTCCCGATTAGGATAAATTGTTTTTCTGGCTATCTTCTCCTACAGTTTTGGAGGTACAACTTTAATATTTAGGATGTTCATACACATAATGAAGGTGTGCATGACAACTGGATTTTGATTTTTCAAATATTCTGAAAATGAGAGGTAGTTGTACTTGGTCAATTTTTGGTACTAGCTGCATAAAGAGATCATGGTTTGTCCTGCTATCTCCTCCTACAGTTTTGGAGATATAGCTTTAATATTTTGTAGGATGTTCATACACATAATGGAGGTGTGCATGGCCACAGGATTTTGATTTCTTTTAAATATTTTGAAAATGACAGGTAGTTGGACGTCATTTTTGTTGTTGTAAAAGCTGCATAAAGAAATTTTGATTTCATAAGAAAATAAATGAGGAATATGTACATGTAACACAGATGATGCCCCCGCTTGCATATCATCTTAAGTTAAAAAGGGACATAACTGAAGAACGTTTAAAGTGACACTAACAAAATTTGTACTTGATTAATACAAATCAATCAATCATTCAATCAACTTGATCTGAGTTTTGTAGTAATAAGCATTGTGTATAAGTTTCATTTCATTTGGTTGAGGCAAACTAAAGTAAGTGAACGGAAACGAAAAATTCAGCAATTTTTTCATTTGTAAAGGGCATAACTCTAGAAAAGTTAAAGTGAAACCACCAAAATTCAAATTTAATCCCTATTTTGTGGTAATAAGCATTGTGTATAAGTTTCATAAGATTTGATTGAGGCTAACTTAAGTTAGAGATCGGAAACAAAAATTCAGCAATTTTCCATTTGTAAAGGGGCATAACTTTAGAACGGTTAAAGTGACATCACCAAAATTCAAACTTGATCTGCATTTTGTGGTAATAAGCATTGTGTATATGTTTCATTACATTTGGTTGAGGGAAACTAAAGTAAGAGAATGGAAACGGAAAATTCATCAATTTTTCCATTTGTATAGGGGCATAACACCAAAATAGTTAAAGTGACGCCACCAAAATTCAAATTTGATCTGTGTTTTGTGGTAATAAGCATTGTGTATAAGTTTCATAATATTTGGTTGAGGCAAACTAAAGTCAGAGAACGGAAACCAACTATGGGCGTACGGACGGACGTTCGGATGTACAGACATACAGACGGACAAGGGTAAAACTTAAAACCCTTGCCCCCTCTTAGCAGAGTTGAAAATAAAACCATAATAGAAGAAGTAAAAATATTTTCAGACAGTCAATCAGCTATTGGAATATTATCATTAAACTGGAAAATTGAAAATCACAGATCCACTTCTCATGAAATAATCTCTTATTAAATCTATCCAAAACACCATGGAATAAAAATTAATTTTGAATGGACCCCAGGACATGCAGATGTCAGAGGAAATGAAATAGCTGATAAACTAGCTAAAGAAGCAGCTAAAGAGGCGAATGAAATTGAAAAGAAGCCCACATTACCGTAACAAAACAAGATATTAAAACAGCAGCAAGGATTTTAGTAAATAAAAATGGCAACATCGTTGGGACAATCATGTACAAGAATTACGGACATTTCAAGGCGAGATAACTCGTGTTACTTTTCTATTCTGGTTCCTATCTTGTTATCATCGTCTGGTGACCAGTAGATAAGAATAGATAACTCCCTAAACGAACACCCCGCCAATAGATGTCACTTTGACGTTATGCCTATAGGGTAATTTATGATATTAGCAGTTATACGATAATTCCGAACGCAGTTGGATTTAAGAAAGAAACCCGCGTACACTATACACAGATGAATGATGAAGAAATTGCCGATAGAAAAGAAATAATTAAAAAGAAAAGTTTTGCATGCCCTATGATGCAGAAAGAATATTTTCTGTGAACGATGGTTCAAAAGAGATACGTTTACATGTTATTATATTTCCTATATTTATAATATATGTATATCTGTTGATCAATACATTTTTAATTTTTTTCTTAATCTAGTAAATTTTCTTATTGTATGAAATTTGTAACCCTGTTTATACTACACGACCTTTTCGGAAGCTTTAAGATAGTCCAAATAATTTATCATCGGTGTTTCTGATTTTAACAAGTTCAATAAAAGAAACCTTTTAAAGCCGCAGGCAAACTGATCTATCCCTGTATATTTCTTTATAATTGAGTTAGATGAAAATCCAATATACAAATCCTTTCAACATCAAGCAGGCTTGAGTATTATCTAGATTATGTTTTATATATAAAAAAAATAGCATTTAACTATTCAACGTGATTCTGGAAAAGGATAGACAATTTATGAATATGACGAAGACATAATCTTTCAATCAGTTTAATTGAAGTGTGGAGCTGGCATGTCAGTTATTGCTAGTAGTCCTTTAGTTAATTTATCATGTATCATTGTCATTTTGCTTAGTGTCTTTTGTTATCTATTCTGACATCGGACTCGGACTTCTTTTAAACTGAGTTTTACTGTGCGTATTGCTGTGTTTTGTTTATTCTACATAGGCTAGAGGTATAGAGGAGGTTGAAATCTCATAAAACATTATAAATAAAAGCTACAGAAAGGCAATATCATAAATATGACAAGATGTACATTACTGTCAATTTTAGATTTTATTTGATATGGGTAGGTCACATGTATTCGATATTGACATTGTATAAGCCAGATGTATACTCCATGCTGAATTTTATTTGATCTAGGTAACACGTAAAATCATTAACACCTGTGAATTAAATTGTAATATTTTCCTATCCTCTAGGAACATAAAATTTACTAAATAAAACCGCAGACTTTCTCCTTAAAGTTGGGGGCATATATAATTGTTTTACCCTGTCCGTCCGTCCGTCCCATTATGGGTATTTAGTTATTAAATTTAACTCCTTCTACATAGATATAGGAAGATGTGGTGTAAGTGCCAATGAGACAACTCTCCATCCAAATAACAATTTATAAAAGTAAACCATTATAGGTCAATGTACGGCCTTCAACACGGAGCCTTGGCTCACACCGAACAACAAGCTATAAAGGGCCCCAAAAGTACTAGTGTAAAACTATTCAAACGGTAAAACCAACGGTCTAGTATATATAAAAACGAGAAACGAGAAACATATATAAATTACATAAACAAACGACAACTACTGTACATCAGATTCCTGACTTAGGACAGGTGCAAACATTTGCAGCGGGATTAAACGTTTTAATGGTACCAAACCTTCTCCCTTTTTCTGAAACAATAGTATAACATCACAACATAGAAAACACACGATAAAACATCAATTGGAAGGCTTAACTCAATCAAAACGTAAATTAACACACTATGAACGAATAAATTCGATCTGTGATACCTGAAAGTAAATACATAGTTAATAAAATATTAGGGACAAACATTCAAGGCCAAAAGCAAACAAACAAGTCCAAATAAAGCCATGGCAAAACACTACCGCGAAATATTAAACCCTTAGAAAATAATCACTTTTGAAAAACCGGTTTTCATAATATATACAGGTAAATGAAAAATAACTTTGTCGTTTTAGGTATACTTTTTCTGTCTATATAAAATCTTCCAATAACTAGGAATACCAAGAAAGGTCTGTCATATAAATACCTAATTTAACACTAGATACATAAGGGTAAATATCAACAATAAAACTTCCTGTACAGATTAAAGGAGAATAATCTTGATGTTAATACAAATGTAGTACGAAGAAGTGAAAATTAGTAGATATTCCAAATAATCAAAGCTGGTATACAGACAAGATCCATATTAATATAAAATAACAAAAAGTATTAAAAATAGTATCAACAGGTCGAATTAAAAGAAAGTACGATTTGAGAGTACTCGCAGTTACTGACAGCTAGTTAAAAGCCAAAAACAATTAATGATAAAAATCATGCATCAGAGACTAAAATCAACTAAAACACATCCCAGGATTTAGTATTTTAACGTCATGAACAGTCAGAGAAGACATGACTTGTGCAATGCCAAAATAAATGTATCGACAGGTAGTAGGATAGTGAGGAGCTACTTCTTAAGAGATAAAATTAACGTGTGTGTCTCTAAACATCCCGCCTCAAAAGAAGATACAACTTAGTTATGTTTTAATTTGCTAATGACAAAATCGATATTAGTGCCAATGTAAACTATATTCAGAGATCTAATTACAATATTGGTACGATAACCCTTACTTATAAGTTTGTTGAAAGGTTCGATGAGTTTACACGGATCACATAGTGATTTCCTCGCTTTAAGTACAATATTACCGTAAAATTTAGGATGTGAAATACCATTTTAATAAGTTTTCTACAGGTACAGCCAAATTTACTAATCAAATCTTTGTATCTATGAAAGAATTTAGTAAAAGTTTTAAGTAATTTATGGTATCGAAATCCCTGACACAATAATTTCCCAGTGATGCATTGATTACGTTCGTTAAAATCTATGACATCAGAACACACACGGGCATACCGAACGAGTTGGGATATATAAACACTGTATGATGGAGCCAAAGGCACATCGCCGTCTAAAAATGGAAAATTAACAATAGGAAATGAAAAATCGTCTCTTTTGTCGTAAATTTTAGTATGTAGTTTCCCGTTAGAAATTGAAATGTCTAAATCTAGAAAAGGGCAACTGCTGCTGTTTATGTTAGATTTACAGTTTGAATACTAGAAAGTTTTACGTCAATTGCTGGCTGGTTTAGTGGTTTGTACATATATTGAAGGTGTGCATGTGGTCAGGGTTTAATATTTGCTCTTTTGGGAGATAGTTGAAATTATTTTAAAATAACACTTTGCATCTGCGGGGGCATCATTTGTGTCTCCCAGACACAATTAAATCTCAGATAAAGTGTTACATTGTCTTTGTTATGATACAGTTACTTCAGAGTGAAGTGCGGGGCATCACTTTGTCTAGTTAATTTTATAATTATTTTTTTGTTGTAATTAATCTTATTTGAAAATATTCGTTCATATTTCAGCCGTATCTCAATTTTTTTTTTTCACTTTATAAAATGAGTTTATATGTGTTACCCTATATTCTTATGTGTAGAATACTCTTAAACATAAGAATAGAGGGCAACATATATAAATTATTGTTAAATCGTATTGATAAGAGTTTGAACACTTTAGACAAGGTAAAAAGTTGATGTGAAAAGACTATTTTCAAATTATAAATTAACTGCAAAAAAAAAAGGGGTCTCCCAACAAGCTCTTGTGCATGGACTACTATATTTTCAATATAATACTTCAATGATAAGATAAAATAGTAACATATGGTATTGAATAGTGATACAGCACCGGGAAGGATATGCCGTGGCACCATGGGACGCTTATACAATATACTATGTAAATATTGACACATTCGTGTTTATATGTTAGCTGAGATCGATAATTATGGAGCTTTCGAGGACTTCGATGTTTTCGTCATTTGTATTATTAAATGACATTTTATGAATATATATACTAAACAATAAGATTAATGTATGAAGGAGAACATAAAGATAGCATATCCTAACAATGATTTTGATGCTATGATATCTTACTGTATACATTCAAAATACTTGCATTTACTTCTTTGATCATTTCTTATAATGATAAGAATAATATTCCTATACCTTTTCATTATACAAAACTTGTATAAAATTTTGTATGTTTTGTCTGGAGGACAATGACCGTATGGGGGCGGCGTGACTTTTACCCGATATACCCCAACATACCTCAAAAAGCAGTTTAAACATAATTTGGTTGAATAATAATGTTACACTGGGTATTTAAATGTTATTTTAACGACACTAATACTTTATTTTATGAATATATTTAATTTTAAATCACTTTTTTCCTCGTAACTTGTTCTGTTCATGTCAGCCGCTTACGATCACAAAATGACTTTTTACCCCAATATACCCAAATATACTCCAATAAACAGTTTCAGTACAATTTTCATGTTAAGGAATGATATTACATGCAAATATATTAAAATTTAACATAACTGTTTACATTTTTGTGCATTTAGAGGCTTTTAAAACAGTACTTTATTCATGTATTGACGAAGGTTACACTAAAAACCAGAACGAACGAACATAAAAATATAACGGTAAAATTTTGCAATTTCGTTTTTCTCCCTTAAAAGTTGGAGATTGTAAATGCATTTTGTGTTTTGTTTTCTCTTAAAAATAAGATAATGTTTTTTTCTAAAATAAAACTCGAATTTTTTTCTCAAATTTTGAAATGTTTTTCTCAAATATTTGTTTTCTTTGAAAATAATATATAATCCCAAGGATTTGTATAGTTAGCTATACAAATCCTTGATAATCCTGATATGTTTCACATTTAAAGTTTTCTTTTATGTTTATAAAATGTTTCAGTGTATCTTTCACTCAGTTAGGACATTGGTCAGCGGAAATTCAATGTTGGTCAGGTCGGTGTGTTCATGTTTCTCGGACCAACATCTGAAATATTTTGTCATGCCAAGAAATCCTTGCTCCAAACTCCGATGGACCTCCTACGGCATCCATTAGTAGTTAAAGATTAAATAAAAAAATTTGAACCTTTCAAATGTAGCGTTTAAAAAATTAAAATATTCTTGTGGAACACCCCCAACCCCCTTTTTTGCTATCTCCATTTTCAACTCTCGAATCAGTGGCGGATCCGGGGGTGTTTTCCGGGGTTGGAACCCCTTTTTGGACGATCAATGCATTTGAATGGGGACATATAGTTGTAACCTCCCTTTATCCTGGGTTGGGAACCCTTCTTTTGGAAAATGACGCTATCAGCTATGTTTCCGATACCATTGACCAGAACTAACGGAAGTTGATTATGCCTCCGCCTACCGCACTCGGTTTCATATTTACTATTTTACCTGCTAACCTGAATAATTCAGTCCCTCCCGTAATCGATCTCTCCTACTTCCGAGTTCTGATCCGGCCAAAACAGGATTTCGGAACGTCTCTAGTTTTAGATCGTAATTAAGTCACGATAAACTCAAACTGAAAGTAAACAGTTGTTTGTACGCAGTTTTATTTACTCACCATAAACAAGCTGAAACGTTCAGTATGGCATATATTTTAGGTTAAAGACGGTCCCATTCATTTGAAAAGCATTTTGAAAGTAGACGATGGAATTATTTCAGGTTTGGGGAACGAGTAAATTATCACAAAGTTCATTTCTTGACGACCTCATAATTTCATCATAACGATGGTACAAATCGATTTTTACTGTTTACTTTCGCTTCTCATGTTTTGTAAACGGTCTTTTATTTTTAAACCCGAACCAGGCATATGCATTCTGTAATTGCGCAAATCTTCGTTCTTTGGTCAATTGGCTTATGGATAGTTGTATCAATTTCAACTCTTACATTATTTTTTTTAAATATATTTGCATTACACATGCAATGGCAGTACCTTTCAATCACTATTTATGTGTTGTGTCTAAATTAAAGTTGTAACACTTTATAGTGACTGGAAAGGGTAGAAAATTCATCAGATGAGAAAAGGCTGAAGATACATGGAAACGGCACCAAATCATTAGATATTGCATCTTGTAAAAGAAACTGAGATTTGGATAGTTCCACTTCAAGGTAAAAATGTTTATCTCTTGAGAAATGAAATAAAAAATATTGTAACACTGTAGTTAATTAATAACGATACTATTACATGTATTTATGTATTGGCCTTATTGTTGGTCCTCGGCCAGCAGTATTGGCCTTCGACCGCCTCAGACCAATACACCAAGACATGATCCAATAACAAGGACAATACAGAAATACTTGCGCAATAATATTTTAGAATGACAGTATGGTTCAGTAGCGGAATCAGCCCCTCAACTACTTTTTACATAAATATTAACTTCTGGCTTCAACTCCTTGTTCGTCTTGTCTGGAGATCTTGTTGTAGTTCCAGTTAGGCAAGCATTTTAGAGACATATCCGTCCATCCTCTCTTGACTTGTAATTTCTGGTGATAGATTTTGCTGCTTGACGTTGTATCCTTTCAAGCTTGTTTTTCTGTTACCGTGTAGGGGTCCCATACTATGGCTCCATATTAAATTGTAAGATCCATTCCTAAAGGTCTAGATCATTGTTCAAATCTGACACAAATTTCAATAACTGGAATGCTACCCAAGTTGAATATATGGTGACCTACTAGAACAGCATTATCACTATTGAAATTGTGTTTAATACCATGATTGTTCAATGTCATTAACTTAAATGGAGACAGACATTTGACCTAAAAGGTGGTGTGGGAGTGCAAAATAAAAAAACTAACTGACTATGATATATGGTTAAAGAATGAATATCAATTACATGGGTCAACATGGTCAAGGGCAGAGTTGTTATGAAATAACAATATGGCAGAGAAGTGGTTTCAAGTTTCATATAAAGCGACCTGACTGACATGAAATAAAAATCAAAGGAGTATCCCTATTTGTCTAATCTTCAAGGTTAAATAAAACTAGTAAAACAATATTATACTATTGTCTAAATCTACAGAAATATAATTTGCTTCAAGTAACAGAAATAACTAGGTCACTAGTAACTTATTTAATGAGTATGTGGGGTATAAGAGCTTGATAACAACAGGCTCATCATAATCATTTGGTTTGAAAAGGATACAAGTAGTCTATATTCTTGATTTAGAAAATGTAATTGCAAGACAAAATCACATTACTTAGAATACTTTAGATCATTCAGGTCTTTATTTATATGTACAAAAGAACAGCCAGTAGTCATTGGATATTGTAGATCATTCAAATAGACTTGACCTATTTATTAGTACAAAAGAACAGCCAGTAGTCATTAGATATTGTAGATCATTCTGGTAGTCTTGACCTTTTATTTATAGAAAAAACAGCCAGTAGTCATTGGATACTGTAGATCATTCAGGTAGTCTTGACCTATACATTTGTACTAAAAACAGCCAGTTGTCATCTTCACATAACACACACATATACGAATATCAATTATATGCTTACGAGACATGTTGAAATGTTAAACTAATTACAGTATGTGAAAATCAAGACTTGCATAAAAATATCACAATATTAGAGACAGTGGCGTCATTTTCCTCAGAGCTTTCAGCTCTTTGATTAAAATGGCTGGATCCGCCCCTACGAATTAAGCTTTTAATCTAATTAAAATTAAAACCTTGCTTTCTAACCGATCTATTCATGTACCGGACCGGCAACTCTCGTTATTTTATAAGAAAATCTACAATGCCGTTATACACATGCATGTTGTCTGCTTGGAGTCTCCGCACAGGCACTTGTCTCAGAATGAATACCGAATATGGAAAGTGGAACTACAATTCAAAACATAAAAGTCCGAAGGCACATAGAAGAAAATTAAGTTTGGTTTTTTTTTGCAAAGGGTTCCGGGGTAACACTCCCTGTGTTCAAAATATACATGAAATATTTGCCACTGCACCTAGTCTATTCTATGAATTCTATAACCTCGAGTTTTCGATCTGTTGCATGCCAAGAAATCCTTGAAACTCCAGTGGACCTACTACGGCACCCATTAGTAGATTAGATTTCATTCAACAAATTAATTTATGACCTGCATGTATGTATCGCTTTGAACACGGACATATACCAGGATGCTGTTGATTAAGGGTGCGTCTAAACACTGCTAAGGAGTCCTTAGTGCACTAAGGACTTATGATATGCCACTAAGGACTATTAATTACCTTTAATGTCTTTTCATATTATGGTAGATATTGATATTTAATGCATAAATTTCAAATTTTATAGAAAAATAATCATAAATAAATGAGTTATTCAACATTGTGTAGACACGTGCCTGTTTTTCTTTGATATGCCGAAAATCAATGAACCGTTAGACACGTGTCAAATTACATAACTGATTGTTTAATTGACAAAATTGGAAAAGTTGGATACTAATAAATGAATTGTTTTTCAGATTATATTTCAGTGATCAATTTTGATTTGACTTCGCACTGAATAAGTTGTTAAAATTTTATTCATGTTTTTTTTTTTTTTCAGATTCTCAAGAGTATTTTGTAATTATTTTTGTAAATTAGATCTGTTTCAGAGCAATTTATCTAAATTTATTTTCATATATGAAGACGTTAAGCAATGTATTACTAGTCAAAACGAAATCAATAAGATAATAAATCTTTACTACATGCAGAGACATATAATACATTATAGGCAGTGGCTATTCGTCCGGCTAGCCGGACAAATAGTCAAAATGTCTATTCATCCGGCAAGCCGGACAAATAGCATTTTACGGTATTTTGTTATTTGTCCGGCCAAAAATATAATGGTGGAGATATAACATTGTGATTTAAGGAGATAAACAAACGCTGAGCTGAGTAATGAGAATATTGTCTAAAATCGTATATCAACATCTACAATGTATGCAGCAAATACACTTTTGAATTAGTTACTTAGTGTCTTAATTGGCAAAAAATGTGCAAATTATTTCCATTCATTCACTAAAACAAATCAAAATGCAAATGAATAGACTACAAAGTATACATTTTATTCAGATTTTTTTATTCTAAAGGAGTTTGGGGAGGGCAAAAGACTCATCTTTTATTTGTTCTACCTATGAATTTCATGTAAGGTAAAGAGTATGACCACTGATTATTGGCTTCAATAGACATCTATGATTGCAAAAGAAGATTCCGAATTTATTGTTTCCTTGAAGTTTGGTTCAAATCAGGTCGTCAAATGATTTTCAGACACGATTTTTTTTTAATTTAAAATGCTCGGGGATTTTTAACTCATAGGAAATAAGAGAGAACGGTAGGCACGTGTAACCTTCGCCAAAAGTAAGATTGTGTTTACGATAGAAAAATATAGAAAAAAATTGTATTAAGTTAAACAGAATAAAAAAGGGGGTTACCCCAGCCCTGGTATCCTATTCGAGTCACGGTATATCAGTGCATGTTCATAGATCGCCGTAGTAGTAGAAATTAGAAATAATGCATCCAAGCATATTTGATTTAGTCATTATCCGAATGCGTTTTGCCTCCATGGGGTAAATTAGCCATTTCAGTTTGATGTCAGGCTTTATTCAAGTGTATGGATCTCTCTGAAATTGTACTGCAAGGTACCATACCTTAAAGGGAAGGCTCGGATTGAGTTTGGGGTGATAAATTGTAAGGGGGATTTTTTTTCTTTAAAATTTTCCATTTTAAGTTGGTTATTTCTGATTTATATTTTAAAAGCAAATAATAATGATATGACAGGAGATACACACCAAACAGGATGTGTAAATTATTATATAATAAGTATTGTGCAATAGCAAGAAATTTTCAATTGCACAGTATTGCGCAATAGCAAGAAATCTTCAATTGCACAGTATTGCGCAATAGCAAGAAATATCCAATAGCAAAATATTGAGCAATAGCAAGAAATTGTCAATTGTACAGTATTGCGCAATAGCAAGAAATATTCAATTGCACAGTATTGCGCAATTGCAAGAAATATTCAATTGCACAGTATTGTGCAAAAGAAGATACTTTGTATAAATTGCTTATTTCTTGACCAATTTCAATGGGGTTTTATTCTTGAACTCTTGGGGTTCTTTAATATGCTGAATCTAACCGTGTATTAAGTTTTTGGATTTTGGGCCCCATTTTAAATTGGTCCACATTGAGGTCCAAAGGGTCCAAAATTAAACTTTGTTTGATTTCATCAAAAATTGAATTATTGGGGTTCTTTGATATGCTGAATCTAACCGTGTATTTAGATTCTTAATTTTTGGTCCCGTTTTCAAATTGGTCTACATTAAGGTCCAAAGGGTCCAAAATTAAACTTAGTTTGATTTTAACAAAATGGAATTCTTAGGGTTCTTTGATATGCTGAATCTAAACATGTATTTAGATTTTTGATTATGGGCCCAGTTTTCAAGTTGGTCCAAATCGGGGTCCAAAATTAAACTTTGTTTGATTTCAACAAAAATTGAATATATGGGGTTCTTTGATATGCTGAATCTAACCATGTATTTAGATTTTTGATTTTTGGGCCCCGTTATCAACTTTGTCCACATTGAGGTCAAAAGGGTCCAAAATTAAACTTTGTTTGATTTCATCAAAAATTAAATTATTGGGGTTCTTTGATATGCCGAATCTAACCGTGTATTTAGATTCTTAATTTTTGGTCCCGTTTTCAAATTGGTCTACATTAAGGTCCAAAGGGTCCAAAATTAAACTTAGTTTGATTTTAACAAAAATTGAATTCTTAGGGTTCTTTGATATGCTGAATCTAAACATGTATTTAGATTTTTGATCATGGGCCCAGTTTTCAAGTTGGTCCAAATCGGGGTCCAAAATTAAACTTTGTTTGATTTCATCAAAATTGAACTCTTGGGGTTCTTTGATATGCTGAATCTAACCATGTATTTAGATTTTGGATATTGGACCATAATAGGTGAATGTCCAATTTAAAATTTTAAGTTCTTAAACCACATTCATTCTGTATCAGAAACCTATGCTGTGTCAAATATTTAATCACAATCCAAATTCAGAGCTGTATCAAGCTTGAATGTTGTGTCCATACTTGCCCCAACTATTCAGGGTTCGACCTCTGCGGTCGTATCAAGCTGCGCCCTGCGGAGCATTTTATTGGTTTATATCTCTGAAACTAAAGCATTTAGAGCAAATCTGACAGGTGGCAAAAATGTTCATCAGATTTAGATTTATCTGCCCTGAAATTTTCAGACGAATCCGACAACCCGTTGTTGGGTTGCTGCCCCTGAGTTAGTAATTTTACAAAAATTTTGCAGTTTTTTGTTATTATCTTAGATATCATTATAATATCTAATATCTAATACTATTAATTATGATTTTAACCTTATTTTACATGATTTCCAAAGCATCAGTAAATACAGGTGAGCGACACAGGCTCTTGAGAGCCTCTAGTTGTTATTATCTTAGATATCATTATAATATCTAATATCTAATACTATTAATTATGATTTTAACCTTATTTTACATAATTTCCAAAGCATCAGTAAATACAGGTGAGCGACACAGGCTCTTGTGAGCCTCTAGTTTAGGTTGTTATTATTTTATGATATTCAAGTGATTTGCTGGTTCCCCATTCAATGCACACAGAGGTGCTTTCCGCATGAGCTTTGACTCTGAGGCTCAGAAATCAAAATAAATTTGCATTCATTATATTTGCATACTTTTCATTTTATTTATTAGTATTTGCAAGGATTTGTATAGTGATATTGATATTTGCATGATGCTGCATGATTTTGTATGTGATAGTCGATTAAAGAGCTCACCAGAGCTCATGTTTTGTCTGTTATTATGTATATATATGCCGACTGTAAATAAAATTTACTTACTTACTTAAGCTTACTTACTTACATTAGCTTGCTTACTTACTTACTACTATAATACATTGAATCCAGTATATACAGTTAACCCCATCATTGAACAGCAGTGCTGTATTTCTGGTTTTCTTATTTTAGCACAAATTTTTCTATAAAATTGGTCTTGTACAAAATTTTAAAATACAATAAACAGAAAAAATGCTTTATATGTAGGTGTTTCTACTGAGATTTTAAAAGAAAACAAAATGTGATTCACGTTTCTTGTGTTTTCGCCAGCACCTGACCGTCAAAATGCATCCTTTTGTGCCACAACTCATTTGCGCCATTATATTTCAGAATACATACTATCATTGGCGCCAAAAAAGTATACGATCGCACAAATGTAAAAAAGAAAGAAAATGACTTCCAGCTACATACCAGGGCCTTTTATGGATTGCTACATATGGAATGGTTTTGCTTGCTGTATGGTGACCATTATAATTGCTAACTTCTACCTGGAACTATTACACTTACATTATTGTAATAGTCCCAGCTTCTATATAGATTAATTGGTCTCTGCATGGTGAAAAGTTGTTTCATTGACAATCATACCACATCTTCTTATTTGTATGTATATATTTTTTCTATTTTCAGAGCCATTCAGATCTTTTCATTTTATAAAACGACAGTCTCTTTCTTTAATATAATCCAATTTTGCAGAAGATCCATTGAAAATATAAGAGTTTTACAAGTTTCAATAAATCTACCTGTATATTTTAGAAACATTTAGGCCTTTTCCCAGTTCACTTCAGAGCCTGGAATAAATTACCAGAATCGACAATGAAAGCTCCAACTATATGGAAGCTTTCAAGACACTGTTTACATAGATGATAGAATGTTTTTATCCTGCACCGACTGTACAGCATGGCATTGCACAATATTTTTTTTATCTTTGATCTTTTATTGTAAATAGAAATTACCAGCACCTACGTAACGCACAAGTATTGAGTTCTCATTAGTGAGTTTTTAACTACTATATCAACGAAGAAGAAGAAGAGTGTTGTCTTAAAAGACTTTTTTCAAATAAATATTAAATATGCTATCTGAAGAATGGTAGATACAATTCGGGAACATTCAGGCTTTTTTTGATATACCTTCTAATATTCAGGTCGAAATTTTATCATCTATAAAAATATTTTTTCCGTTTTCAGTCCTAACTAAAGGCTGGAATTAGTGATTACTTATGAAGATAAATAAATTAAAAAAATATACAGAATTTCTTGTCTTGATGTCTTTTAATGTGATCGTTTAGGTCCAAGTTTTTTTTGTTTTTTTTATTACAAACATATAATTCTTAAAACTTGGTTGATTTTAATTAAATGACTAGCCTCGACTTTAAAATAAGAAGGAAATCCATTGAATAAATAATTCTCAAGTTTAAATGAATCCAACCGTAAGATTGATGTCCATTTAAGTCTTTTCATCTCCCCATTCAGGCCTGAGTTGTGGCACCAGAAAAATATTTTTCCGTCTAGATCAATGGAATTTAATGAATTTTATTTTGTACAAGTTTTTAATTTGAAGTTTATCTATTGAAAAGTGAAAAATAAAAATAAAACTACCAACTGTGTAATTTCTGGTCCGTCCAAGTTTACGTAAATTTTAAGCATGTGATGATTAAACATTATTTGTTCAATGAAAATTCGAAAATCTTATTTCATGTAGGAGAAATTTTCAAATCTTATTTGAGACAATTATTTTAAAGATATGAGAGAAAAAATCAAAATTGTTTAAAAACATGAGTAAAATATTTCTAATCTTGTCTACATGCATGAAAACATTTCAAATTTAATTCAGAAAATACAAATATTATTGAATAAAGCTTAAATTTGAAGTAGGAAAATGAAATTGCAATTTAAAAATTGCCCTGTATATTTATTTTCAGGTCCCTTCTGGTCTTTAGTGTTACCATTATTAGTATACGAATTAACTACAGGTTTTAAAGCTTCTAAATACACACAAATGTGCATAGGATTGTTTTTTTTTAAATAAATATGATTAAAATATCATTCCAGAACATGAATATTGCACTGAATCGTTTTATTGGAGTATATTGGGGTATATTGGGGTAAAAGTCATTTTGTGATCGTAAGCGGCTGACAAGAACGGAACAAGTTTCAAGGAAAAATATGATTTAAAATTAAATATATTTATAATATAAAGTATTGTTGTTGTTAAAATAACATGGAAATGTCTAAAATGATATTATTATTCAACAATATTATGTTGAAACTGTTTTGAGGTATATTGGGGTATGTTGGGGTATATTGGGGTATATTGGGGTAAAAGTCGCACCCGCGATTAATTATTCGAGTTAGTGAGACTTCAATATTTACAAGAGAGACAAATCCAGTGTCAACAGCGACACCTACGGCAAAAAAAAAGAAGATGAAACTATTATGATTTACATTTGAGAAGAATTATTAGTATACGAATTAACTACAGGTTTTAAAGCTTCTAAATACACACAAATGTGCATAGGATTGTTTTTTTAAAATAAATATGATTAAAATATCATTCCAGAACATGAATATTGCACTTAATCGTTTTATTGGAGTATATTGGGGTATATTGGGGTAAAAGTCATTTTGTGATCGTAAGCGGCTGACAAGAACGGAACAAGTTTCAAGGAAAAATATGATTTAAAATTAAATATATTTATAATATAAAGTATTGTTGTTGTTAAAATAACATGGAAATGTCTAAAATGATATTATTATTCAACAATATTATGTTGAAACTGTTTTTGAGGTATATTGGGGTATGTTGGGGTATATTGGGGTATATTGGGGTAAAAGTCGCACCCGCGATTAATTATTCGAGTAAAAATGTAGTGAGACTTCAATATTTACAAGAGAGACAAATCCAGTGTCAACAGCGACACCTACGGCAAAAAAAAAGAAGATAAAACTATTATGATTTACATTTGAGAAGAATTATTTTGTTTACACGGGAGACGTTTAAAAGTACATGAGTGACCATCCAGTGTCAAGAGTGATATTGAAAGAATACAATCGACCTGCATGCGCTGCTTGCTTGAACGATAAAAATAGAAAACAAGCAATTTAGGTGAACAGCATCTATTGAACAGGTTGGGAACAACACACCAAATGAGGGATTTCTCTGAAATGAAGAACTGCTCCTCAGACAAGTGTTTTTTTTTTTGCTTTTGTAGAAAAGAAAAAAAGGAAAAATTGTGACTTTTTAACTTAAAAAGGGGGGAAATTCGTTATATTTGGAACAACATTTCTCAAAAAAGGGTCCTCTTATTTTCAATAATACAGAAGATTGAAGTCCCTGATTATTCCAAAATTCATCGACATGTTTTGTCAATATAATACCAGATAGATCTATTGTTCTTTGGAACAGTTTCTGCAAATAATATAAGTATATATGTGTCCTGTTGTACATGTTGTATTTAGGTCAAAAGTGTTTCACCTTTTTAAAATTCCCCTATTATTTCTAACACAGTTTTAAAAATCCTTATTTCTAGTCCAAATTGAATGATTTTTTTTTATTATAACTGAAGTGTCTGCATTTCCTTGCAAAAATCATGAAATATATTTATGATTTATATTTTTAGAGAAATCACTAAAGACGAATAGGAATTTCCGCAGGAAAAAATCATATAGCTATACATGCTATATAGGAAAAAATAACACTATATAATAATTTCAATATATGTACATGTTGTATACAAATAATGAATTCTCAGTAATGACATGTCTGTTATATTACCATTGTTAGAGGCCAATTGATATAATCCATATAATTAATACATGTTTATTGTAAGACTACTGATATAGAACTGTACATGTTATAAAACCCCAGTGTGTTATATGTAGATTAAGTCAATGAACTTTAAGCATGTGTAACTGTTAATATTGTCAATCAAGATAAGATAGGCGGAATCTCTATAAATGTAAATAGATTGATAAGATGATAAAGCAATATCATTACAACCCCCTCTTGAGACAAGCAATTAATTTAACACAGTTCATTAAGTCACATTGAAAGTCTAGCCAGTTTGTGTTGTATGTTGAATCTCATTAACTACGATAAATATTTACAGACAGCATGCAATTTAACCATCATACCAAATTACTTTAGAAAATCACATGTTGAACAATAAAGAAAATAGAGAAAATGTTTTCTCAAATGAGTAGTAAACGTACATATGTATACTAAATTAAATAATTTTTGACGGACAGGTTTGAATAAATTGTGATTTATCTATTTAAGATAACACGATACCGAATGGCATATCTCCCGATTTCTAAAATTTTTTGGCACACTGGTACTTTGAAGCGATTTACATCTAATATGAAATAAAAAATGGGGGTCACCATTTTTGTTTTTTTGTAATTTGTATAAGAAAACGTCAATTTTCGCAACAAATTTACATAGATATATAGGGGAAATGCCTTTTTTTTAACTTATTTTTTTAGATTTTTCAATGGATGGCTATGTTCTCATATACGGAGAAAGACCAAAAAACAACATAATGTCCAAGATTGTATACTGAGTCCAGTGCTCCAGCTAGAAATGGAAAGGGGCAGGGTGCCAGTGGAGGGCAGGGCACTTTTTTATGATAGGAAAAGGCACTGCTCATTTCTTTTGCCTACGTTTCTGTGTGTATCGCGAGTTCACATTCTTTTTTTTTACTGTATATGTCTTTAATAAAGATGCATAAGTCGTTGTTCTGATTATTTATTCTATAAAATTTGCATTAGAAAAGTCATTCATACTACATGTTCATAAAACATGGCATGAATACACATTCATACATCAGATCACTATTAACCAAAAGAGGCTAAATAAACTTACTACCCCCCTCCCTTTTCCAAAAAAAAACAACGTAAACTAAACATCTCATAGTTTTGCATACATGTGACAGAGTTGTCTTATTTCAAAATCTTTTTCATTACTGGTGTTTAAGAATTACTTAATATAGCTTCATCAAGTTCATCTGTCATGATAGTTTATCTTCACACAAATCAATTTTGTAAGTTATTAGCTTAACATCATCTTATCATTACTGATAAATTTTTAACTTGTCAATGTATAAAACATGTATTGCTAAAAGTATGATTATCAAACAAAAATTGCAATATATTTTTTTTTTGGTATGTTCAAAGACACTTAATATCCTTAAGCTAACTTCTTATATAGTTTTGTATTCAATTGGTTATTCTTTCCTATTTTTAATACTAGATAATATTTAAGGAGCACAAATTTGTAATAAGCCAAAACAGGGGAAGTAACTCCCAACTTAATTTCCAACATGTTTACGTTAATTGACAACTGTCTGCTTGTCGCTCACAAGTTGAGATGGACGGCGTTTCTGTGAAGGCATAGTTGTATTTTGATGACTTTAATTCTATTCTAAAGTCATGAAAGTCTTCATTTTATTCACTCTTCCATTGTGACTTAAGAGATCGTAAATGCCGACCAAGCTAAAAACACTCGCTGACACATTCATCAATTTTATGACAAAAAGGTACATTGTCTTGATTAAATTACCTAGTTATTGACACCTTTGAAGTCTCATTCACTGTAATTAATTGTAATGACATGATTAACTTGGGGACAATCACCAGGTGTCATATAGTAATTTAACTTCGTGATAAGAAATCTATGAAACAAAAGGCAATTTTACTAAAACGGCACAAGGTTTTTTTGATAAACGGCGTCAGGGCAGAAGGGCGCGGGTGAAGGCACCCAGGGCGCGGCTGAGGGCACCCAGGGTGGGGCGCCTTTCTATTTTGGGCTAACGAGACCACTGGAGTCCATGCATGTATAGAAATACGTATGTCACCATCCTTGTTTTTTAGATACATTTCTTCAAAGTTGACCGTTAGGCGTAGAATTTGACAGAAAATGTGTGACGTTACTGAATACAGGATAACGTTATTTTTTTATTCAGAGGTATTGATAACAATATTTAACAGGATGTCAATTTCCTAATAATTGAATATAACATTCGACTGAGTTAATTTTATTTCGTCTTCACTGGGTGCACTTTTAGCTTTTCAAAACTGAATCTTCAACTTAGCCCTACCAAACTAGACAATGGTAATGTCATTGATGTATCCATGCATGAATAAAATAAAGTGCGTCAAAAATTTGATTTGGTACATAGCGATGCTGAGGTACAATTTTAATTGATTGATTGATGGTTGCTTAACGTCTGGTGGCAAATATTTCATGCATTTTCAGGATGATACAATACAATTTGAAATAATTTTCTCTAAAAGACACATTTGATGCAGCTGTCAAACAAGGTTAAACATTCTGTTAGTTGTGAAAATTATAAAGAAAATCGCCATCCTGATAAAATACACATTCTAAATATAGTATACCCTGTATAGTGTAAACGTGTGGGTTGTGTGCAAAAGTTAGTCGGATAAACCTTGAAACTGTATGCAAAATTTCACTTAAATAGACAAAGTTCAACATTCTGTCGTTTGTGGAAAATTATCTAAAAAAAATGATCCTGAGAATATATATGCACCCTTAATATAGGTAAAAAAAAATCGGTGCAATTATCAAAATGCCAAATTCAGCAACCTGTCATAAAAAAATCTGACAAGATGTGCATCTTATCTCTGGTATATGTACTTACACCAGGTACATAATTTAAAAGTTTAAGCTTAAAAACTGTAGTCCTAAGAAATGAGCCGTATAAACCCTATATACCAAGTGCGGGACGGACTGTCGAACGGACACGGGTACAACAATATGCTTCCAACATTTTGTCAAGGGAGCAAACTTTATAGAAGCATATATGATGATGTTCTAATTTATAAATCATTTGGTGATACAATATCTTTTTGAATAAGCAGTTCATAGCTAGTGGTATGGTAATTCACACAGGGACTCGGTTAGCAGATTAAAATTTTGTTAATCAATGTTTTTATTTTTTAATTATTTCCTGTCTATTTGTATTACTTTATTAACATATTTGACGTTGACATCACTATTTCTTTGTTTTCTAGCAATGTGCAGTTTACTATCCATATCCGTATACTGAAAAATCCTAAAGGGATCTAAGTCGCCATCTTGAATTGCCTTCCCTACTTTAGATAAAAATGATTAAAAATATTAATAAATTACTATACACCTTACCAAGGCACTTATTTTCTTCCTAAATTATTCTTCTATCACATGCATATTTTGATTTTGGATCTACAGAACCCTTACGCAGCTTCAGTTGCATTGGTCAGAATATTCAAATTTCGGCAGTAAAGCAACGTAACTGGCAAACATGTCGTTTTCAGTAAGATAGGCGAAATGGGAGATAACTCTTGTCATTCGGAAACTTTCGGGTTGATGCATTTACTACAATGATAACTCCTCATAGACTGACGAGTGCTGTCCCTAACTTGAGACCTAAGGTCAATCGATCAGATTTGAGACAGATTTACACGCCAAGAATCCTTCATAAAAATTAAATATCAAACGAAAATTTCCTCGAACAGTCATTGTATGTGTTGTTTCAATATCAGATTATTCTCCTATCCTTCCGCCCATTGAAAATATTAAATGATTGTCCCCAAACTATCGGGGTGTTTTTGTGACTTTCTGTCAGACATCGACATCGTCCTGACATTTTTCACATCAAGGATTTATGTAGTACAACATGTATATAATCAGAGGCGGATTTATGGGGACAAGGGGTCTCCTAATGGAGCTTCATACATGCATGTATGATAAATGCATAGACTTTTTCAAAGTATTAATCCAAAAGATAGCCTACCAACTTGCCTCCCCCCTTTTTTTAAATCCTGGTACTGTTACTGAACCTGGTAAATCCCGTTGAACACGTCAATATATTTTAGTAACTACTTCATTTTATTGATGTGTCTACCAAAAAGTCAGTGATTTATGTTACCCCGTTTGCAGAAAGGTTCTATTCGTTATTAAATTTGCGCTCGATATTTATGTCAGGGGACAGCACTCGTCAGTTTATGAGGAGTTATCCTTGTAGTAAACGCATCAACCCGAAAGTTTCGAATGACAAGAGTTAAATCCCATTTCGTCTATCTTACTGAAAAGCGACATGTTTGCCAGTTACGTTGCTTTCGCGGAAATTTGAATATTCTGACCGAATGCAACTGAAGCTGCGTAAGGGTTCTGTAGATCCAAAATCAAAATATGCATGTGATAGAAGAATAATTTAGGAAGAAAATAAGTGCCTTGGTAAGGTGTATAGTAATTTATTAATATTTTAATCATTTTTATCTAAAGTAGGGAAGGCAATTCAAGATGGCGACTTAGATCCCTTTAGGATTTTCAGTATACGGATATGGATAGTAAACTGCACATTGCTAGAAAACAAAGAAATAGTGATGTCAACGTCAAATATGTTAATAAAGTAATACAAATAGACAGGAAATAATTAAAAAATAAAAACATTGATTAACAAAATTTTAATCTGCTAACCGAGTCCCTGTGGTAATTCAGAGATCTCAAATGAAGCAACGTAAGCAAGCTTACATCCACGTCATTTGGTCTTTGATGGAAAGTTGTCTCATTGGCAATCATACCACATCTCCTCATTTCATAATGATTTGAGTTTTCTCCTGAAATACAAGACGTTTAAAGACTAACAAATACGTACTAGGAGACTGAAATATGTTGCTGTTATAGTTAAAATCTTACTTTTGTTGTGAACATGTGATGTTATATTTTGAGAGATTTAATACTGGCTATACTAAATATAAATTAAACTTTCCAATTCAAGGGACCAACGAATATTTACTAAAACTACTAATTAGCAGTAAAAAAATACTTAACCATCATGCTTAAGTCACGTGTTATCTAGATGTTTTCATTTTTGTGTGTCGTTAATTGGCCAGTTGCTCGGTTTTATTGTATATCCCACATTTCCATTTATGCACACAAAAAAATAACAACCCTTTTAACTTACATAACCACTTGTATACTTGTTGTAAAAACTCCTTATAAGACTCTCAGGCTTTTCCCGACGCCTATGTTAGCAATGTGCCAATCCCCTAAAACGGTACCTTTGTTAATTGTCTGTGAGTCGTTTTGTCTCCCCACCTTGTGAAAAGGTGCGTTTTTTATCAGCTGTACCTGTACATCATGTCCAGATCAAACCACCAAAAACCTGAAGTTATAGTAGTCTCAGCCAAAAACACACCCATCCCCGAAGACCAAAGTACAAATAAATATGAATCTAAAATCCAATTGATTTTAAGATCTCGTTGGATTTTTGTCTCCCACGCGACACGTTTTGGGGGACATGGATATACCGAGCGTCTGCCGTTTGTCCGTCCGATCTTGTTAGCTCTCTTATGTGTACAATTCTGACAAGTTTGAAAATCAGTGCCGATTATTATTTTTAAAAGAGTTATGCCCTTTGAAATATTTATTATATGGAAAATTGCATTTGTAAGCGCTCTCACATGTACAATTTTTGCCAGATCTTTAAATGATTTATAGCAAAGGTTTATATCAGCATTGTCTTTGATAATTTCAAAAGTCAGTGCCGATCAAATATTTTTAAAAGAGTTAAGCCCCTTGGAAATATTAATTATTTCGGAAATTGCATTGAATTTGTTCTCCAGCCTGCATTTCTCTATTAACGATATTTATAAAAAAGATAGAACAAACATTTTTAAAAAAAGTTATAATGGCCATTGACAGATACAATCTGTACAACGTGGGAAAGGGGGGGCACTCTGTTCTTCTAATCAGTTTGTTTTTGCCGTTTGAATAAAATAGGTTAATGGAAATATCTTATTAATAACTTGTTTGCGTTCGAGGCGCTTTTCTAGATTTACCTTCATCGAAGCACCGATCATTCATTTATAGTATTAATGAATCGTTTGATTGTATTTTTCGAGGAAGTAATTTATTTCAGAATGGAATTGAAAGAAAGAAATGTAACGGGTCTGAATTGTTTTAATTTTATTTCGTCCTAACCGAATGCTCATTTAGTGTTGACACCCAATATGTTTAAGCCTTTGTTAACTTTCTCCTAAATCCGGTGAAGCTGTCTAGTTTAGACTGTGCTCATTAGATTACAATGCTAGTATAGTATATTTTAATCAAGTTTCCGAAACCAAATCGGATTTCTCCTGGACAGTCCAATAAATTTCAAAGACTGTTTACACTTGAAACATAAGTAACGCTGTTCGGTCAAAATATCTAAGTTCAACTACTCTTCTTTTTTTCAATCCATGCCAACAAACCATTTTCTGTCTGAGTTTATACGTCTGCTTGTACGGTGCTTTTTTTCCCTAAATTCTATCGGTATTCTTTCCAAATAAATTTCCTTTTTCTATTTTGCTAGCGACGTTTTTCGATGACCATTTAAAAACGAATGGGCTTCTTAGCGGAATTGCATTGATTATGGTACATTTCCCCGTATTTTCACACATTAGCATGCATTTCTATATTTGGATTTCTACTTTCAAAACAAAATTTCATCGAGAAACGGCGTGCATCATTAATAAGAATGTATCGCAAAATAAAACCAACCCAGAATAAAAACTCAGCCTGTTATGCATAAGAACACATATACATAAATCGTACAAATGCTTACTTATCAATAGAAACAGATCATTTAAAAAGTATATATTTAAATGTAAAAAATGAGACGAAGAATGGGAGGAAGATGACGACGCAATAAATGTCAAATAACGTATTGCACCAAATCCCTCGACACTCTGCATCTATGCAAAGTTACTATTAAAAATGTTTATTAAAAATAAAAGGTTGATATATTATTTAAATTTCACATAAGTGATTTATTTTTCTCATTTTGTTCTTTCATTGGAATAACATCTATGTAGAGTTTTTGTTTTGTGATTGAATATGATACGTATAAAAGCGGCGCTGAAATGGTTTTTAATATGTATACAATCATATATATTTGCAAATTTGAAATAAAGAAACATTTATCTTTCAACTATTTTATACTAGACTGAGGCAAATTGTTTGTTTAATTCGTTCTAAGTTGTTATGAAACATCAGGTCTTACGTTTGTCGTCAATTTCATGGATGTCGACAACTGCAGGAGCGATAACTCGTGGTGTAACGTCATTCGGTATCGTGTAACCTTAAATAATTTCATACAAACGTAAGGTCAGGATATATCTCTCACTTCTAACAAACGATGGTTCTGAAGATTGTTCATCAGTTATATTGTCAAAATCATTGTGATTGTTTTCATTTGCTTCTTCTAGAGATGTTTGTTCGATTTTGTCTTCTTTTGTTTTTAATAAATGTTTTCTGTTTCGTTTGAAAATTTGTCCTTCTGGTGTTTCGATGACGTATAAGTTCAGAGTGTTATTATTTCTTATAACACTTCCTTGGTCCCATTTTCCTTTAGGATTGTGCTGGAATCGTATAGTATCATTAGGTTGTAGTTCTGGTAATGGTTTTGAACTTTTATCGTAATATTGATTTTGATTCATCTTTTGTTGTTTCATTTTCCTTTGCGTGTTCTTCAAATTACTGCATTTTGGTTTCAAACGGTTCTTTATTGTTGGAATAGTTGTCCTCAGTCTTCTATTCATTAAGAGTTGAGCTGGTGAGTCAAGATTTTCCAACGGTGTATTTCTGTATTTTAACATAGCAATATACGGATCTTTTCTGTCCTGTTGTGATTTACTTAGCAAAGTCTTAATGCTTTGCACAAATCTTTCAGCTAGTCCATTGGATTGTTGATAGTGTGGACTAGACACTGTGTGTGTGAATCCCCATGACTCTGCAAATTGTCGAAATTCAGCTGATACTTATTGTGATCCTGAATCACTTTGGACTTTTGACGGTATGCCGTGTCTCGCAAAAACGGATTTCATGTGTGTGATAACGAATGACGCATGTATGTTTTCTAATTTCGCAATTTCAAAATATCTGGAGTAGTAATCGACAATGATTAGGTACATGTAGTTGTTATTGTTCCAATAAAAAATATCAGTACCAACTGTCATCCACGGTAGTTCTGGAGTTTCACTTTCAGTCATCAGTTCTTTTGTGTTTGATCTTCTGCTTTCTAAGCACACACTGCATTTTGAAATAAAGTCAGTAATCTGTGCATTAATTCCTGGCCAAAAGATAGAGTCTCTTGCTACTTTTCTGCTTTTTTTCTATTCCCAAATGTCCTTTGTGTAGTTTGTTGAGCATATTCTTTCTCATATTCGCTGAAATAATTATCTTTTCTCCTTTTAGAATATTCCATTTACGTTGGATAATTCATCCCGGAAATTCCAGTATTCAAAAACCTCCTGAGGAACCTCATTTTTATACGCCCGTCAAAATTTTGACGGGACATATTATGGTATACAAATGTCCGGCGTCCACATGTCGCACCGTAACTTGAGAATGGCTTATTCAAATTTCATGAAACTTAACATAGTTGTTTCTTTTGATGGTCAAACGATCTGTATACTTTTTGGTGAAAATAAGATTAAAACTTTTTGAGTTACGGGACTTTGTAACTAAAACATGGGGGTGTTTTTTCACATGTCGCGCCATATCGCAAAAATGATTTATGATTATCATGATTATTGCTTAAAACTTTACACACTTCTTAGTTATATTAATCTAAAGATCTGTATACTTTTGGTGATGATTCAAATTTTATTTTAGAGTTATTGAGTTTTTTGTAAAAAAAAGGGGAGGGGGTTTTCACATGTTGCGCCATATCTCAAAAACGATTTATGATTATTGCTTAAAACTTTACACACTTCCTAATTATATTAATCTAAAGATCTGTATACTTTTTAGTGATGATTCAAAATTTTATTTTAGAGTTATTGATTTTTTTATAAAAAAAGGGGGGTTTTCACATGTCACGCCGTATCTCAGAAACGATTTATGATTATTGCATAAAACCTCACACACAAGAAGATGGGCGTATCATGCGCTCGTGGCGCAGCTGTTTATTCTCATCTGGCCAGCCGTCTTTTATTAGCTTGGTCAATGTTTGTAATGTACATGATGTATCATCCTTTGAAGTTTCTTCCGTTATTTGTTCTAGATTTCTTTCAGACATTGATGTATTTCTTATGACCATGTTCACGAAACTCTATATCATTTTTAACTTCATTATTTGTGTTGATCTTTATCGGCGCTCACAATAACATGTTTGGAACTGTTAAATCCTTCCCTGGTATATACTTCAGTGAGAAATCGTATTTTTGTAACCTCAATAACATCCTCTGTAGTCGTGGCGAGCACACCCTAGAGATTTTCTCACGATCATATCTAATGGTTTGTGGTCAGATTCAACATTTATGTGTTTACCATATGTATAATCGTTAAATCTTTCCAATCCAAATAGCACCCCAAGCAAGTCTCTTTCTATGTTGGTATATATGCAACAGGTTTATTGTCTTGTATCAACATTGCCCAAAGACCGCATTGGGATGCATCACAACTTACAGTTACTGGTTTTGACACATCGTAGAAACTTAATACTGGATTCTTCTTTATAATGTCTTTTAATTTCTCAAATGCTTGTTGCTGTTCATGTGTCCAAATGAATTCATGTTCTTCTTTCAATGGCTTTCTGATAGGCTCTGTAACTGCTGACATGTTCGGAACAAACTTTGCTAAGTAATTAATGGTCCCTAGTAGTCATTGTACCCCTTTTTATACGACCGCAAAAATTAAAAATTTTTTGGGTCGTATATTGGTATGTTGTCGTCAGCGTCGTCGTCGTCATCCGAAGACAGATGGCTTCCGGATAATAACTTAGTATAAGTAAATAGAAATCAATAAAATTTTAACACAAGGTTTATCACCACAAAAGGAAGGTTGGGATTGATTTTTGGGGTTATGGTCCCAAAGGTTTAGGAATTAGGGGCCAAAAAAGCGGCCCAAATAAGCATTTTTGCAGTTTCCAGACAATAACTTGTGTTTAAGTGTATGAATCTCTCTGAAATTATACCACAAGTTTCCATACAACAAAGGGATGGTTATGGGGGTTATGGCTCAAACCATTTAGCAATTAGGGGCAAAAAAGGGGGAAAAACAAGGGTTTTTATGGTTAAAGGACAATTTAGACAATTTAAAAGCAGTGTAAGGGAGGTAATCCAATCCATTTAAAGAATACTGTTGTATATATATATATATGTTTGATTACTTCCTTACACTGCTTGTAAATTAAGTATTAAGAAATGATAATTGTCTTGAGATGATTAGCTGTAAATTTATTTTTAGAAGTTACTATTAATTAATATTAATTTTAACCATGACTGTATGTTATTTTATATTTTAATATTTTATGATGTATTTAAATGAGTAGTTATGGTTGCAAACTCCTTTAGAAATTTGAATTGAGATTATTTTGGAATAAGGGAAAGGGGAGTTGAAAAATTTGGGGGCTACAATTTTCTCATTTCAAAATTAAAAAGAAAATTTCTTCAAATATTTTTTTTTGGGGGTTGGTTAATATTCAACAGCATAGTGTATTGCACAAAAGCAAAAAATTGAATATAAATTCAAATCATATAACCAATTTTAAGTTCTTTGACTACACTTATTCTGTGTCAGAAACCTATTATGTGTCAAATATTTAATTACAATCCAAATTCAGACCTGTATCAAGTGCGAATAATGTGTCCATTTTGGCCGCAACTTTTCAGGGTTGGACATCTGCGGTCGTATCCAGCTGCGCTCAGCGAAGCAATTTATTTGTTTGTTGGAGCTGGCATTTCTTTGATAGCCCATATTTTTTCCTGATCGGGTCTTACTCCATCTGCGCTTAGAGTGTGTCCTATGTACGTCACCTCTTCCACTCAAAACTTGCATTTTTCAGCATTTAACGTAAGTCCAACCTCTTGACATCTGTTAAGAACTGAGTGAAGTATATCATCGTGTACCTTTCGCGTTGTTCCCCACACTAGAATGTCGTCAATATCAGTTTCAATTCCTTTTAAGTTTTCAAACAATTGTGACACTCGTTTTTGAAAGACTTCTTGAGCTGATTTAATTCCAAAAGGCATTCGCGAGAAGCAGTACCTCCCGAATGGAGAGTTAAACGTAGTAAGGAGTTGGCTCTCTTTATCCATGCATAACTGCCAATATCCATTATTACAATCTAGTTTACTCAGATACTTAGCACCTGTCAGTCGTGTGGTTATGTCCTCTTTTGTTGGTAGCGCAATTGCAAAATGTTCTCTTTTTATCTCTTTATTCAAATTTCTGGGATCTAAACAAATCCTCAACTTTCCTGTTTTCAGCTTTTCTACAACAACTAACGAATTCACCCAGTCTGTCGGTTCATTGACCTTTCAGATTACTTCTTTGTCTTCCATTTCTTTTTATGTACCTTTAAGCTTTTCTCGAAACGCAGCGAGTTTATTACAGGATTGATGCTTGAGTCTATTTTAATATGGTACGGTTTTTCTATACATCCTAAGCCTGTATGACTTTTGGAAACAATTTGACAGGATCGTCAACGTCTGTTTGTATCGTCATGATAACATGAATTAGACCTAACTCATTTGATGCCTTGAATCCTAATAGCGGAGATTGATTTGTGTCCGTCACAAAGAATTCACAGTTTTTGTTTTTTAAATGCAACGAACATTTTCCTACAACTTTGAGTTTATCTCCTGAATAGCTAGTAAGAGAAGTGGAAGTTTTGCTTAATTTGACGTTTGACAATTTCTTGTAAATTGAAAGCGGTAAGATGTTGACTGAGCACCAGTATCGATTTTAAATTGTACTGTCTTACCTTGCAATTTGAATGATGAAAAACAAGCATTTTCTTTGATTTCCGTTTTTCTGTTTACTGCTCCTAGGAAGTAATTTTCTCCGTTCGATTCACATGAAAAATATTCATATAATCCGTGAACACTTTTCAAAAACTTTGATTTACAAAACTTCTGATAGTGATTTGGCTTTTTGCATTTATGGCACTTTTTACCGTATGCGAGACAGTTTCTTCTCTCATGAGTTGTTCCACACTTTCCACAACTGAAACTCGAATTCTACTCTCGCTTCTCATGATTTCGTCTGCTTGGACCTTTCTTTGCGTAGCATTCATTGCGGTTGGTTCTTTGATTTTGAGTTTTCCTCCTCAAAGCATGTACTTGTTCTTCCTCGTTTTCATCTGTTTTCTAGATTCTTCGTCGGCGCGACAAATAGCAACAGCTTTGTCCAGTGTCAACCCATCCTCTCGAAGTAAACGTTCTTTTACTCTGGAAGAGTTCATGCCACAAACTATTCTATCACAAATGTGTCCATCCTTTAAGTGTTCAAATTCGCAGTTCTTGGCAATTAACTTCAGGTCTGTTAAATACTGATCAATACTTTCACTCGAATTTTGAACGCATGTGTTGAAACGATGTCTGATTACTGTTACATTCTTCTTCAGGATGCAATAGTCCTCGAATTTTTTCAGCAGTACTTAAAGTTTATCAGCTTCATTTTCACCAAAATTGAATGTATTGTAAATTTCTCGGCCTTCTAATCCAATGACATATAAGACAGCTCTGCACTGTTCCTTTTCTGTTTTTTCACCCATAGCTACTTCTAGGTATACGGTAAGTTCATTGTTTGTTTCCACCTTTTCCATTTCTCTGATAGGTTGTCTTCATGGGAAAAATCCATTTCTGGTGGTTGCTTAAAATGACCATCCATGTCAGAAAAATATTTGATAATAACCATAAAAACTGTTACACATTTGTGAGTTAAGTTTAAAATCTGACCACAAATTAGTTTTTGACAATTTTTTAAAAAGTGTGATTTTATATGAAGTAATAGGGACATTTCTGATTGGTGAAACACTTTTGACCTTGAAATTTTCCCCTCAAAAAAGGGATAGTCATTACCTTGATTGGTCATCCCTCGTTTGAGGGGTTGTTCCCAATCTGTTGAAAATTGAATGTGGTACTGTGGATTCATTTATTTTCGTGGGTACCAATTTTCGTGGATTAAGGAAAACTTTCATGTTCGTGGATATTTAATTTCGTGGTTTTGACGAAGTCTGCATACAAGCCTAATAGAAAATGTGTTATTCGTTAAACATTTAATTTCGTGGATCACCTGTACCCACGAAATCCACGAAAATTGGTATACAACGAATAATAATGAATCCACAGTACTCCCTAATACAAGAACATTTGAAAGGGTCAGCAGGCATGAAAATCTTTATTTTATATTTTTTGAAAAAAATCAAAAAAGGCACATGCACTTTCACTCTACAGAGATTTTTTTTCTTAAACCACTGTCTGATCAGAATGTCCTGTCAGTCTGACAGGAAATTCTTGAAAAAAATATGATCCATCAACAAATTATTAATTTTTCTATGTGTAAAGATTGGTGTTTTAAAAAAATCTTATACAGGGTTATATAAAGAGAATTTTAAAATGATAAACAGGAGATGGGTAAATCAACTTGCTGAAACCTTCAGTGGACAAATTATAGGAGTAATCATCAACCATTAGACATGCTGACCCTTAAACATGTTAAATAAAGATTTGTTTTACCAAATTTAGTGTGTTTACCAGTTGATATAGCTGAAACTTTGAACAAAAATTACCACCAAGAAAAGATTTTTGCCCCAAGGTTTCCATTCAACAGAATGTTTTGTTATTGCATTGCATTAATTATTATGCAAAAAGCCAGGTGAGAATTTTGGCCTTATGCCTCTATGTTTTAGAACTTTGTATAAAATTTTAGTAAATTTTATTTATTTCTCAATTTTCAGATGATTACATAGTGATGTCAGTGATTCTAACCATTTTGTTTATTTTTTAGGTTTTTTTTCAGATAGAAAACAAGGTTACCAGAGAAAGTTTGAAAAGAGAGAGATAAAGTCGGATAATGGCAGGTTAGCGTTTCAATATTTGACCTTGCAATTGTATACCAAGTTAAGTTACATTGTTTGCATGTACAGTTTAAAATCAGATTGATTTATTTTTGTTTGCTTTTGTCAAGTGGCAAAGATGTCATGCATGTTCAGGAAGAGAACAAATTAATAACTAATAAAAAGGTAGGGCCTGCAATATGGAGTCTACGGGGATAAAGAGCAGGAAATTCTGAATGTTACTGAAAAATGAGGGTATAGTGGGGTAGGTAGAGATATTTAGCCTTACAACCTTCAACTTACGGACCCCAAATTCAGTTGTTTGAGTTTCTTAATATGCAGAAAGCATGACACTTTTTCTACACAAGGCATCAGATTTGAAGTCTTCATTCTGATGGAATTCATACATCCAGTATTTATATAGCCAAACTGAACCTGAAGCCCCCTCCCCACCCCCAAACATTGGCAAAGATTTTACAGCTGTCAGAAGACCAAGTGATGACCATATTTTTATACCCTAGTCAACCCTTTGGATTTTCAACAATTTGAATGGCAATGAGAGATGGATTATTGATCACCTAAATTTAGCCATATCAATTAAAAATATTAATTTCTGAAATACAAATGAAAATTGGCTTATTGGGTCATTAAGTTGACCTAATACACAAATGTTATAAAGATATCAATTTGATATTACGCCACAATCTAGATTTGAATAAAATATGATGTTTCATAAAGTTTTACAAATCTATAACATCAGTAAAATAATTCTTCTTAATAGCAAACACTTACATGCAAAGGGAATTAAATGGAATTGTTCTAAATTGACTATCATATAAAAATAAGAAGATGTGGTATGACTGCCAGTTAGAAAACTCTCCACAAGACACCAAAATGACACAGAAACTACCAAATTACAGGTCACCGTACGGCCTTCAACAATCAGTAAAACCCATACTGCATAGTCAGCTATAAAAGACCCCGAAAAGACAAATATAGAACAATTAAAACAAAAAAACTAATGGCCTGATTTATGAAAAAAATAATGAATGTAAAACACATATGATAAACAGCAACGAATGACAACCACTGAATTACAGGCTCCTGACTTGGGACAGGCACATACAGAATGTGGCGGGGTTAAACTAGTTAGATGGTGCCAAACCCTCCCCCTAACCTGGGACAGTGGTGCAACAGCACAAAACAAGAACACACTAAACAAAACAATAACAGAAAAAAAAATATATGATATAGAGTAACAAACAACAACCACTCAATTACAGGCTCCTGACTTAGGACAGGCACATATAGAATGTGGCAGGGTTATGCATATTTTTTTCGTGCTCATTCAAGTATAATCATATAATATGTCCATAAAAAGCTTCATATTTGAGTTGGAGCTGATATTTTATAATACATTTTAACACGTTTTTCCTACTCTTTAATGTTATATATTGTTAAATTGATTAGTTTATTTTCCAGTTTTGATGATGACTTTAATTGCTGAAATACAACACATACTATAGAAAAAAACCTTAAAAAAGAAGTCATTTATCTGCCTGTTAAAAAAATACGAAAACAGTTTAGTACATTTTTATGCCCCCACCGTAGCGGAGGGGGCATTAAGTTTTACCCTTGTCCATCTGTACGTACGTCCCGAAGTTGGTTTCCGTTCTCTAACTTTAGTTTGCCTCCACCAGATATTTTGAAACTTACACATAATGCTTATTACCACTAAATACAGATCAAGTTTCAATTTTGGTAGGGTCACTTTTACCGTTCTAGAGTTATGCCCCATTACAAATGGAAAATTTGCTTAATTTTTCATTTCCGTTCTCTAACTTAAGTTTGCCTCAACCAAATGTTATGAAACTTATACACAATGCTTATTACCACAATATACAGATCAAGTTTGAATTTTGGTGCCGTCACTTTTACTGTTCTAGAGTTATGCCCTTTACATGTTTACAAATGGAAAAATTGCTGAATTTTTCATTTTTTTTTCTAAATATCAATTAAATTTTTAAAATTGGAGTTATCTTCCTTTGTCCATGATTATAGTTGAATACAGTCAATGCTTTATATTATGCAATGTTTAATTTTGCCTTCCACTGATAAATTAAAGCAATTTTTATCCTTCATTTCTAAAAATATATTTAAGTCTTCTTTGAAAATTGGAGTTATCTTTCTTTGTGCATAATGGTAGTTGAATCAACTACAACCAATGCTTTATACAATGCAATATTCAATTTTACTTCCTACTGAAAATTAAAGCAATCTTTACCATTCAGTGCTTACAAGCACTTTGATTACCGTTCTAGGGTTATGCCCTTTACAAATGAAAAATTGCTGAATTTTTCGTTTCGTTCTCTATCTTGGGTTTGTCTTAACTAAATGTAATTTCTTAAAATATCAATGTCATTATTCAAGTAATTTTAAAATTGGAGCTATCGTCCTTTGTCCATGATTATAGTTGAATCAACTACAATCAATGCTTTATACAATGCAATGTTTAATTTTGTCTTCCACTGATAAACACAGATCAAGTTGAATTTGGGTAGTGTCACTTTAACCATTATTGAGTTATGCCCCAGATTGCAAAATTTTAGTTTCCATTCTGTAACAAGTTTGCCCCAACCAAACATTATGAAACATATACACAATATTCATTACATGTACCACAAAACTAAGATCAAGTACAAATTTTTGTTTCCGTTCTCCAACTTTAGTTTGCCTCCACCAAATGTTATGAAATTTATACACAATGCTTATTACTACATAATACAGACTAAGTACGAAATTTGGTGGCGTCACTTTTACCATTCTTGAAATGTGTCCTTTATAAACATAAAATTGCTGAATTTTTGTTTCGTTCTCTAACTTTAGTTTGTCTCAAACCAAATGTTATAAAACTTATACACAACCGTTCTAGAGTTATGCGTGTTTACAAAAAGAAAATTGCTGAATTTTTAGTTTCTGTTCTCTACTTAACCAAATGTTATGAGACTTACACACAATGCTTATTACCACAAAACTCAGATCAAGTTCAAATTTGGGTAGCGTCACTTTTACTGTTCTTCAGTTATGTCCCTTTATAACTATATGATATGCAAGCAGGGCATCATCTGTGTCCACATGTGGACACAATCCACATTATTTATGCTAACAAACTTATATTGTTTGTTTTGATATCTATATTTTCTGATATACAGTCAGGGATCTCCATGACCTTTTTATGATGGCGCACCACCATCGTCAAATCATCCCGCCATCGTTAAATTATCTTCCGCCATCGTCAAATGATCCCGCCATTGTCAAATGATCCCGCCATTGTCAAATTTTGTTTTCATTTCGCTAGCGGCTCCATTTTGTTAGCAATTATAATCAATTGCATATATTTGCATAACCCTTAGGCTTATTGTATTATAATCCAAAGGGCCCTCCTGGTTACAGTTTTAAAGCCCTGAGGATATCCGCCAAAGATCAATAATCACTTCTGGGAACAGTATATCTGATATATATGTTCCTGATCACTTATACAGGTTGACCGACACACCTGACAGGAGATCACTTGATCAAGGTAGACAATTAATTGCATTGTTTAATTACGTTTCAGCAAATGCTAATGAAAATTTAGAGTAAAAAAATTTAAATCCAGTTACATAGAAAAGTTTAACAAGTCGAACACATGCTTTTATATACACCTTATCATTATTTGAAGTCTGCACCAGTTGACCCAAGAATCTGCGCTGCTTGAACTTTTGACGTCATACAACAATCACTTTTCCATTGTGCCGTCAGATATTTTCTATTGTGACGTCAAAATTTTACGGAACCTTTGTGATGTCCAGTAATGGCGGACAAATAGCGATAAGGTGTATTGACTTACGCAATCAGCATCCCCTTTTTAAACAAGTACAAAATAAGATGTAAAACAAGTCAACATAATTTCATGCCAAATAAGACTAGTACAGCAATTATCGATAATATTGAATGACTTTATAAGTTTAAAAGTAAATACATGAATATTAACAGCAACTTGATAATCTGAGGAAATTTTGTATCATAATTCCAAATTCATTTCGTAGTTTACAATCAAATCAATACATCTGGTTTGAATTAAGAATTGAAAGATGCATGTTGTAAAAATCAGGGGATCATTTTTCACTGTCAAATTCAGAAGTCATGAACCGGTATCAACAATTTGCAGATCAACAACAAGGAATTTAGTACCCGTTTTGTTAAACGTTGAAGAAATATTTGGAGGGCAAATGTTTACATCTTAAAAGGTTTGAATGACTTTAAATTGCAAATTTCATAAAAATACACTAAAAATCTGAAAATTGTTCACTGTGATAATGTAGTGAAAACTTGATTAAAACATATGTTAAAATGTCCAATTGTTTCAGTTAAAAACATATTTTCACCAATTGCATCATTAGTGACGTAATTGTGACGTCATAATGAAGGGAAATTTCGTAAAAACCTGATTTTTGCAGAATTCTGCAAAATTTATGACATTTTACAAAAATGAACAGTGGCACCACCCTTTGCAAACAAATATTTTGCTGAAATATTCTTTATATACCATATTCTTTACTTTTCAATAAAAATTTCAATGGGCGAGAGGTGGTCCCACAGACCATATCGTGTAAAAAGGTGGAAAAATTGACAAATTTCTAGAAAATTGGACGAAAATTAAATCTATTCCTATTTCAGGCTAATATATTTATAAATATGAAGCAGATATACAATTTTTGCTAATACTTTTAAATATCATACATTTAGGAATGCCTATCCATTAGATTTACTTTAATAATTGAAGTTAAAAAACCTACCTTAACAGGTCCGTTTATTGGGGTTCCTTGCTCTATTCCTTTACTACACGGAACATAACTATGGAGAACACAATTTAAAACATTTCTTGATAAATGTTTACATTTACATTTCCTGGCAGCTAATTAAGAGACCAAACAAACAGTGTAAAATGTTATCTTTATGCAGATAATTATAGATGCAGAAAACAGGCAGAAAAATAATTCCCTGTTCAAGTTTTTGGTTGTATTTGAATAATTTAAGTCATCATCATAACTGATGCAACATTGCTGCTTAGAAAAGTGTTCTGAATAGTTAACCTCCTCTAACATATCTAATTTATTTTAGAAATATGGTGATCTAATTATAATAAAATCTGTAAATCCTGTTATCTGATATGATGCGTTGCATATAAAAACAGAAACACTAAAATTTTGAATTTTAATCGGATTAGAAATATGGGTGATTTAACTATTGTATGATATACATTGTTATTCTAAATATGTATGTACTGGTACATGTACATGAATTATTGATATTTTTAATTCAGATCCTTTACCAAGGAGTAGCACTACTGTTCATAAATTTGCAGTTATTACAGGCAGTCATTTGCTGGAAAAATTAGGTAAGATAGAGTAAAGAGACAATAAAAGTTGAAGAGAAACCAGTAACACCCTAAAAAAATTGATACAATGGAAAGCCAATGAATCAACACTCTACAAGATACTACATAAAAAACTATAAAACTGAGCATTACAGTCAATTCCACATAAAACCAGGTGTGATCTCAGGTGCTACCTAATGGTAATCAGATCCTGCTCCACATGTGACAACCAACATATTGGAATATTGGTTATATAACCCGATATAAACATAAATATAGATATAAATAGATATCGAATTCATGCAATTGGATTTTCTACGTCTGTTTGATTTTAAAATACAGGTTAACAGTATATTGTTAATCCTCGTTTTACTAGGGATGTCATCTTGGTGAAGATTTACTAATCGAGTACTCGTTAGATTTACCGAGCCATACTCAAGTACTCGCCGGAAAATATCTACAAAATGGAAACACAAAGATGAAAGAAGCAAATATTTACCTAATATTGTAATAATAATATACATGTTATTAAATTCAAACAAGTATGTTCAACCCGAAATTGTGTTGAGCTTAAGAAACTTTGTAGATTTATTAAATCTATTTCAGGAAAGTCTATCCTTCTGATTAAAAACTACTACTAGTATATGTTTTTATCTTTTGTCCAAATATGTATTATAATATTATATAACAGTCATTTGTATTTCACATGTGCTATATTATTAATATTTGTATCAGTGCAATATATTATCTTCTCTGTAACTATGTATGTGGTTTGTGAGAATAAAGATGCATTCATTCATTCATTCAAAATTATACCCAATTTACCGATTGTGACGTAAAACCCTCAACATTATTACTTAGGACTAGATGATAGTCCCCCAGGAATTGTATACCATAATTAATAGCTCATTTACTACATGAACTAATTATGTAAACTGACAATAATCTAATCAATTAATTAATAAATATCTATAAAAATTGATTACTCAAACAACAGTATTTGGGAATCGTAAAGAAACACATTTAATGATCAACAAAGGGGTGATGATTAGAACTTTAACCATTTTCTGATGGCCGACACAGGGTACAACGAATTTGTTCTGATTTAGATATATTATCTTGTCAACTTTTTCTGGTATGAGTCGATTTATCAACTTTGTTACGTAACTAACAGTTCTGCTGATGAAAATATTTGCTCTGGCAGTACAGAGGTGGTAGAATGACTAAGACAAAATTAGCTTAAAGTGTAGACCTTCGAAAGGTGCTCTTGTGCATACCTACCTCTGTTCGAGGGAATTTTAAATGACAATAAAATGCAAACATTCGAAATGTATTTTAATTTTGATTAATTTTGATTAATATTTAATTTTCAGGAGGCACTCTAAATAAAAATATTTTTTTTTTTAAGAAAGCAACAACATTCTAATAGAAAACCCATAAGTTGTATTATTTTGGTATTCGATTCTAGGTACTACCGAGCAATACTCGAGTACTCGAGTACTCGTTGACATCCCTAGTTTTTACCTGTATAAGAAAGAGTTTTGTGGATCGAATCAGTCAATCAAATGGTTTACCCTTGTTTCACTTTCAATGTTGACATTCTTTTCCTTTTAATAACTGAACACGCCTAATTCATGGGTAACCCATCTCTAGCTAAGGGTATAATTGAAGGTCATGAATACAGATTCAATGAGGTCGAATTATTCACTTGAATAATTCATCAGCGATGTTTCTTGGCTTATTTTGACAAAATTGAACCAAACTGGCTGCTTAAAGCGAATTATTATTTCACTATTTCACTTTCATTAATGATTGAACCAAAAAATCATATTTTAGCTTTTGTCTGGCTTGACGGAGTCAAAAGCGAGACATAGGTATGCTGTTTCCGGCCGGTGACGGTGGCGTCAACAATGTATTAGTTTGTGATTAAGTCTAGTTTGTGGTGAACCACAAGTTGTAGGTCAATGTTAATTGGTATTCAGTTGTATAAGCATTAGCTCATCTCATTTCAATGGAGAATATTTGACCCCATCCCTCAGTCATGGCCTATTGACTTTGAAACTTTTGCTTATTTACATGTATTAGTTTGTGATAAGATCAGTTTAAGATGAACTGCTAATGTTAAGTCAGTGATATTTGGTATGCAAATTTATTGGCATTTGTAAGTATAGTTTCCATGGAGATTATATAGCTCCACCCCTCTTCATGGTTCATTGAATTTGAAACTTTTACATAGTTTACAAGTTGATGTGTTTGTGTTTAGGTTTGTTTAAAGGAACAACTTATAATAAGTCAATGATATTTGGTATGCAGTTGTATTAGCATAGGTGCATCTCATTTACATGGAGATGGTTTAGCCATGTACCTCAGTCATGGTTCATTGACTTTGAATATTAGCCTAATTTGTTAAGTATTGCCATTTTAATTTCAACATTTGCATAATCAGAATTACAAAAAGCGAGACATATCTCTGTGATAACAGTTTATTTTATATCTTGTAGCTACCGGTAATGCCTCTCTAAGGAATGATAAAGAAAAAGGAGAACACAAAATATGTAATACAACTGAAGTACATTAATTATTTGCTGTGACACCTTACTGTGTAGGAAGGAGTCACAGCAAAGAATGAAAGATGGCTTTCAAGACGTCTCAATTTTTGGACTAAGTAATTCTATACATATTTATGTCTTGTAAAAAATATTTTATAATTTTTCTCCGACTGACGAACCAAATCTTGCACATAAAAATCGGTTAACCAACAAATGAAAAACCTTCGCCTTGTATTGTCTTGATTTTTGTCGAGCCTGTGACTTTTGTCGCAGAAAGCTCGACATAGGGATAGTGATTCGGTGGCAGCGTTAGCTAACTTCTTAAAAGCTTTATATTTTAGAAGGTGGAAGACCTGGATGCTTCATACTTTGTATATAGATGCCTTATGTTACGAAGTTTCCGTCTGTCACATGTCCATTGTCCTTGACCTCATTTTCATGGTTCAGTTGAAAAAAGTGGAGATTTTTGTAATGTTAATTTCTCTTATTATGAGTAATAGGATAACTATATTTGGTATGTGCTGACCTTGCAAGGTCTTCATGACCGTCAGACAGTTTTCACTTGACCTCGACCTCATTTCATGGATCAGTGAACAAGATTAAGTTTTGGTGGTCAAGTTCATATCTCAGATACTAGAAGCAAAAGGTCTAGTATATTTGGTGTTTTTGTGTTTTGGTCCGTTTTCTTATACTTTATGCAATAGGTCTACTATATTTGGTGTATGGAATGATTGTAAGGTGTACATGTCCAACTGGCAGGTGTCATCTGACTTTGACCTCATTTTCATGGTTCAGTGGTCAAAGTTAAGTTTTGAGTTTTGGTCTTTTTCTAATACTATATGCAATAAGTCAACTATATTTGGTGTATGGAAATATTTTATGATGTAAATGTCAGTCTTGCAGGTTTTATTTGACCTTGACCTCATTTTCACGGTTCATTGCTCGATGTTAAGTTTATGTGTTTCGGTCTGTTTTCTTAAACTATAAGCAATAGGTCAACTGTTGTATGGAAGGATTGTAAGCTGTTCATGTCTGCCTGGCATGGTTCATCTGACCTTGACCTCATTTTCACGATTCATTGGTCAATGTTTAGTTTTCTTGGTTAAGTCTGTATCTTAGAAACTATAAGCAATAGGTCAACTATATTTAGTGTATTGAATGATTGTAAGGTGTACATGTATTTCTCGTTTGTTTTATCTGACCTTGACCTCATTTTCTTGGATCATGTTAAGTTTATGTGTTGCTTGTAGTAAAGCTTTATATTTAGGACTATCAACATAAAATCAATGGTTAGTAAAGAAGGTGAGACATTTCAGTGTGTGCACTCTTGTTAAGATTCAAATTTGAAAAGTAACTGAGTTTGATTTCGTCCCAGTTTCCTAAGTCTCATTTTCTGCATCTTTTGTGCTCACCATTTCCAGTGCTGTAAATTCCAGAAATTTTGCTCATTCTAATGTACAACTAACCCATTTTAGCTCACCTTTCCAAAGGAAAGGTGAGCTTTGCCAACACTTAGCATCTGTCGTCGTCATTCTTCGTTAAAGTTTGTGTTTAATTTTCTGTTTCCTCAGAAAACATGACTGCCATGGCTAAAAATAGAACATAGGGTAAAATGCAGTTTTTGACTTATATCTCAAAAACTAAAGTATTTAGAGCAAATCAGACAAGAAGTTAAAGTATTCATTAGGTCAAGGTCTACCTGCCCTGAAATTATCAGCCAAATCAGGTATCTGATTTTTAGGTTATTGCCCTGAATTGTTGATTTTAAGGAAATTTTGCAGTTTTGGTTATTATCGTGAATATTATTATAGATAAAGATAAACTGTAAACAGCAAAATGTTCAGCAAAGTAAGATCTACAAATAAGTATTTTTATGACCAAAATTGTCAATTGACCCTTAAGGAGTTATTGTCCTTTAAAGACAATTTTTCACAATTTGTTCATTTAGTTTGCTTACTTTAAAAATCTTCTCCTTTGAAACTGCTGAATCAATTTCAGTCAAATTTGGCTAAATCGTTTCAGAGTATCTAGTTTAAATTTTGTATCGTATTTCCTTGTACGTCAAGAAACATAGCCACTATGGCTAAAATGGAACATAGGGTAAAATGCATACCTAGTGCATTTGCTTCAAGGTCGTTACTAGTGTTATGCTATACAATTGTGTATAGTGTAATTCTATACATATACCTAGCTATAGAGATTCTACCCATTGTGATACTATACAAATGTACCTAGTGTATATAAGGCAAATAAATGGATTGCACTTAATATAATACGTTTAAGACTGTATACCTAGTGTATTGCTACAAAAAAAATTGTGTTCATTACATTAAATTTTGACCTAGATGAAATAGTAGAATATGTTGAATTTTGGTAGTATTTTTGCAAATTTATGAAAATTAATCAAATTTGATTTTAAATAAAAACAATTTAGTCTAAGGCAAAGACCATTTGATTTTCAGGGAGGGGCCTGGGATTTTATATCAAGCCATTCAAACCAAGCATGATATTTCAGTGAATTACATTGTACGGACAATTCACTGTAAAAATGTGGCTAAATTATATATTTATGATAGTTTGATCATGTTTTTTTTAAGTGGTTGTACAACTTATAGTGAGTAAGAAATACTTATTTTCAGTTAATTCTATTGTTACAGGAAATGGAAGTCTAAACATGGAAACAGCATCCAGAAAAGACGGAAAATCAGTGTTAAATTTCACTTTGAGGATATAGAAGAATGCTACCACAAAGTGCGAAGACTGTCAGCAAGTATGTATACATTTAACTTAATCACTGGGGTAAAGCTGATGACCGTAATTTGATTCACGGTCATCCCAAGATGGCGGACACAAAATTAGGTCAGAATCGGTGTTGTCTGTTTAAGTGTTTCTATGATATATTATATATAAAGCATACATCGGTATGATATAAATTTATAAAAGATTCACGGAAATAACAAATTACTACCGAAATGTGTATGAAACAGGAAATTCGATTTGAAAAAATCGTCACGATGACCGTAATTTACAATCGAGATGAACGTAACAATACCAGCGATTCAAAACGGGATGACCGTAATTGGTAAAAGATGACCGTAATTTATAAAAGAAAACTACTAATTTGAATTGAAATTTTCCTTAAATGAATGTAATAAATAATCAATTATATTATTTAGTTTCATCAGAAATATTAACTATTACCTTCTTTATATCTAAAAATACGAAACAAATAAAAAACTCTTGAATGATGAACCAAGAAAACAACATTTTAACGTAGTCAGAATAGTTTATCCCTGATCTTGTTGCAAATGTTATACCCTACGACTACTGAAGTACATTTCAATATAAAATCCAGATGTTTTCAAATAAAAATCTGGCTAAATAACAGATATGTTCTGTTCAGGGTTGATCGTGAATTTCCTGAACAATTAAATATCGAAATTTTGCAAACTTTTCAGGAATGATCATTTGATTATGAAGTGAGGGCGGGCAGATTTGATTGGGTCAGAATATTTATTTTATAAATTTTATGGTCAGAAAATTTATTTCAACCACTTTAGAGCAACATTCTTTATTTTATTTTTTAATAAAAAAATTACATAGTGGTTAGAAGATTTTTCCAAGAAGTTAAGCCACAATTTATTTTCAACTTTATCGATGTCAGATACTTTTGGTGAAAAGTCCCCACTAGATTTACCAAGAAATGTTCTTTGCAAGAACAATGTAAATTGCCGAGGATGAAAATACCAATAGAACACAACTCTTAAATGAATGTTTCTTGAGAACTTTCACTTTGACATGTATGAAAAAATGTGCATAATAGATAATCAACAGAGTGAGGCAAAATTTGCGATGACTCAAATATTGAAGAATACATCCTCAGAGTGATACTGAACAATTGATATCAAAAATAAAATTGCTAAAAATATGAATGGTTCATGTCTTCATATATGTAAATGCCCAGACACAAAATGTTTTATATATTTCAAGTAACTTGGGTTTATCTAACTATATATACCATCAACAGTGTTTAGCAATATATCCTTAAAAAGTAATAATTTCTCAATTAAATTGAACAAATCTTTTAAAACAAATAACCGCTTTCTTTATGAAGAGGAAGTCTTGATTGCTGTTCAGTTGTCGTGGTGCATTGCATTCTATTCGCAACTTGATTGTTTGAGAATTAAATAATTTGAAAAACATATCAAACATGTAAGAATTATTTCGATAAAATATTTAAGGGGCATTAACTTCGAGATATAGAATAAAAAAAAATATGATTTTTTAGTTTTTTTTATCATTTATGAAGTGAAATAGTGAAATAATAATTCGATTTTAAGAGCCAGTTTGGTTCAGTTTTGTCAAAAGATACATCGTTAATAAATAATTCACTTGCAAGTGAATAATTCGATTCTTTTAATCCGTATTCATGTCAAATTCAGTTGAACCCCTCAGCTAAAGATAGGTTATGCATGAACTAGGCGTGTTTAGCTATTAAATTGAAAAGAATGTCAACTTTGGAAGTGAAACAATGGGAAACTATTTGGTTGACAGAATCGATCTACTGAAACTCATTCTTATGCAAGTAAAAATGGTTATTACCATATTGGTTTAGCCTATAATATTAATTTAAACAGACCTAGAAAATCCAATTGCACAAGTTGCTATCTATTTATATCTATATTATATAAAATGTTTAAAAACTACGATCAAACTATTGCATGTGAGCTCTGGTAAAATATTACTTAATTTATAATTAAGTCTACCACTCAGATGCTTGAAATAGTCTTGTAGGAATAGCGTTTTACAAGGAGGAACCTTGTCACATTGTATAAAAATGTTATTCATATATCAAGACAAATTAAGGTTTAAAAGTCATATGTAACTTCAAATTTAAAAAAATAAGTTGAACATGTTTTATTTACTTGAATGGAATAGTTTTATTCTAAGAGAAGTGAACGTGTGAACATGAACATTTTTTTAAAAGAAAATCCTTGATATTATCAAAATCTTCATAAATGTACCGATATTGAATTATTGACTTCCCAGACACCAATTCGCCGATAATTTTATGTATGCAGTGACATTATCTACAAGACCACTCGTTAAAATTGCGACCATCGCACAGCGCAGGTATGAGGGGAAATCCGTAATTAAAGAATGTACTAAACACATGTGCTCTTGAAGGTAAATAGAAATAAGATTCTCAAAGAAAAAATTTGATACCAAAAATCATTGAACAACTGTTAAGGAATAGTTTAATTAACAAATGGGAACCCATGGAAAGTATAAAAAAACAAATGTCATGGCTCTTTCAATAGACCACTTTCAAGTTTGTCCGTCACGGAAAAACTTGTCAATTATGTGCGCCTTTATGACGTCATTTACCAGATCGAGGATCGCCTGTATCCCTGCACTATTAACGTTCATCAAGCGTCTTAGTGATCGTCATTGTGCAGGATAAACTAGAAATAATGTTTGTTCGGTAGGTACTTAATCACAATTCCCTAATGACAGCAGTGCTGCTTGTCAATTATGAAAATTCAATTTGCCGAATAGTTCGTGCAATATAGCATCATAGTTTTCCAACCAATTGCTCAACATGGGAGCGGAAGTGACGATGCCCTAATTGCATGAATGATGTTCACTAAAACCAGAGTTTTGACGGAAATGCATCGAACTCGAAAGTTGTCTATTCACTTATCTGTTACGTGCTCTGTTTTTATGGTTTATCAATTTCACGATCCGGTAAATTTCGACCACAAACTTAAAAAGTTAATAAGCTTACGATCAACAACCACTGAATGACATATTATTTGTCGATAATACTCCTTTATATTGTAGTAAATATAAAAATAAACGTGCATGCAAGACTTAGTTTAGTATATATTCATGCACTGGTGCAATAATTTCGGTAATACTAAAATTTCAAGAAACTTGTTTCATATGACTTCAATCTGCTTCGAGTGGAAAAGTACACATGGGCTCGGTAAGCGGATATAAGTATGTCTAATAAATCTTTTTAACTTTTTGTCGTATCTCTGTCAATTTGTATTAAAAATATTAATGTTGTTATCAATATTTCATTGTTTACTAGTAAGTGCAATATGCAGTTTACTATATATGTCCTGTACTGAAAATACGGGAAAAGTTAAAAGACATCGATTAAACTTATTTATATCTGCCAACCGAGTCCCTATTTAGACAAACTCTTATTTTAACATTATAAAATTATCTTTTGCTCGGATTATGGAATCTCGGTCATCCTTGTTGTATGTTACGGTCATCTTGGAAAAATAATGATAATGAATTACCGTCATCTTAGCGATTTTTCAAATCAAATTTCCTGTTTCATATACATTTCTCGGTAGTAATTAGATCAGCGGGCCCAAAGGGCCCCATGTGAGCTTATGCCTTCACTTGGCGTCCGTCGTCGTCGTCTGTTGTCATCTGTCGTCGTCTGTCTTCGTAAACTATTTAAAAATCTTCTCCTCTGAAACTACTGGGCCAAATACCTTCAAACTTTAACTAAATGTTCCTTAGGGTATCTAGTTTATAAATTGTATCCAAAGATTTGATCCATCGACAAATATGGCCGCCATGGCTAAAAATAGAACATAGGGTCAAATGCAGTTTTTGGCTTATATCTCAAAACTAAAGCTTTTAGAGCAAATCTGACATGGGGTAAAATTGTTCAATTGGTCAAGATCTATCAGCTCTGAAATTTTCAGACGAATAGAACAACCCATTGTTGGGTTGCTGCCACCGAATTGGTAGTTTTAACAAAATTTTGCAGTTTTATGGCCCGCAACAAAGTTGTCGGGGCCATATAGTTTTACCCTTGTCTGTCATTCCATCATTCTGTCATTCCGTCATTCTGTCATTCCGTCATTCTGTCAATCTGTCATTCAGTCATTCCGCAACAAACTATTATATGGCATTTTTTCTAAACGCCTTCAGATATTGGGCTGATTTTTGGTATGTGAGTTAACCATGAAGAGTTACAGATCAAGTTTAAGTTTCGTTCCGCTCCGCTAATTTTGCAGAAATTAAGGGTTAAGAACTTTGAAAATTGTTGAAAATCACAGTTATACAGACTTTTTTCTATACGCCTTCAGATTTTGCGCTGATTTTTGATATGTGAGACTACCATGATGAGTTACAGATCAAGTTTATGTTTCGTTCGCTATGCTGATTTTATGTCATTTCAACACATCTTGTTTCTAAACGCCTTCAGATATTGGGCTGATTTTTGGTATGTGAGTTAACCATGATGAGTTACAGATCAAGTTTTAAGTTTCGTTCCGCTCTGCTAATTTTTGCGAAATTACGGGCTTTGGAATTTGATAAATTGTTGAAAATCACAGTTATACAGACTTTTTTCTAAACACCTTCAGATATTGGGCTGATTTTGGTATGTGAGTTAACCATGATGAGTTACAGATCAATTTTAAGTTTTGTTCCGCTCCGCTAATTTTTGCGAAATTAAGGGTTTAGAACTATGAAAATTGTTGAAAATCACAGTTATACAGACTTCATATTTTGCGCTGATTTTTGATATGTGAGACAACCATGATGAGTTACAAATCAAGTTTATGTTTCGTTCCGCTATGCTGATTTTCATGTCGTTTCAACACATCTTGTTAGATCTGCAGTACATCCACTTCCTGTTTGCTGATAGTTTGAAATTTAATTACTCTTTGATCAAGGAAATTTTCATCAAACTAGTATTGGTCTTGAGAGCTTGATACTATCCATGCACAGTGTTCCAGCTTGAATCTCAGGGCAGAAGGGTGCTAGTTGTCTGGAAGGGCACTTTAGCGCAATAACCCAGATTGTAAGGGCACTGTTGGACAGTGTATAAATTACATTGAATATTACTAGGCTCAGCTAGAGAACATTAGTTGTATTAAAACTATATTCAGAAATAATGTGTTCTTGATGTTGGTTCCAGCAGAGACTTCAAGATTCAAAGTTTTATTTAGAGTCGATATTCCATAAACTACATAAACACAAGCTCTAGTGAGCTTTTCAAATCGACTTAATAACAAAATACAATACACACATACAAAAGTCATGAAACAATACAATTTTAAACATATAATGCATAGTAAGATACCATAAATGACATATATAAGTTAAAAGCATAGTACACTTAAAACATAGCATAAGATTGCACAAATCAAATAGTCAAAATAAAATAAACACAGGTATAACACTATATGCATGCACTGCACTGGCATGAGCTGTTACTTGGATCCCATGTTTGTACCAATTTTTTGAATTGGTCAAAAGATGTTTCCATTCGACAATTGTTCGGCAGCTCATTCCAGATTTGTGCAGCATTATAGCGAAACGATCTTAAGCCATACTTAGTAGTTCGGACTCTTGGGAGTACTGCTGTTTCCTGTGATCTTAAATCGTACTTGTTTATTTTTATATCAATCAAATCATGAAGGTAGCTCGGACTTTTTTGTGAATTATTTTAAATGTTTCTGTTGCAATTGTATTTAATTCTTCTTATTTTTAAAGATGGTAATTTAGATTTTTCTAGCAGTTTTCAGTATGGACTATCATAATCTTCATAAATGAATCTTAGAGCTCTTTCTTGAATTTTTCCATTTTAAAAGAATTTTTTCGCTACAGTAGTGCCAAATTACTGGACAATAGTTAAAATTCGAAAGAAATATGAATGAGTAGTATGCTGTTAACCTACCTAGCCTGTTTAAATATTTACCCATACGTTTTAGAATATTTAATTGTCTTGATGCCTTTTACATATTTCAGATATATGATTGTTAAAGTTTAAGTCTGAATCTATAGTTATTCCAAGAAGTTTAACATTTTCTTCACAAAAATTTTGTTTCCATTTAAATTAAATATCAAATTATGTTTATTTGTTTTTTCCAATGGCTATAGCCTGGAATTTGTCAAGATTAGCCTTCATTAAATTTATAGAAAACCAGTTTATTAGATTTAAACTATCAGTTTCTAAACTTTCAACAACTTTATCTAAATCATGATCACTATATGATACAGTGTTATCATCAGCATAATTATAAATGGTGCTTTTGTACAAAATAAAATATGTCGTTTATGAAGACATTGAAAAGAACTGGACCAAGAATTGACCCTTGTGGTACACCTTTAAACATACGATCCCATTCACTGTAAGAACTTCCAATTTTAATGCGTTGTTTTCTGTTTTCTAAATAACTTTTAATAATTTTAGAGAATTTTAGATAGACCGTATGCTTCCAATTTAAGTAAAAGTAAATCGTGCGGTAAACAATCAAATGCTTTAGATAGATCCATCAAAATTGCAGCAATAAATTTGTTCTGGTCCAGAGCATTTTCCAGTCTTCTATTACTTTAATAAGTGCAGTTTGGCAACCAAAACTTGATCTAAATGCCGAAAAAGAGGATGGAAATGTTTATTTAAGAATTCCATTAGTTGATCATGTATAGCTCTTTCATAAATTTTGAAATACATGGTAAGACACTTACAGGTCTATAGTTTTCTTTATAAAGAGAGTTATTCTTTTTAAAAGTGGGGATACCTGAGCAGCTTTAAGATTATCTGGAAAATTGAGCTTTCAATTGATTTATTAACTAAAATTTTAATGGGATTTGATATTACTGGCTGTGCCAGTTTTATAATTTTGGTGAAATATTGTCATATCCAGTAGCTTTTCTTATATTTAACCTATTTATTTGTTTACTCACAAACTCTAGAGACATACTATTATATGTCTCTGGTTCCAGTAAGATTTTTGTTTATCATATTATCAGCATATCATCTTGATGTTAATCTAAACAAACTTGTACATTTGGTAAAGGAAAATAATCATCAGAAAATTCAATGTTTTATAATAATACCAGTTGTCTATAAAAATAAACAAGTATTTTTGAAAATGGGGTTAAACATTCAAAATGGAATTTTAATGTAATTAAATTATCTACATTTAAATAACTTGTTCAGACATATAGTATATATGTTATTGAAAGTTAACTTATAATCATTCAAATTGATACAAAAAGTATTTTTAAGTGCACACCAAAGTGCTCCTAAGTAAGGAGTTTTATAAAGATAACAGGTGAGACAGGAGATGATGATATTATATTGATGCAATAATACATTGCATATATTGCAGAAGGTATAAACAGTTACTTTTTTCTCCATAATTGTTAAAAATAAAAGCATGTGTTAAGTGCTCCTATGTAAGGAGGATTATTAATACAAGAAGTAAAACAGGAATCGTGTTATGTTCAAAGTACAAATTTCTTTGATTCTTCTTTAAATTTCATACACAGTCAGGGTTATGAAACAAAACATATTTATTAATTTAGTGCAAACTATGTTTACCTTTAAATTGTTTTAGATTTTATTTTTATGTTATGCCTACTGAAATATAAAGTTTTTCGTGTACATGCTGCACATAAACATTACAAATGGATAACATGTGGACATTTTCATTCTGTATTAAATATCTAGTATTTGTTCAATTATCTTAAATCCACTAATTAGCAGTAAACAATCATTAACAGAGGTGATAAAACTGCCAAAGGCAATAGGTATTTAACTTAATCCCATTGTCCACAATCAGGTAACAGGAAACGCCGATAAACATGAAATTTGGAAATTTTAATTTTTGAAAAGGCAAAGGGTGCATTCTTTTGCTTTGGAGGGCAGAAGGGCGGGGTAAGGACACCAAGGGAGGGCCGCCTTCTATTTAGGGCAGGCGGGAACACTGATGCATGCTTGTGTCCACATGTGTTGTTGAAATTGCAGATTTTCAACTTTTGAGACGGGCCATTCGTGTCGTTCCGACACATCTAGTTTGTTATTATTTTGAATATTATTATAGATATATATAAACTGTAAGCAGCAATAATGTTCAGCTAAGTAAGATCTACAAAAGTTAATATGACCATAATTGTTAATTGACCCTTAAGGAGTTATTGCCCTTTAAAGACAATTTTACACAATTTGTTCATCAAGTTTGCTATTATTTAAAAATCTTCTCCTCTGAAACTACTCGCCAATTACCTTCAAACTTTAACTAAATGTTCCTTAGGGTATCTTGTTTATAAATTATATCCAAAGTTTGTATCCATCGACAAACATGGCGGCCATGGCTAAAAATAGAACATAAGGGTCAAATGCAGTTTTGGCTTATATCTCAAAACTAAATCTTTTAGAGCAAATGTGACATGGGGTAAAATTGTTTAATTGGTCAAGATCTATCAGCCCTGAAATTTTCAGACGAATCGAACAACCCATTGTTGGGTTGTTGCCACCAATTGGTAGTTTTAACAAAATTTTGCAGTTTTTGTTATTTTGAATATTATTATAGATATATATAAACTGTAAGCAGCAATAATGTTCAGCAAAGTAAGATCTACAAAAAGTTAATATGACCATAATTGTCAATTGACCCTTAAGGAGTTATTGCCCTTTAAAGACAATTTTACACAATTTGTTCATCAAGTTTGCTATTATTTAAAAATCTTCTCCTCTGAAATACAGGTGAGCGATTCAGGCTCTTGAGAGCCTCTTGTTTGTTATTTCCGTGTGAATCTTTTATAAATTTACTTCATACCAATGTATGCTTTATATATGATATATCAAAGAAACACTTAAACAGACAATACCAATTCTGACCTAATTCTCGTCCGCCATCTTGGGATGACCGTGAATCGAATTATGGTCATCAGCTTTACCCCAGTGTTAATGCAGTGTACAGTTCAATTTATACCTTTTCCCTACAATTTGATTTAGTGACAAAGTGTATAACATTCACATTCATAGATATTAAAACTTTACGTTGCCTTTTTCCTTAAAATATTTATAAAAAAATCAGATAGAAGCAACAGACAATATACATTTTAGGGCTAATTTGACCATTTAAATTCACCTATCAAAATATATTATTTTCATTACGTTCATCAAAATTTTAAGCATATGAAAAGACAAGACACAATTTGACCGTCACATCTTTAAAGTGACATCATAACAGAGATTTATCAGATTTAAAAAAGAGATTTATTGTAGCACAAGCATGTATCAAAATAGTTTTTTGCCAGTAAATAAATAAATACAAATTACACCTAATGCTGAAACATCTCTTTGGGCAATGTTTGTACTGTATATTATATTTAAGCAGTACAAGACAAAATGTCAAGATTATTAGTCCCCTGCCGACGAAGTTGAAGGGGACTTTAGGTTTGCACTCCGTCCGTCTGTCTGTCCATCCGTCAGTCTGTCGGTCAGTCCAGCAAATCAATTTTCCACACTTTTTATTCGTGCTTGAAGATATTGATTTGATTTTGATGTATTGTTTTATCCAGATCAAGTTCGAATTTTGTTGCGGTCTGATGATTTTGTGCAGAGTTATGGTCCTTGGACTTAGAAAATTCACTCAAATAATCAGTTTTCTGCACTTATTTTCGTCATACTTGAAGATATTGATTTGATGATTGGTATATAGTTTTATCATGATAAGTTACAGATCAAGTTCGAATTTTGATCTAGTTTGATGATTTTGTGCAGAGTTATGGTCCTTGGACTTAGAAAATTCACTCAAATAATCAGTTTTCTGCACTTATTTTCGTCATACTTGAAGATATTGATTTGATGATTGATATATAGTTTTATCATGATAAGTTACAGATCAAGTTTGAATTTTGATCTGGTCTGATGATTTGGTGCAGAGTTATGGTCCTTGGACTTAGAAAATTCACTCAAATAATCAGTTTTCCGCACTTATTTTCGTCATACTTGAAGATATTGATTTGATGATTGGTATATAGTTTTATCATGATAAGTTACAGATCAAGTTCGAATTTTGATCTAGTTTGATGATTTTGTGCAGAGTTATGGTCCTTGGACTTAGAAAATTCACTCAAATATTCAGTTTTCCGAACTTATTTTCGTCATACTTAAAGATATTGATTTGATGATTGGTATATAGTTTTATCATGATAAGTTACAGATCAAGTTCGAATTTTGATCTGGTCTGATGATTTGGTGCAGAGTTATGGTCCTTGGACTTAGAAAATTCACTCAAATAATCAGTTTTCCACACTTTTTTCGTCATACTTGAAGATATTGATTTGATGATTGGTATATAGTTTTATCATGATAAGTTACAGATCAAGTTCGAATTTTGTTTAGGTCTGATGATTTTGTGCAGAGTTATTGTCCTTGGACTTGTAAATTAACTTAAATGATTAGTTTTCCACACTTTTTTCGTCATGCTTGAAGATATTGACATGATATTTGTTATATAGTTTACTCCATGACAAGTTATAGATCAAGTTAGCATTTTGTTCCAGTACAATGAATTTTTAATGGGTAGGGGACTATGTATTGCCATGCAATACTCTCAGAATGCTTGTTATTTGTATATTTTCATCATTTTACTGATTTTACTGTCATTTCATGAATGAATCAATCATAAAACTTTATATTTATAACCAAAACAGCAATTTTAATTTAAGTACATACATTCAACATTTATGTTAAAGAATCTGAGATAGTTAAAAACATTTGATTAAATAGGTCAATTTTGCCAAAATGTTTATTTTTATTCAATATTTCTTTTGGTGTTTCATATAAATCATGAAATTTTTTTAGAAAAAGGTGACAAATTTTAGAATGATTTACTAAAATGAAATCTATTCCTATTTCAGACTTATATATTCATAAATATGAAGCAGTTATGCAATTTTATTTTATCATACTTTGAGAAATAATACATTTAACAATCCATACATACACATAAGATTTACTAAAATAATAAATGTTTGAAAAATACATATATGGCTGTTTATTGGGGTTACTAGCACTATTTCTTTAGTGATACATCATTGACATGATTGACAAAATTCAGTTTATTTTGTGTACTGTAAAAAAAGACTTTTTATTCAAAACATCTACAGTAATGCTAATGCAACTATATGATTAGTGCCACATCAGAGATATTTTGTCAAACACCAAACCTTAATAAAAGAAATATGATATGAAATTATGCACACAAATGTTTTGGATAACCCTTCACTTTGATCTCAAAAACTATTATCCAGTATCAATAAAAGATGTTTCAAAACCAGTTATAATCTAGTAAGCTTGAAATTATTCTTTTCTCTTTCAGATCCAACACTTACAGACATGGAAAGAAGCCTCAATGAATACCAAGGTACGCCAAGAAAGAAAAAATTTGGTATGACCAAAAATATATGTGGGTTATTTAAGCCTCTTTCATACTTTAATCATTAGTATAGGTAAAATGAACTGCTTTAGATAGTAAAATAACTCTAGGTTGCTTTCCAATATAAGGTATATAAGTTTAACAAGTAAATATATATGCAAAATCAAAATAGCAGTTTTGAGCCAATATGGTATTGATTGTTTTCCTTATTCATGACCTACATTTGAATAAAGATTTATTACGTCTGATAAGACAAGTTTTGTTTCCATGCACTGCTTAGATTTCTGTCAAAATTGTTAGATAATTGTCTTCCTTTATGGCTAATCCTCCTCCTTTTATTAATCAGGTTTAAAGGAAAAATCTGTTTCATTGAAATGGTGAAGTATAGCAGGCTCGCAGTTGGTGACCAATTTTAAGAAAATTCACTCAAATAATCTGTTTTCCACACTTTTTCGTCATGCTTGAAGATATTGATTTGATAATTGGTATATAGTTTTATCATGAAAAGTTATAGATCAAGTTCGAATCTTGCTCGGTCTGATGATTTTGTGCAGAGTTATGGTCCTTGGACTTAGAAAATTCATTTAAAGAATCTGTTTTCCACAATTTTTTTGTCATGCTGGAAGATGTTGACTTGATATTTGTTATAAAGTTTACACCATGACAATTATTAGATCCATTTAGCATTTTGTTTCAGTTTAATGAATTTTTAATGGGTAGGGAATATGTATTGCCATGCAATACTGATTACTCTTAGAATGCTTGTTAAACTATAATATTCTTCAGTTATCTAAAATCAATTTAATTGCACAATAACTTTCATATTTTAAAAATGACTTGGGCCAATATGGGTAAACATTATATTGCTACTGAAGTCATCTGGATTTTGCAGATAATAAATTTTCACAATTTTTGTTGGTCAAACTGATATTTGGATGGTCAGATGAATCATTGCAGTTTGCCTGACCAAATGTAGGACAGTCCTGATGAATTATGGGAAAGTCTGTATACCATTGGTTTACTTCACACCTCCTGTATTAATAAAGCGCTAAAAGAAACACAGAAAAGAAATTTACTGAGAATTAATGATACAAAAGAATACTGGAAAATTTTGAATAACTGTGATGGCACAGTACAACCAAATATAGATTTTGAAAATTTGCTTACATTTTTAAGGAACTAAATACAGTTGAAGACAATATAAAAGATACAAAAGACACTTCTCAAGCTCATTGCAATTTCGTTAATAACATCAATGAAAGCCTAAATATGCCAATAACTGAAGATGAAATTTTAAAGTGCGTTAAAAACTGAAAACAACAAAGCTTGTTCAGATGATAAAATTATCGACGAATACATAAAATCTTCCCTTGGTCAGTATATGGAACTTTATGTCAAATTATTCAATCTTATTTTTGAATCGGGAAAATTCCTGAATCATGGGTAATTGGGACCATTAAACCAAGGCTTCCAAACGCTCATATATACGGGACATTTGTATAATGTCCTGTAAAGTCCGACTCGGCAAAGCATGAAACAGTCATCTACTTTTTAGTTTTCAAGGCTTTCTTAAGAGACAGTCATTTTAACATAATTCACGATCTTTTTGACCCAACCTTTTGCCTTTAACAGCCACACATTTCCGGTCATAAAAGTGACATGATCATTAAGTACTATCAAAACAACCCTTCTTTAATACCTTCTCATTTTAATCGAGGCTAATTAGTTGTCGAACAGCTGAAATTTACCTGTTCAGGTGACAGGTAAATTATTTTGAATTGGGCATTAATCGGTCTATTCAAAGTTATTTCCTGACATTTCAGCGGTTTGGATCTAATTAATTTAGTCAAAAGATTTAAATTATCAGAAATACGTTTACAAATATGATTTGATGAAAAAATTAAAAAGGTGAAAATGAAAAATCGTCATAACCACGTTGTTTGAACCAGAGACATGTCTCTGTTTGAACTAGTACACATGTGCGCATGTGCGCAGGTGTGAAATTTAATAATGCATCCTAATTTCTTCAAAAAATGCTTAAATTGTCATTGATACCTTTATCTCATGTTTATTTCGAATATTTTCTTGAAGAAATAACATAGAAAGAGCTACTTACACTCATTCATGCTTTGCAAACGTACACGGAATTTACGTATCCGTCTCTGGTCCATGTTTTACTATTGTCACGATAACATCCGTATTAGATTTAAAACAAAAGTAAAGTATTTGACAACGTTATTTTGCACAAATAAAGAGTCTAAGGCAGATATAAGTACGCTGATATTGCACACTTGAATGATGCACTGCCAATTTAACAGTTTACGTCAGAACTTCAATTTAAATCAAAGAAAGTTTAATATCGTTTTTTTAATGTCAATCATTGGGATGGCTAACTCGGCAATTGATTACCATAATTGCCTTTTGTTTATTTAGTCTTAAGGGATTAAAATCGGGATAAAATATAAAATGTCCGGCTGGCTAAAAATAATTTTGGAAGCCCTGCATTAAAGCCTTTACAAAAATAAAGGTGATAAATACAACCCTAAAAATTATCGTCTGATGACAATTGTTAGCTGTTTTGGAAAACTATTTACTTCAATCTTAAATGCAAGACTAATAACATTTCGGAAGAAACATTGTTGATTAAGGAAAATTAATGTGGTTTTCGTGAAGGTTATTCGACAACTGATTGCATGTTTGTTTTGCATTAATTTTTGAAATTCTAAGAAATAAGAAAAGAAGCTCTTTGTGCATTTGTTGATTTTGAGAAGGTGTTTGACACTGTTCGACGGGATGCTCTATGGTACAAAATGCTTTTAAGTAATATAAATGGCAAAATGTACAACATTATCTTTAATATGTATCAAAATATTAAATCATGTTTATTATATAATGGTCAAAATCAGATTTTTTCCTTGCGAAACTGGTGCTCGACAGGAGAAATTCTGTCCCCTTTTATTTTCACTTTTATACGACCGCAAAAAATTTTGCGGTCGATATTGGTATGACGTTAGCGTCGTCTGTCGTCCAAGACGCATTGGTTTTCGCACTCTAACTTTAGTTTAAGTGAATGGATCTCTATGAAATTTTACCATAAGGTTCAATATCACAAAGGAAGGTTGGGATTGATTTTGGGGTTATGGTACCAACAGTTAAGGAATTAGGGGCCAAAAGGGGCCAAAATAAGCATTTTGTAACTTCCAGACATAACTTGTGTGTTAGTGTATGGATCTCTGACATTGTACCACAAGGTTCCATATCACAAAGGGAATGCTGGGATTGATTTTAGGGTAATTGCCTCAAAATTTTAGGAATTAGGGGCCAAAAAGGGCAAAAACAAGCATTTTCTAGTTTCATGACAATAACTTGTGTGTAAGTGTATGGATCTTTCTGAACTTGTACTACAAGTTTCCATATCACAAAGGAAAGCTGGAATTGAGTTTGGGGTAATTGCCTGAAACGTTTAGGAATTAGGGGCCAAAAGGGCCAAACATAAGCATTTTCTAGTTTCCAGACAATAACTTGTGTTCAAGTGTATGGATCTCTCTGAAATTGTACTGCAAGGTTCCATACCTCAAAGGAAGGCTGGGATTGATTTTTAGGGTAATTGCCTCAAAATTTTAGGAATTAGGGGCCAAAAAGGGCAAAAACAAGCATTTTCTAGTTTCATGACAATAACTTGTGTGTAAGTGTATGGATCTTTCTGAACTTGTACTACAAGTTTCCATATCACAAAGGAAAGCTGGAATTGAGTTTGGGGTAATTGCCTGAAACGTTTAGGAATTAGGGGCCAAAAGGGCCAAACATAAGCATTTTTCTAGTTTCAGACAATAACTTGTGTTCAAGTGTATGGATCTCTCTGAAATTGTACTGCAAGGTACCATACCTCAAAGGGAAGGCTGGGATTGAGTTTGGGGGTGATGAATCATAAGGGGGTTCAAAAATTTGGGGGGATTTTTTCCTTTTTTCCTTTTTTTCTTTAAAATTTTCCATTTTAAGTTGGTTATTTCTGATTTATATTTAAAAGCAAATAATAATGATATTGCAGGAGATACACACCAAACAGGATGTGTAAATTATTATATAATAAGTATTGTGCAATAGCAAGAAATTTTCAATTGCACAGTATTGCGCAATAGCAAGAAATCTTCAATTGCACAGTATTGCGCAATAGCAAGAAATATCCAATAGCACAGTATTGCACAATAGCAAGAAATTGTCAATTGTACAGTATTGAGCAATACCAAGAAATATTCAATTGCACAGTATTGCGCAATTGCAAGAAATATTTAATTGCACAGTATTGTGCAAAAGAAGATACTTTGTATAAATTGCTTATTTCTTGACCAATTTCAATGGGGTTTTATTCTTGAATTCTTGGGGTTCTTTAATATGCTGAATCTAACCGTGTATTAAGTTATTTGATTTTGGGCCCCGTTTTAAATTGGTCCACATTGAGGTCCAAAGGGTCCAAAATTAAACTTTGTTTGATTTCATCAAAATTGAATTATTGAGGTTCTTTGATATGCCGAATCTAACCGTGTATTTAGATTCTTAATTTTGGTCCCGTTTTCAAATTGGTCTACATTAAGGTCCAAAGGGTCCAAAATTAAACTTAGTTTGATTTTAACAAAATTGAATTCTTAGGGTTCTTTGATATGCTGAATCTAAACATGTATTTAGATTTTGATTATGGGCCCAGTTTTCAAGTCGGTCCAAATCGGGGTCCAAAATTAAACTTTGTTTGATTTCAACAAAATTGAATATATGGGGTTCTTTGATATGCTGAATCTAACCATGTATTTAGATTTTAGATTTTTGGGCCCGTTATCAACTTTGTCCACATTGAGGTCAAAAGGGTCCAAAATTAAACTTTGTTTGATTTCATCAAAATTGAATTATTGGGGTTCTTTGATATGCCGAATCTAACCGTGTATTTAGATTCTTAATTTTGGTCCTGTTTTCAAATTGGTCTACATTAAGGTCCAAAGGGTCCAAAATTAAACTTAGTTTGATTTTACAAAATTGAATTCTTAGGGTTCTTTGATATGCTGAATCTAACCATGTATTTAGATTTTGATTATGGGCCCAGTTTTCAAGTAGGTCCACATTGAGGTCAAAAGGGTCCAAAATTAAACTTTGTTTGATTTCATCAAAAATTGAATTATTGGGGTTCTTTGATATGCGAATCTAACCGTGTATTTAGATTCTTAATTTTTGGTCCCGTTTTCAAATTGGTCTACATTAAGGTCCAAAGGGTCCAAAATTAAACTTAGTTTGATTTTAACAAAATTGAATTCTTAGGGTTCTTTGATATGCTGAATCTAAACATGTATTTAGATTTTGATTATGGGCCCAGTTTTCAAGTTGGTCTACATTAAGGTCCAAAGGGTCCAAAATTAAACTTAGTTTGATTTTAACAAAATTGAATTCTTAGGGTTCTTTGATATGCTGAATCTAAACATGTATTTAGATTTTGATTATGGGCCCAGTTTTCAAGTTGGTCCAAATCGGGTCCAAAATTAAACTTTGTTTGATTTCAACAAAATTGAATATATGGGGTTCTTTGATATGCTGAATCTAACCATGTATTTAGATTTTTGATTTTTGGGCCCGTTATCAACTTTGTCCACATTGAGGTCAGAAGGGTCCAAAATTAAACTTTGTTTGATTTCATCAAAATTGAACTCTTGGGGTTCTTTGATATGCTGAATCTAACCATGTATTTAGATTTTGGATATTGGACCATAATAGGTGAATGTCCAATTTAAAATTTTAAGTTCTTAGACCACATTCATTCTGTGTCAGAAACCTATGCTGTGTCAAATATTTAATCACAATCCAAATTCAGAGCTGTATCAAGCTTGAATGTTGTGTCCATACTTGCCCCAACTATTCAGGGTTCGACCTCTGCGGTCGTATCAAGCTGTGCCTCATGGAGCATTTTATTTTAAATGACTTAGAAGATTTTCTATGCCAAGAAATTGTGATTGGTCTAGAAACAATAAGCAAAGACATTGAAACAAAGTTAGATATTTATCTGAATCTATTTGCAATACTTTACGCTGATGACACGATCATACTTGCGAAACTGCGACTGATCTCCAGGCCTCCTAGATAAGTTTAAATGTATTGTAACATATGAGGACTCAAGTTGAATGTTGAAAAAACAAAAATAGTAGTAGGAAGATTACAAAAGAATTTGATATTTAAATACAATAACTCAGATATCGATATTGTTAAAACTTGAATAATTTAGGGTATATTCTCTAGAACTGGGAGTTTTAAACGGTAAACTTCATTTGGCAGAAAAGGCTACTAACGCAATGTACGATGTCTTACAAAAGGAAGAAAACATAATCTTTCTATTAGTTGTCAACTTGATCTTTTGACAAACTTGTTAAACAAATTCTTTTATATGGCTGTGAAATATGGGGATATGAAAACATTGACATCCTGAAAAAGTTCATTTAAAATTTTGTAAACTCCTTCTCCATTTCAAATCTACTACACCTAACTATGTTATATATGGGGAACTCGGCGATACCCACTTAATATTGATATCAAAATCAGAATGATATTATATTGGATAAGAATATTAGAAGGCAAACAAGAAAAAACTATGCTACATTGTGTTTAAGCTATTGCTGAAATTAGAAAATGATTCCACTTTAAGATCTGCATGGCTGAATTATATTACCAACATTTTTAATGAATGTGGTCTTTCTTTCATATGGACTTATCAAAACTTTTACAATTATGATTGGCTTAAACATACGATTTGAACTAGTCTCAAAGATCAATTTATCCAAACTTGGAGTTCAAATATTAACAGTCACAAAACGGTTAACTATTGCATTTATAAAGAAAGTTTCGCTTTCGAGAACTATTTAAATAAGCTAGATGATAAAGACGTTTCACTCTTTGTAGATTTAGAACCGTAAATCACAAGCTTCCAATTGAATCTGGTAGATGGATAAACATACCCAGAGAAAATCGAACATGTAACTTGTGTAATAGAAATGAAATTGGAGATGAATTTCACTATATTTTAGAATGTACATATTTTTCAGAAGATAGGAAAGAATGTATAGATAAAAATACTGTACCAACATTAACACTCTAAAGTTTAAAGCAGTTATGAATTTTCAAAACAATCAAAACTTAAAAGTTGTGTAAGTTCATTAGAATCATAAATAAAAAGTGTATTCTCTCTGATAAAATGTAATCTTCAAACCTATGCATTCTTTTCTTCTCTATAAGAAGTCTCTATTTGCTGTTACCTCATCATATGTCTTATAATATTATTATGTATGTCTATGTGTTTCTGTATACAACTGTATCAAAATAGGTTTTTCAGAATAGATATATATTTATAGATTATCGTTGATCATCTCAACGAGATTGATTTTCTCGCTTGAGCGGTGCAAAGCGAGAAATGCAATCGAGTTGAGATGACCAATGATAATCTGTTTATCGCTATTTTACCTATGACGACGTTGTCACTTTCATGTCAATTTCATTAGCAACGCCATGTGCCTGCATAGTTTCTAGCGATAATTTTCCATCTCAAGCGAGTAGAATGATATGAAAATTATCACAAAAAGATCAAAGGAAAATGCACAAAATAGCGATAAATATATATACAGTGTAAGCACGTCTGAACCAGTGACAACTCTCGACAGATTTCATCCATCGGATCACCAGTGATGGTGATAGAAGGCTGAAAATACATTCTGTATATATAATTCGTCTAAATAACAGCCTAATTATTTAGACGAATTATATATATATATAGTCTACACATAAGCCAATTATTTTCATCACTTAAATCTACAATTTCTTGAAAATGTATTTTTTTTACCAGACGAACTGGAAGAAGTGATCATCAGACAGCAGGACATAATGAGAAGGGATAGAGAGGAACTTTGCGAATTATCCAGTGTAATAATCATGCTAATGACAGGTTAAGATACATGCAAGAAGAAGTGGACAGATTGAGGACAGAAAAAGATGAGGAAATCAGGAGAAAAGATGAGGAAATCAGGAGAAAAATAATGAAATTAGCAGGAAAAATGATGAAATTAGCAGGAAAATGATGAAATTAGCAGGAAAGAGGCTGAAAGTTCAACAATGAATGAAATCATCAATAGGAATCATGATGATCTTCTGATTAAAGATCAAGAAATCAAGGAGAAGGATGAGTTAATCAGAAGGAAAGATAAAGAGTTGAGACAATTGAGATTAATCCAAGCCAGGTAATATACCAGAAGTAGGATACTAGTGATAATTTTATTAGCTGAGTAAGAGTTATGATTTCATTAACCAGTATTAAAAGATACATAACAGTGTGTACTGGCTGGTCATTATCGCAGATGCGACTTGGACACACCTACAAAGCTGATGAATATGCATGACTATAGATAAGAACAGCACGTGTAGCCTAAAACTTGGGAGTAGAGTTGTAGATTTGTAGCGTAAATGTATAAATGTAGTTTATAGAATAGAAAATTAGATCAGAAATATAGCTATTTATTATACCCCACGCAACGAGTTGCGAAGGGTATAATGTTTTGACCCGTCCATCCATCCGTCCGTCAGTCCTGTTTCTTGTCATCGCAACTCCTCTCAAACCACACAACAGAATTTCACGAAACCTTTTAGATAATAAGGACATACTATGTAGTTGTGCATATCGACAGGAAATTACGATTCAATTCTTTTTCTAGGAGTAACGCCTTTGAACTTATTTACTTTAATGTACTACTGCAACAGTTTGTCATCGCAACTCCTCTCAAACCATACAACAGAATTTCATGAAACCTTTTCAGATAATAAGGACATACTACGTAGATGTGCATATCGACAGGAAATTACGATTCAATTTTTTTCCAGGAGTTACGCCCCTTTGAACTTATTTGCCCAATATACTACTGCAACCTTTTGTCATCGCAACTCCTCTCAAACCACACAACAGAATTTCATGAAACCTTTTCAGATAATAAGGACATACTACTTAGATGTGCATATCGACAGGAAATTACGATTCAATTTTTTTCCAGGAGTTACGCCCCTTTGAACTTATTTTCCCAATATACTACTGCAACCTTTTGTCATCGCAACTCCTCTCAAACCACACAACAGAATTTCATGAAACCTTTTCAGATAATAAGGACATACTACGTAGATGTGCATATCGACAGGAAATTACGATTCAATTTTTTTCCAGGAGTTACGCCTTTGAACTTATTTGCTTCAATGTACTTCTGCAACAGTTTGTCATCGCAACTCCTCTCAAACCACACAACAGAATTTCATGAAACTGTGTAGATAATAAGGACATACTATGTAGATGTGCATATTGACAGGAAATTATGTTTCAATTTTTTTCTGATACAATTTTTTTCTTACACTTATTTTATTTCTCCAATGACAATGTGGGACGTGGGGTATGTGAGCGCTCACTAAGGTTCTTTCATTATTATAAAGCCAAGCGGTAAAAATACAGATCTATCATGGTATTTGTGTATGAAAGCAGGCATTCTATTTGAGAAAATTATCTCTTTTCAAAACTTGGTCTTAAAAAGTTTTTGAATTGATAAGGTAATGCCTTGATCAATTGAGTTTTCTTAAGCTGATTGAATCAGCTGCTTTAAATAAAAGAGATATGGTGTAATACATTATTGTTAGGAGTCCCAAATCTAGCTCGTGACATGCAATAGGCACATACTAAATTATTATTTTTATTGATACATTCCATATGCCAACATGTGTAAGTTAGTTTCCATTAGCAGAGAAAGCAGAAACTAAGTTTTGTTCATGCAAATTCAAAATGGTAGAGCCAGTGACCCCAATAAACAGCCTTGCAAATGTGAATTTTTAAAACTGGTATTTTTTAGTAAATCTAATGTGTATGTATTGCTAAATGTATTGTTTTATCGCCCGTCAATTTTGACGGACGTATATGTTATACAAATGTCCGGTGTCCGTCTGTCCGCCTGTCTGTCCGGCGTAAATATGTCGCACCGTAACATCAGAACGACTTATCCAAATTTCATGAAACTTTAAACAGTTGTTTCTTATGATGGTCAAACGATCTGTATACTTTTGGTGAAAATAAGATTACAACTTTTTCAGTTACAGGACTCTGTAACTAAAACAGGGGTGTGTTTTTTTCACGTCGCGCCGTATCTCAAAAACAATTTATGATTATTGCTTAAAACTTTACACACTTCTTAGTTATTTTAATCTTAAGATCTGTATACTTTTGGTGATGATTCAAAATTTTATTTTAGAGATATTGAGTATTTTGTTAAAAAGGGGAGGGTTTTTCACATGTCGCGCCATATCTCAAAAACAGTTTATGATTATTGCTTAAAACTTTACACACTTCTTAGTTATATTAATCTAGAGATCTGTATACTTTTGGTGATGATTCAAAATTTTATTTTGAGTTATTGAGTATTTTGTAAAAAAAGGGAGGGTTTTTCACATGTCGCTGTATCTCAAAAACGATTAATGATTATTGCTTAAAATTTTACACACTTCTTAGTTATATTAATCTAAAGATCTGTATACTTTTGGTTTTGATTCAAAATTTTATTTTTGAGATATTGATTTTTTTTTTTTTTTTTAAAAGGGGTTTTCACATGTCGCTACCGTATCTCAAAAACGATTTATGATTATTGCTTAAAATTTTACACACTTCACAGTTATATTAATCTAAAGATCTGTATACTTTTGGTTTTGATTCAAAATTTTATTTTAGAGATATTGAATTTTTGTAAAAATAGGGCTTTGCATGTCAGGCCGTATATCAGAAATTATTTATGATTATATCATAAAATTCACACACAAGACGACAGGCGATCATGCGCTCATGGCGCAGCTGTTTATTTTAAAATATAATAAGAACAATTGTATATCTGCTTCATGAATTATAAATATATTAACCTGAAATAGGAATGGATTTCATTTTAGGTAATTATACCCCATGCAACGAAGTTGCGGAGGGTATAATGTTTTTGACCCGTCCGTCCGTCTGCCAGTCAGTCCATCAGTCCTGTTTCTTGTCATCGCAACTCCTCTCAAACCACACAACAGAATTTCATGAAACCTTTTTAGATAATAAGGACATACTATGTAGTTGTGCATATCGACAGGAAATTACGATTCAATTTTTTTTCTAGGAGTTACGCCTTTGAACTTATTTGCTTCAATGTACTACTGCAACAGTTTGTCATCGCAACTTTTCTGAAACCACACCACAGAATTTCATGAAACTTTGTAGATAATAAGGACATACTATGTAGATGTGCATATCGACAGGAAATTACGATTCAATTTTTTTCTAGGAGTTACGCCCCTTTGAACTTATTTGCTTTAATGTACTACTGCAACAGTTTGTCATTGCAACTCCTCTGAAACCACACCACAGAATTTCATGAAACTTTGTAGATAATAAGGACATACTATGTAGATATGCATATCGACAGGAAATTATGATTCAATTTTTTTCTAGGAGTTGCGCCCGTTGAACTTATTTACTTTAATGTACTACTGCAACAGTTTGTCATCACAACTCCTCTGAAACCACACACCAGAATTTCATGAAACCTTTGTAGATAATAAGGACATACTATGTAGATGTGCATATCGACAGGAAATAACGATTTAATTTTTTCTAGGAGTTACGCCTTTGAACTTATTTGCTCCAATATACTACTGCAACAGTTTGTCATCTAACTCCTCTGAAACCACACAACAGAATTTCATGAAACCTTTTAGCTAATAAGGACATACTATGTAGATGTGCATATCGACAGGAAATAACGATTTAATTTTTACTAGGAGTTACGCCTTTGAACTTATTTGCTCCAATATACTACTGCAACAGTTTGTCATCACAACTCCTCTGAAACCACACAACAGAATTTCATGAAATCTTTGTAGATAATAAGGACATACTATGTAGATGTGCATATCGACAGGAAATTATGATTCAAATTTTTTTCTTATACAATTTTTTTTCCTTATCCGCACAGTTATTTTATTTCTCCAGTGACAATATGGAGCGTGGGGTATGTGAGCTCACTAAGGTTCTTAAATTTTATAGAAACTTGTCACAGTTTTCAACCTTTTCGTGATTTTATATGTGGCTAGGGGTGGCGCTACTGTTAAATTTTCAGAAAGCTGTCATAAATTTTGTAATTATTAACATTCAGGTTTTAAGAATTTTGAAATTTTGCTGTTACCATTGATTAACATTTATGACATAACAAATACATCACTTTAGACGCAATTGATGAAAATTTTTATGTATCTGAAAAATTGGACATTGTAACATATGTTTTCATTAAATTTTCAAGTTACACTTCCTATGATACTGTTTGATAATTTATCCCTTTTGTGTATAATTTATTGAGAAGGACTCAGAACTTTAAAGTGTAGTTTAAGTTAATACCCTTGTACACTAGTATTTTGAAGAAAATCAAATTCAAATATACAAATTTCAAATGAACTTTACATCATATTTTTCAAGCCAAATTATCAAAAAGAAAAGAAGTGTTTTCCTGATATCCAGCTATATAGCTAGTAGTATTTTCAGTTGATATTTTAGTGCAAATAACTTTTGAAATTTGAGTTTTAACAGAGAACTTATGTTTGACAATACATGTAAACAAATAACTCAAATTAGTGACTGACAAAACCCTAGTATTTTTGGCTAGAATACTTGTATTCATACTGTTAATGAGAGCCTTCTAGGTAGCACTACAGGCTGACTTTTTATGCCCCGCCGTAGTGGAGGGGCATTAAGTTTTACCATTGTCCGTCTGTACGTCCCAAAGTTGGTTTCCGTTCTCTAACTTTAGATTGCCTCAACCAAATGTTATGAAACTTATACACAATGCTTATTACCACAAAATACAGATCAAGTTTGAATTTTGGTGGCATCACCTTAACCGTTCTAGAGTTATGCCCTTTACAAATGGAAAAATTGCTGAATTTTTCATTTCCGTTCTCTAACTTGTTTCCCTCAAGCAAATGCTATGAAACTTATACAAAATGCTTATTACCACAAAATACAGATCAAGTTTGAATTTTGGGGTGTCACTTGTATTGTTCTAGAGTTACGCACCTTTACAAATGGAAAAATTGCTGAATTTTTCGTTTCCGTTCTCTAAATTTAGTTTGCCTCAACCAAATGTTATGAAACTTATATACAATGCTTATTACCACATAATACAGATCAAGTTTGAATTTTGGTGGTGTCACATTAACTGTTCTAGAGTAATACCCTTTACAAATGGAAAATTGCTGAATTTTTGTTTCCATTCTGTAACTTAAGTTAGCCTTAACCAAATGTTTGAAACTTAACACAATTGTTATTACCACAAAATACAGATCAAGATTGTTTGTTTGTTTTGGGGTGTCACTCTTATTGTTCTAGAGTTATGCCCTTTACAAATGGAAAAATTGCTGAATTTTTCGTTTCTGTTATCTATCTTAAGTTTGCCTCAACCAAATGTTATGAAACTTATACACAATTGTTATTACCACAAAACTCAGTTCAAGTACAAATTTGGGTAGTGTTACTTTTACCGTTTTTCAGTTACGTTCCTTTATAACTTTAAATGATAGACAAGCTGGGTATCATCTGTGTCCCATGGACACATTCCCATTTATTTAACTCCAAATCAGTAGTCTTTAAAGTTATAGGAAACTCAGTGTTCTCCCAGGCCATTTTAGCGCTGCAGTATTCAGCGCTATTATTTCAGCGCTGTGCTAGTAAGCACACCGCAGCGGTACCAATCAAATATCAGCACTATTGTTTTTAAATTTTAAAATTTCCAGTGTTATTCCGTACAATTCCGATCACGTGGTCGACTGGTTGATTTGACTGAGAGATTGTTTATTCATTTAACGAGGTCAAATATCGCAGGGCCAGTTCAATTAAAGAACAAAATGGCGTCAATTGCTGAACTTTTATGTCAGAAAGACTTATTTCTTTCTTGATTTTTTCACTTTCAAAAGAATAAAAGATGCAGAAACTTTAAGAAAGCAGTAGATAGTGCTCAATAAATCATACCAAAAGTATTTAAGGAAAGGTTTATCCTTTCTCTGACAGCGTGGTCTCGTCTGTTTTTTAACCATCTACGATTATTTCATTACTTTTTCGAGTTTACAACTAAACTGTTGAACCTGTATTGTTTTGAGGAAAGTATTCCCAATGTCCAGGGGTTCATTACAAGCCCTATTTTACGATTACTTGTCCTTGCATCGCTATTTTCAAAATCGAATAGAGGATACCTAAACGAAAAATCTAAGTAAATAAATATAAAATATCGAGATTTGCCATCCAATTTACAATAAATATTAATTAAATATTTTAAAATCAGTGTTAACAGTGGATGGCTTGGATAAGGAAAGACATTTATTCATTCATAAAGAAACAGCCATTCCTGTAAATAGGAAGTTGCGTAAGGGAGACAATTTTGGTGGGAAAAGTACTTAAATCAGTATTGTCAAATCTTGTCAAATCTTGTCAAATATATCTGGGGTAATAATTCAAATATTCATAAAATTATCAAACACAACCTTTAAAGGTGGTTGTAATGTTTCATTTGGCAAACATATTTTATGCCCCACCTACGATAGTAGAGGGCATTATGTTTTCTGGTCTGTTCGTCCGTTTGTTCATCCGTCCATTCATCCGCTCATCCTTCCGTTTGTCCGTCAGTTCGTCCGTTCGTCCTTCCGTTTGTCCGTCAGTTCGTTCGTCCGTCTGTCCCGCTTCAGGTTAAAGTTTTTGGTCAAGGTAGTTTTGATGAAGTTGAAGTCCAATCAACTTGAAACTTAGTACACATGTACCCTATGATATGATCTTTCTAATTTTAATGCCAAATTAGAGTTTTGATCCCAATTCAACGGTCCACTGAACATAGAAAATGATAGTGTGAGTGGGGCATCCGTGTACTATGGACAATGATGGACACATTCTTTTTTATTGATAATCCACCTTTAATAATAAAAAAAAAAAAAAGATTTCTATCATATTCATCTTGGAAAATGATTGATTATGTTAGCCTTTTTAAACATGTCTTTCATAACATTTAAGTACTTCTGGAAAGAGTAATACTTTTCTTCCTTTGATATTAAATGATATACCAATTTCAATTGCAGAATTGTAATTTGATAGACGTAAATAAAAGTTAATGAAAAATTCCAATTTTGTCCTTGAAAACCTTCCAAGTCAAACAACTAAAAGTGAGAAAAAGATATACTTACAGTGCTACATTGTGCATACTTACTCTTACAAAAAGGTGGGAGGGGTGGTAATGAAATCAAATTATTTGAATTATCTAGGCAGTTAGAAATGAAACTTATTTGCATTGCTGTTAATGCACATGTAAAAAAAATTCAGGTTTTGTCTATTTAATATGATATAACCAACATGGTAGTTATAAATAAATGTAACATCTCGTTGCAAACACAAAACTTAAGGTGAATCAATCTTATATCACGCGCTTACCACAGCTATCAAAAATCCCATGGAGAACACTGAAACTAGTTTCTTGTTATTATAATGTTAAGGAAATTATTTAACCAATGTTTGCATAAATACTAAACTAATGCATGTGTTCACATTTATGATATTATGAACCCACAACTTATAATAGATAAAAATATTCAAAGAGAAGAATGTTCACCATCACTATTATCCAAGTGATTAATGTCTCGCCAGAAAAGGATTGCTGTCACTGTTGATGTTGTCAGATTTTAAAAATCATCTTGCCTTATATATAGTAAAATCTTTTCCTGATGTACAGATATAGGTTGCACAATAAAGAGATTCACCATTCGAAAGACAGCATTCTCCATTAATCTAGGTTCACAGGGTCACTGTGAAAGAGATAATTAAAATAATTCACCTTCTGCTATTTAAATATCTCTTTTATAAGTGGCTGTAGTTTGGGTAGATTGCAAAAGCAAGGTTATCAACACTGCAAAAGACTTTTCAACAGTTATCAAACACAAAAAGGTACTAGATTGAATTCTTGTTAAAAAAGATGAAATCTTTATATTCTGATTTTTGAATGAGTCCTTATCATGTCAGAACTGTCGAAAATTAAACTTAAAATTTGGTGTACTTCAAAATTGCATTTACCTTATTTTTATTTTCAGGTAAGAAGACTGCAGAATGACAATTACTACTATTTCATACACAAATGTATAGACAATTTTAAGATGGAAGTAACTAATGTTTGTACACAAAATGATTTGTTATATATTTGTTTTGTTTTATCATGTTTATTATATTGTTTGGGGTATGGGGTAAGAATTGCTTCTATTCTATTCTAAATCAATAAAAGTTTTTCAGGTACAGTTTTGAAGAGAGTTTTCAGTAATGACCAATGATTTATGTTAGTACACATTTTAACGTATTTATAGAATATTTTGTTTATGATATGATAAGAATCCTTGAAAGAATTACAAAATTATTGATTTTAGTTTTTTGTATCTGACTGATCTCTTAAAGTAGTCCATTGTTGATATTGATGATAGGTCAGTAATATTTGCAGCAGTTTCATTAAATTATATTCTGTTCATGTCATTTCCATATAGTTTTCCACCCGAGTCATACATCATTGTCTTTGAAACAGTTGTATACTGTACATCAGTTACTATGAATTTCAGTTTCAAAAAGATTATGATGCTTGAACTCCTCAATCACTCTTCTTATATTAATTTTAATGAAAAGGGACATGTTACATTATTGGGCCTATTTGGCCCTTTTAATTTAAAAACCAAAAATAAAACACCGCCTGATGTCTACTAATTACGTTTTTAAGTATCAGAAGAAAGGCTATCGAGAACATATAAAGATTAGCTAAACCTTGTGACATAATATGACTGTGACGAGATTTGTTTGATTTGAGCAAAATAAGGATTATTGTGAGATTATTTTGGCTAAATTAACCTGGAGATCAAGCCCAAAATAACATTTGGCCAGTGAATAGATAAACACAATATGCACATAATGTTAAGATATCCTTTTGGGTGGCAGTTGTGCTCCATATCATTTTTAAGCACATAAAAGTCAAATAGTCTCAAAACAGCTAAATAATTTGAAATATATTTGTTTTGGAGGCAATTTAGCCCCAAATACTTCGTTCTCCTTTGTGATCAACTAGTTTAGTTAAAATCATTACATATTTCATGTATACATACGACTCAGAACACAATCCAGTGCTGTTTTTGAATTTCTTTTTTAATATGAGTCCACTGTTGTTGGTTGTTGAATTTTTTTTAAAATCTTACCAAATGTGCCATAAAAAAAACTATGCATTGTGATTATTGTAGATTTTTACATTTTGAATGAGATAACAAATCTACAACTTTTTGTCAATGTTAGAGTGTCTTATTTTGTACTAGTGATGTTCTGGTTGTGGATTATAATTGAAAATGATCAATTATTGTAAATTTTTCATTAATGGACTATTTTTTTCTCAATAATCATTAATCAAATAAAGTAAAAAGCACCCATAAACATCCATTATGTACATATACATACTTTTTGTGTATATTTCTTTGCACTTGTGTATCTGTATGTTTGTGTAATTCTACTTCAATAATTTATATGACATGAAAAGTATTACTTAACATGCTTAAGGAAAAGAATGTTTCTAAATTCCTCCATTATTTGCAATAACATAAAACAGATAATTATAAAACTGATCTGAGCATGCGATCAGATTTTTCCAATTATAAATTTTAAAAGATTCCTAATATTTTAAAAGATTCCTAATATTACTTTCTACAAGTATAACATTAATAGATTTAATATCGTATTTTGCGTAAATTTTTTTTCAAGCAGTAATTAATCCAGTGAAAACCCTTTATTGTTACCTATGTCAGTCTGAGTCTTGAATCGTGTCATTAAGAATCAAACATTGTTCAGACCATTTTATTCAGGTATTGAGATGATTTTTTTTATATAGAAATGTGTAATATTCAGTTACATATTGAGGTTACATTTTGTTCTTGATGATCTACTTTTTGAAGTAATGGCCTGGAATTTGACATCAGTTGGGGCATTTTATTCCAGATATATTAAATGTAAAATAATTTTTAAAGGATTATTGGCATAAGTACAGGTAAAGAAATATTCAGTTATAGATTCTGCCATAACTTTGAAATTATTTTTAAAGTTAAACTAATTTATTGTAGATTGAATGAAGTGTTAATATACCAAAGATTTAGAGATGTTTTTGCAATCAGTATTCTAGTTTATTTGTAATCACATCAAAACCAAAGAATTTGAATGAATCTTGTCAAAAATTTTTTTTGCAATTAAAACAGTCTACTGTTTTCAAAAATAGATAATTTAGACAATTTTGTCATTTTCTTAAAGAGAATTTTTAAAGTTTTGATCATAACATTTGTGGTTTTCACCGATTTAAGTATTTTTTTTTGCCATGACAAACTTATTTTAGTTTTATCATCTTTTCAATTGATAGAATTTCTTAAGAATTTACGAATTTTTGTTAACATGTAGTCCCAAGTTTTCTTTCAACATAAATGAATCTCAGGTCTTTCTTTCACAAAAGATTCTCATATCATCAATTCTTAGTATAATTCCATAAAAATATGGCAGCTGGTGTAAAGATAGTCCACTATGTAATAAATGTGGTATGATATTAAAATTGTAAATTTTTTTTTATACCACTGCTCTGAAAGAATGGGGTAAACTCTTTTACTTCTGTCTGTCCAGGATTAAAATTTTGCATGCCTTGCATTCTCACCTCCATTGTTTTTTCAGCGCCAGTTTACCTAATACTTATAGAAGATGTATCAAAAAGCAAAAGCTGAATGGCAGCAAATAAAATATCAAAATAATACTTATCATAAGAAATTGTTTGAAGAGTGAAGGATTGTAATATTGTATATAGTTTGTATAATAAATTTCAATTGTAAATACCTGAATACAACCATGATGAATATTATTTAAGAGGTGCAATAGAGTAAATGTTAAAGGGGTAACCATGCATAAATGATTATTTGAAAACCAAAATGGGCAAAGTGTTAGTACAAAATCATATCAGACTATAATAATGTTTGGTATACTATAAGATATTTATATTGTAGTTGTATATCATGACTACTGTAGATTCATTATTATTCGTTGGATACCAATTTTCGTGCATTTGGTGGGTAAAGGTGAACCACAATATTAAATGTTAGACGAATGACAAATTTCCTATACGCTTCTATGCATACTTCGTCAAGCAACGAAATTAGATATCCACGAAAATGCTAGTTTTCCTTATTCCACCAAAATTGGTATCGACGAAAATAAATCAATCCACAGTATATGAACCTTACTTGTTATATGTTAATGATGTTAAATGCTGTGTGCAATCTTCAATATTAGCATACTTTTCAATTGATTTGACAACCATTAATTTTATAAGGAGCAGGAATTTTTATTAAAATCATGTTAGGTCTGTTATTTTTTGTTCAACATTTTAAAGAATAAATGGCAGAAAGTAAGTAGTGAATCTGTTTTTGAATAAATGTGTATGACATCAATTTGTGTGAATGTATTTATGGTGAAATGAATGGTTGTATAATAGTGAGTTAAGTGAACAAGAATTATTTCTCTTGTTCAAGTTGTACATTTCTTGATGAGCAAGGAACCAAAGTTTACTGAAATATTGAGTGCTTATTAGTTAAGTTTTGATGATTTTTATCGACCGCAAAAAAATTTTTGTGGTCGTATATTAATATAACGTTGGCGTCGTCGTAAATCGTCGCCGTCGTTGTTGTTCGGTTCGTCGTCGTCGTCGTCCGAAGACGCATTGGTTTCGCACTCTAACTTTAGTTTAAGTGAATGGATCTCTATGAAATTTTACCATAAGGTTCAATATCACAAAAGGAAGGTTGGGATTGATTTTGGGGTTATGGTACCATCTGTTAAGGAATTAGGGACCAAAAGGGCCAAAATAAGCATTTTGTAACTTCCAGACATAACTTGTATGTTAGTGTATGGATCTCTCTGACATTGTACCACAAGGTTCCATATCACAAAGGGAATGCTGGGATTGATTTTGGGGTAATTGCCTCAAAATTTTAGGAATTAGGGCCAAAAGGGGCAAAAACAAGCATTTTCTAGTTTCATGACAATAACTTGTGTGTAAGTGTATGGATCTTTCTGAAATTGTACTACAAGGTTCCATATCACAAAGGAAACCTGGAATTGAGTTTGGGGTAATTGCCTGAAACGTTTAGGAATTAGGGGCCAAAATAAGCATTTTCTAGTTTCCAGACAATAACTTGTGTTCAAGTGTATGGATCTCTCTGAAATTGTACTGCAAGGTACCATACCTCAAAGGGAAGGCTGGGATTGAGTTTGGGGTGATGAATCATAAGGGGTTCAAAAATTTGTGGGGGTTTTTTTTTCCTTTTTTTTCTTTAAAATTTTCCATTTTAAGTTGGTTATTTCTGATTTATATTTAAAAGCAAATAATAATGATATGGCAGGAGATACACACCTAACAGGATGTGTAAATTATTATATAATAAGTATTGTGCAATAGCAAGAAATTTTCAATTGCACAGTATTGCGCAATAGCAAGAAATCTTCAATTGCACAGTATTGCGCAATAGCAAGAAATATCCAATAGCACAATATTGCGCAATAGCAAGAAATTGTCAATTGTACAGTATTGCAATAGCAAGAAATATTCAATTGCACAGTATTGCACAATTGCAAGAATATTCAATTGCACAGTATTGTGCAAAAGAAGATACTTTGTATAAATTGCTTATTTCTTGACCAATTTCAATGGGGTTTTATTTTTGAACTCTTGGGGTTCTTTAATATGCTGAATCTAATCGTGTATTAAGTTTTTGGATTTTGGGCCCGTTTTTAAATTGGTCCACATTGAGGTCCAAAGGATCTAAAATTAAACTTTGTTTGATTTCATCAAAATTGAATTATTGGGGTTCTTTGATATGCGAATCTAACCGTGTATTTAGATTCTTAATTTTGGTCCCGTTTTCAAATTGGTCTACATTAAGGTCCAAAGGGTCCAAAATTAAACTTTGTTTGATTTCATCAAAATTGAATTCTTAGGGTTCTTTGATATGCTGAATCTAAACATGTATTTAGATTTTTGATTATGGGCCCAGTTTTCAAGTTGGTCCAAATCGGGGTCCAAAATTAAACTTTGTTTGATTTCAACAAAATTGAATATATGGGGTTCTTTGATATGCTGAATCTAACCATGTATTTAGATTTTTGATTTTTGGGCCCGTTATCAATTTTTTCCACATTGAGGTCAAAATGGTCCAAAATTAAACTTTGTTTGATTTCATCAAAAATTGAATTATTGGGGTTCTTTGATATGCGAATCTAACCGTGTATTTAGATTCTTAATTTTTGGTCCCGTTTTCATATTGGTCTACATTAAGGTCCAAAGGGTCCAAAATTAAACTTAGTTTGATTTTAACAAAATTGAATTCATAGGGTTCTTTGATATGCTGAATCTAAACATGTATTTAGATTTTGATTATGGGCCCAGTTTTCAAGTTGGTCCAAATCGGGGTCCAAAATTAAACTTTGTTTGATTTCAACAAAATTGAATATATGGGGTTCTTTGATATGCTGAATCTAACCATGTATTTAGATTTTTGATTTTTGGGCCCGTTATCAATTTTTTCCACATTGAGGTCAAAAGGGTCCAAAATTAAACTTTTGTTTGATTTCATCAAAATTGAATTATTGGGGTTCTTTGATATGCCGAATCTAACCGTGTATTTAGATTCTTAATTTTTGGTCCCGTTTTCAAATTGGTCTACATTAAGGTCCAAAGGGTCCAAAATTAAACTTTGTTTGATTTCATCAAAAATTGAATTCTTAGGGTTCTTTGATATGCTGAATCTAAACATGTATTTAGATTTTTGATTATGGGCCCAGTTTTCAAGTTGGTCCAAATCGGGGTCCAAAATTAAACTTTGTTTGATTTCAACAAAAATTGAATATATGGGGTTCTTTGATATGCTGAATCTAACCATGTATTTAGATTTTTGATTTTTGGGCCCCGTTATCAATTTTTTCCACATTGAGGTCAAAGGGTCCAAAATTAAACTTTGTTTGATTTCATCAAAATTGAATTATTGGGGTTCTTTGATATGCCGAATCTAACGTGTATTTAGATTCTTAATTTTGGTCCCGTTTTCATATTGGTCTACATTAAGGTCCAAAGGGTCCAAAATTAAACTTAGTTTGATTTTAACAAAATTGAATTCATAGGGTTCTTTGATATGCTGAATCTAAACATGTATTTAGATTTTGATTATGGGCCCAGTTTTCAAGTTGGTCCAAATCGGGTCCAAAATTAAACTTTGTTTGATTTCAACAAAAATTGAATATATGGGGTTCTTTGATATGCTGAATCTAACCATGTATTTAGATTTTTGATTTTTGGGCCCGTTATCAATTTTTTCCACATTGAGGTCAAAAGGGTCCAAAATTAAACTTTTGTTTGATTTCATCAAAAATTGAATTATTGGGGTTCTTTGATATGCCGAATCTAACCGTGTATTTAGATTCTTAATTTTTGGTCCCGTTTTCAAATTGGTCTACATTAAGGTCCAAAGGGTCCAAAATTAAACTTTGTTTGATTTCATCAAAAATTGAATTCTTAGGGTTCTTTGATATGCTGAATCTAAACATGTATTTAGATTTTGATTATGGGCCCAGTTTTCAAGTTGGTCCAAATCGGGTCCAAAATTAAACTTTGTTTGATTTCAACAAAATTGAATATATGGGGTTCTTTAATATGCTGAATCTAACCATGTATTTAGATTTTTGATTTTTGGGCCCGTTATCAATTTTTCCACATTGAGGTCAAAGGGTCCAAAATTAAACTTTGTTTGATTTCATCAAAATTGAATTATTGGGGTTCTTTGATATGCCGAATTTAACCGTGTATTTAGATTCTTAATTTTTGGTCCCGTTTTCAAATTGGTCTACATTAAGGTCCAAAGGGTCCAAAATTAAACTTAGTTTGATTTTAACAAAATTGAATTCATAGGGTTCTTTGATATGCTGAATCTAAACATGTATTTAGATTTTTGATTATGGGCCCAGTTTTCAAGTTGGTCCAAATCGGGGTCCAAAATTAAACTTTGTTTGATTTCAAGAAAAATTGAATATATGGGGCTCTTTGATATGCTGAATCTAACCATGTATTTAGATTTTGATTTTTGGGCCCGTTATCAATTTTTCCACATTGAGGTCAAAAGGGTCCAAAATTAAACTTTTTGTTTGATTTCATCAAAATTGAATTATTGGGGTTCTTTGATATGCCGAATCTAACCGTGTATTTAGATTCTTAATTTTTGGTCCCGTTTTCAAATTGGTCTACATTAAGGTCCAAAGGGTCCAAAATTAAACTGAGTTTGATTTTAACAAAATTGAATTCATAGGGTTCTTTGATATGCTGAATCTAAACATGTATTTAGATTTTTGATTATGAGCCCAGTTTTCAAGTTGGTCCAAATCGGGGTCCAAAATTAAACTTTGTTTGATTTCAACAAAATTGAATATATGGGGTTCTTTGATATGCTGAATCTAACCATGTATTTAGATTTTTGATTTTTGGGCCCGTTATGAACTTTGTCCACATTGAGGTCAAAAGGCTCCAAAATTAAACTTTGTTTGATTTCATCAAAATTGAACTCTTGGGGTTCTTTGATATGCTGAATCTAACCATGTATTTAGATTTTGGATATTGGACCATAATAGGTGAATGTCCAATTTAAAATTTTTAAGTTCTTAGACCACATTCATTCTTTGTCAGAAACCTATGCTGTGTCAAATATTTAATCACAATCCAAATTCAGAGCTGTATCAAGCTTGAATGTTGTGTCCATACTTGCCCCAACTATTCAGGGTTCGACCTCTGCGGTCGTATTAAGCTGCGCCCTGGAGCATTTTATTATATGTTGGATTCATTATTTTATTGGGATGCCAATTTTCGTGGATTTTGTTGTTAAATGTGACAAAAAAAATTTACAACGAAGTACAAAATATCAATAGGATTAGTCATGCAGACTTTGCCAAAACCATGAAATCAAGTATTCATAAAAATACAGTTTCTCCTCAATCCACAAAAAATACCCACGAAAGTAAATGAATCCACAATCTGAAGTTTGTTATTATGTTTTCAATGTTTAATTCTTGTTAATTTTTTTAATTGATTACTTCTAAATCTTTGTTGCTTTAATAAAACTTTTATCAAAATATTCTATCTATGCAGTGTTCTCCCTAGAGCCTTAAAGCAATGTGGTACCCTGGTGCTATATTTTCTACCATGTTGTTATCTTTATTCGATTTTATAATAGAATGTATAGGGTTCATGGTGCTAAATTTTTGGAAAACAGTGCTATGTTAATTTCCATGGTGCTATTTGAAAATTCTGGGAGAACATAGCCTGGGATCCTGGCTCACTGCTCGACAGTAGAGCCAGGCGTAATACTAACAACATGGTTTCGTCAATTGGATGTTAGAATGATGCATCGTGGGATAGCGTCATTTCTTGACACATGGCGGGAAATATTTTTATTGCCATGAATTTATTGAAAATTGTTTTTAATTACATATGAAATGCAAATTTCAAAAATTTAGCAAGTATAATCCAAACGTTATTGATAAACATCGTGAATCAACAGTTAATTTAGGATCCGATCGATATATTCCTTGTTAATAGAACACGCACATGCGCAGTAATTCAGTCCTGTTCAGCGCTGATAGTTGGTCACCTGGATTGTTTTACACCTGGCCCTATCAATGAAGTATTACATTGGGTCAGGATGCCAGGCTAGGAGAATACAGCTATGTAAAGGAAAATTTTCATAAACATGTAGGAGAATTTATCAACTGCATGTTTAGATGTTACAGTATATTTTTTTTTTTTATCAATAAATATGTTAGTGATAAAAACAACATTACTTTTAAAGCTTTAAATTTTTAGTCTTTTCTTGACAAATGAATTACATAAATAAATTTTATTATATCTTTTATTTTTACAACTGTTTTAGAACTTGTAATTAGTATTTTAACGGGCATTAGCTGCAATTTTCTACATTTCTTCTTTTCTTTTACTGTCAATTAATTATTGATATTGGCAAAATATATGTATACATGTACCTGGCTGTGAGATTTGCATTTATAAATCATTGTATAAAGATCATATTTTATATATATTCCAATAAAATAAGATTATAATATGGTTTTGTTTTTAAATGACTTTATGCTGAACCTGTAAATTAAAACTATTTACAGCTACGTGCATATTGTTTGGATGATTTTTTTTACCCAGGGACATGAGTAGCAGAAGTGTGACATAGCGATCCTTCATTCCCTCTAATGGTAAGTCTGATTTAAGTAAAGGCACATCTGTCATTTCAATGGAGTCATGGTCTATTGATTGTGAAACTTTAGTTTAGTTTTAGTGTTAACATCACTGCATTTGTAGATCAGCATGATGGGTACCACATGTGGAGCAGGAACAGTCTACCCTTCATGAACAACTAAGTTCACACCATTTATTTGTGGGGTTCCTGTTTCTCAATCTTACGTTTTGTTGAATTTTTCAACATTTTCTATTTTTGCAATGGGATTGTCAGTTTATTTTCGATTTGTGAGTCTGAAAGTTCTCTTGGTATTGTCAGCCTCTTTTCTTAGTTTTGATTATATCATTTTAAGGGGAATCACTGATATTTGGAATGGATTTGTATTAACTGCACATCTCATACCCATGGAGACCATTTGACTCCCCACTCAGTCATGGTCTATTTAAAACTTTTGCATAGTTTACGATTACTAGCTCAGTTTAAGAGGAACCACTTAGGAACATTATTTGGCTCTGAAATTCATATCAAATGTTTAAATCAGGAAACTTTTAGACAAACTTTATAATCAGAACAGATCAGCTTTTTTAAAGGAGAAATGCTCCTTGTAAATAAAAGTTACATGTATATGGAAAATTGTAACATAAGCTGGGTATATGGTTACATATATAATGAGAGGACAAGGAGGTGGGTTCGGATGCTATATCAAATACTGCATACGGGATTGCAGCCTCACTTGGGTATATGGTTACATATATAATGAGAGGACAAGGAGGTGGGTTCCGGATGCTTTATCAAATACTGCATACGGGATTGCAGCCTCACTTGGGTATATGGTTACATATATAATGAGAGGACAAGGAGGTGGGTTCGGATGCTATATCAAATACTGCATACGGGATTGCAGCCTCACTTGGGTATATGGTTACATATATAATGAGAGGACAAGGAGGTGGGTTCCGGATGCTATATCAAATACTGCATACGGGATTGCAGCCTCACTTGGGTATATGGTTACATATATAATGAGAGGACAAGGAGGTGGGTTCGGATGCTATATCAAATACTGCATACGGGATTGCAGCCTCACTTGGGTATATGGTTACATATATAATGAGATGCTATATCAAATACTGGATACGGGATTGCAGCCTCACATGGGTATATGGTTTCATATATAATGAGAGGACAAGGAGGTGGGTTCGGATGCTATATCAAATACTGCATACGGGATTGCAGCCTCACTTGGGTATATGGTTACATATATAATGAGAGGACAAGGAGGTGGGTTCGGATGCTATATCAAATACTGCATCGGGATTGCAGCCTCACTTGGGTATATGGTTACATATGTTTTATTAAAATTTTGTCTTTGGCAATTCATAATTTTACTATAACAACTCAACAAATAAACATCTTCATTTACCAGAACTTTCTCTTGTTTTACACCAGGTAAGTTGAATTATATTTTTGTATTTTGTTTTATTTGAATTAAAGAGTTTTAATTACTTTATATTTTTGGAAAAGCTAACTAAAGTTAAAATTCAGTTTATGGAATTTACTTAAATTAATTGTATATATTTTGTATAGATTTTCTTTCGTTTCCATTGTGAGTAATTATTTTTGTGTTGGTTACGCTTAGGACGCGACGCTTTTATTTATGTAAACAATTGATAAATGTTTCAAGAATTTATTTAATACATATCTATTCTTAGTTTAGAATATATAGTTGATTTAAAATAGTTATTTTCAAAAGATTAGTGAAAGTCCGAAATATTTCATATTGTATCCGTATTAACTTTAAGTATTATAATGTCCAGGGAGATAATTTGTAATTTTATTTGCCGGGAGCAGTGAGGGAAACAGGCTTCAGACCACAATTAATTCCCTTTGTTCGTGGTCTAGGAATATAGTTCCCAATTATTATATGGGGTATATCTTCCTTAGTATTCTGACTACTGTTTTCTTTGAAATGTTTACTATTTAAGTGGTCCTATCAGTTGCATATATATTGAAATAAGTTAAAACATGTGGAAAAAATTTATTGTTGAAAGTGAAAGTAGTGATTTGGCCAAAATGAAAGTAGGGTAGAAATTAGCCTTCGTCATTTATTCCAAGATTCAAATCCTACCATTGGCATGTTAATATGGCTCTCAAAAGAAAAAGCACTGATGGATTGTCCTGGGACAAGCATATTTTATTCAAATAATAATGGTCTATAAGTAGTTAAATTTATTTTATGTTTGAAGCGGTGCAATTTTTTTAATTCAATTTAACTTTTACCAAAAAATGCATTGTAACCAATGAGAAGAATAATTGTGGTCTGAGGCCTAGGAGATGGGTTTGGACAAAACACAATTATTGTGAATAAAAGGTCTTACAGGTACAAAATGATCTTTGTCAGATTACCTTTTAAGAAAGAAAATAGAAATTTATCAAAATTTATCAAAATAAGACATTTTGACCATATTTGGGCATATACGGCAGGAATTGGCATTTTTTACAGTTAACATGATTTCTAATGAAAATTATAGAAAAAAAATTGTGAGAATGCACCACATTACTTCAATGAATCAATGAGGGTACCTTATAAATGCAATTTCAATAAGTTTTTCCAAAATTGGTTTGATCCTGGGACATAACATGACATACAAACACATTTAAAAATATGTAAAGTAAAATTTCTTAAAAGTTCAAAAGTGTCAATTCTAAATTACTTTTAGTTGTTTAGAAGTAAATAACCAATAGAGGGGATAGAAAGATGAAAATAAATCAACTTTTCAGTGTTAATTTACCCACAATTATGCTTTTTATGGCTGTACCCTTATCATATTGACCAATTCTGACTTAAGAACCAGAGAGATATAAATATGAAAAAAACTGGCACATAAGTGGCAGTTTGCTTTAAGAGTTGTCTCATTACAACTAAATACAAGTTATGTTTACTGGATCAAGGCATATTTTGGTAAAAAATTACTAAACAAATATTTTCTGAATAAAATTTTGACTGAATTCTTAAAACTTTGCAAAACGCATGTTCCGCGAGACAGATATGCTAATATAAAACATTACAAACTTTTTAATAATTGTCAGAATGTAATAAAATTTGGCATTTATACTACTAAGATATCATGCTAAGTAATTGTAAAGTTTCATAAGAATACTATAATTTTTTTAGGTCTAATAGGCTTCAGACCACAATTAATTCCCTTTGTTCGTGGTCTAGGAATATAGTTCCCAATTATTATATGGGGTATATCTTCCTTAGTATTCTGACTACTGTTTTCTTTGAAATGTTTACTATTTAAGTGGTCCTATCAGTTGCATATATATTGAAATAAGTTAAAACATGTGGAAAAATTTATTGTTGAAAGTGAAAGTAGTGATTTGGCCAAAATGAAAGTAGGGTAGAAATTAGCCTTCGTCATTTATTCAAGATTCAAATCCTACCATTGGCATGTTAATATGGCTCTCAAAAGAAAAAGCACTGATGGATTGTCCTGGGACAAGCATATTTTATTCAAATAATAATGGTCTATAAGTAGTTAAATTTATTTTATGTTTGAAGCGGTGCAATTTTTTTAATTCAATTTAACTTTTACCAAAAAATGCATTGTAACCAATGAGAAGAATAATTGTGGTCTGAGGCCAACAACTCATTACCTAATGCAAAACATGGCGGTCTATGCTAGAAAATGTTATTTATGATTTCCAAAAGGTTGGTTATGCAGATCGTATCAAGTAGAATATTGTGCTACTTTGCCATAATTTATTTATTATCTTGATCTTTCAATTTATCTATATGCCTATAATAATCACACAGTGCAAATATATTAAACCAGGCTGTAAAAAGTTATGCTATTGAAAATATTAAAATTGAAATCCCCAGGTAATTGGGATTTCAACTTTTCTATATTCTGTCGTATAAAAGAATAAATTCCTTATTTTTTAACTTCTAACTTAATATATAATTGATATATCATGGTTACATTATATTGAATGTTAAAATAGTGAGATCAGTAAACAAAATAACGAGTTTTCAGTTGCACATGTTGCATGTTGTTATTTTATTGATATGCTAATGAAACACAACATCAATAATTGTTTACCACCCAGTACATGCCCAACTCTAGAAATAGTCCCTTATTCTGAAAAGGATGTTAAGAAGCAAAAGTGATTTGCAATTTACAACCATGATGCAATAATCTGATAATTAGTGTTTTACTTGCATGATGTACAAAACAATATACATGTCCAGCTTGAATCATAATGTTATTTTATGCAGTGTGTTTGGTAGCTTTCAGAAGGTATAATCCATAGACAAGGTCAGTTGCCTGGCTATCATATTTGTCTATCTGATTATCTATCCAAAATTTATATGTACATGTAATAAAAATTGAAAATGGAAATGGGAATGTGTCAAAGAGACAACCTGACCAAAGAGCATGTAGATGTCATTTAGTGATTTGTGTCCTAATTGGTTGCTGTCTCAGCATACATTGATATATACCCTAGCAGTATCTTTTTATTCACAGTACATATTTCCACAATAGCAAAGTTACATAAAATAGGACACCAATCAGCCATGGCAAAATTGCAATTACCTATTTAATAGAAATACATTGTTAACTTATGATTGTACATTCTTCTTCTACTTTTACACATTCATGTATACAGGTACAAAATATGAACTGCCTCAGTGATTCTTGCTGTTATACATGTAGAATCTGTACAGCGTGCAGCTGTCATGAATCATGGGAAGTAATAAGTTGAATCAGAGGCCAAGTCAATCTATTTACTTGAAAATGGTATTTGTTGCCTCTCTGCAAAGCACCCTGCTTTAAGGGCATAACTAGAGTAAATACTTGGTCAGCTAAGGACAATAATTAAACTGATGTGGATCCAAGAGTTGAACCCTCCCCAAGGTAGATAATGTTTGAAGTGAAATGGGTAAAAGTCTGCACTATCAATACATTGTAGCTCCATCAGTAGGGGGCCTGTCCTCCTAAATCCACCTCTGTGAAATGTCTGATATGTTAAGCCCTTTATGTCTGCCTGTAGACTGTTTACATTAGAAATTACATGTTAAAAGCTGAATATAAGTGGTTCTGTCTAGCACAAAGCAGTGTTCATTTTTTCATGTTTTAATTTAATATCTTAATTTTACACAGAACAGTTAAGACACATTGTAAATTCATAATACCATTTCCATATACAACATTTTACACAGATAAACCTTGAGTGATTTTAAGAGGAGAAAAAATCAATTTCTTCAATTTTCATACAATTCAATATATACTAAAGCAGAGAACAAGTATAATGTATAAACATGATGAAATAAGGATATATGTGGTATAGTTGCCAATGAGACAACTATCCAACAGAGTTTTAATGACACAATTAACAGTACGTCAACAAATGGCCTTCAATAATGAGCAAACCCCATACCTTATACAATACCTTGATCACATAATAGACATGACAGAATGTGGAACAAATAACATTATTTGAACAAAAACTCTTTTCCAGTTCAAAAATAATACTGCATGTACAAGTAGTGAAATATTTCATTTTTAATTTACAGATTGTTTATTCACTGTTGGTCACTTAGAATAATGTAACTGGGAAAAAAACTGATTGAATTAGATATTAAAGTGTCTTCATAGTACAGGTGAAATAGGTGGTTTTCAATATAAATCACAGTGGTAAAGGAATAAGTTCAAAAGGGTTAAAATTGGCCCTAAGATTTTGATGTTTTTGTAAACTGGCCAAAATACTACAAATTTCTCATAGAAATAGTTTAGATATTACTATTAATACAAAATAACTTCATTTTGGCATATCACATTAAGAATTAAGAAGTATTGACTCTTTAAGTGTGCATAATTTGTGTTGTACCATTACATTAGGTAAAATTTTGAAGAATTCTTTTAAAACAGTTTTTCGCACAATTTACTTTGGCTGCCACCCACGATCCAGAAAGTTTTGTGTCTGGGGCTTCAATATCATCATTTGCAACTTATGGTTATAGAACATTTTGGATCCTTGGTTGTCACCAAAGATTTCCTCAAGCTTTTAGTTCCTAAAATGCACAAAATCATTGCATTTTGACAATATTTCTAAAATGTGGTGATTTTAAAGCCAAGAATGTACTCTCATGAAGAGATTTATTTTAACAAAGAAGAAAGACTTTTGAAATAGATCCATTTAAGAACCTGTTACCAAATTATGGGCCATTTTGAGAATATTTGATTTTAATAAAACAGTTTACCTTTAGTTGCTCTAAAATGTTTTATTCGTTATTTCATCTCTCCATTTCTATTTTTACAGGAGACTCATCTGATTGTGGAAGATTGTATAATGGAAGGAGTTACATACAGATGCTGTTTTGAATCATAAGAAATGACTGATCTTTATTAATTTCGTCAGTTCCTAATTAGCTTCTTCAGAAGGAACAAAGTGTGTAAGGAGTTATATATTCCTATTTAAAGACCTAACTTTATTTCCATTTGAGTGTATGAAAACGAATTAATTAATTCATTTTGAATACTCAGTTTAATATATAGTCTTATGAACATGTATATGTGACTTAATCTTTGTTGGTCTTTTTACTTATTTATAAACATGAATAATTTTATTTTTATACGTCCGTTTACGGGACGTATTATGGTATACCAATGTCCGTCTGTCCGTCCATCGTCAACATGTCGGACATTAACTCAAAAACGCTTTAACCAATTTGCATAAAACTTTGGTGAATTGTTTATATCTATTGACGTGAGCTCCCTTTTGTTTTTTATAAATTTGAGATTTTACGTTTCCGAGTTATGGGGTTTTATTCATTAAAAAAAGGGGGATTTTTTAGTTTTCGGACAATAACTCAAGAATGCTTTCACCAACTTGCTAGAAATTGTGGTGAATTGTTTATATCTATTGACATGAGCTCCCTTTTGATTTTTATAAATTTTAGATTTTACGTTTCCGAGTTACAGGGTTTTATTCATTAAAAAAGAGGGATTTTCCAGTTTTTCGCAAAAAACTCAAAAATGCTTTCAGCAGTTCTTATGAAACTTTGGTGAATTGTTTATAGCTATTGATGTAAGCTCCTTTAGAATTTTATAAATTTTACATTTTACATTTTGAGTTATGGGGTTTATTCATTAAAAAGGGGATTTTCCAGTTTTCTCACAATAACTCAAAATGCTGTCAGCAATTCTCATGAAACTTTAGGGAATTGTTTATATCTATTGATGTAAGCTCCTTTTGATTTTCATAAATTTCTAATATGACATTGAGAATTAATTGAACTTGATGGTCTGACAACAGATTTACTAAGTATTGCGCAACAGCACAGTGTACAGTGTATTGCACAACAGCAAGAAATCTTTAATTGAATGTAAATTCAATTGATATAACCAATTTCAAGTTCTTTGACTACATTTATTCAGAAACCTATAATATGTCAAATATTTAATTACAATCCAAATTCAGACCTGTATCAAGCTTGAATATTGTGTCCATTTTGCCCCAATTGTTCAGGGTTGGACCTCTGCGGGCGATCCAGCTGCGCTCAGCGAAGCAGTTTATTTTGTATGAGAAGCTATAATTAATTGACTATCTATTTTTCTCGCCTGCGATGAAAGTTGGGGAAAGTGAGACATACGGATTGCTTTTATGGGTGCGATGGCATCAACAATTAGATAACTGATTTTTAGGTTATTGCCCCTGAATTGATAATTTTAAGAAAATTTTGCAGGTTTGGTTATTATTTTCAAATTATTATAGGCAAATATATGTTGTAAACAAAAATGTTTAGTAAAGTAAGATCTACAAATAAGTATATAGTCATGTTCATCAAAGTTTATCATGGAACAAAATGTTTGGCATGCATAGTACCAGTTTTGACTTGTACTATAAACAAAGAATGGAAACTGGGAATGTGTCAAAGAGACAACAACCTGAAAACAAAACAGAAAATAGGTCAAGGCCAGCAATGGGCCTTCAACACCCAGAAGCAAGATCAGGACCTTATTCATTAATGTATGCTAGTACAAAAAAAGAACTTTGACGTCACTTCACTTCAAAACAGATACGAACCAAGATAACAAAACGTACAAGACTTACAAAAGCTACCTAGATGTTCATGAATTAGGACATGCACAAAAATTAAGCAAGTTGTACATGTTTTATGAGATATAAATCAATAAATTTTGTACTTTTAGCCAATGTGGAATAAAAAATACACTGATACATACAGGAAGTCTATTTGAAAAAATATATCATGTTTGTTCTTATGTTGTGCTGTAACATAACAGTCCCATGTTAAAGACAGGGCTTGGATATAGTACATACATTTTATCCTCTTCACAACTCAAAATCTTATTTATAATTTTAGTGGTCATTTGTGGCTGTGTTCATATTTGCTTTTCGTTTATTGTTTTTAGCTCACCTGTCCTAATTGCCATGTAATATCCTCAGAATGCTGGATATTTTCCACACTGGTTTGTGTCCATACTTATTAATTACATTTTAACTTACAAGCAAAAGAAAAACGTTGATGAAAAATTTAAATAAAAACTACAGGTGAACGAGTCAGGCTCTTGAGAGCCTCATCTATTGTCTCTAGTTAAAAGAGCTTCCTGAAACTACTGAATCAATTCAAACCAAAGTGACATGATCGATGGTCCTTGGTGTGTAAAATATGGCTTGAATATTGTATGTCAATAAAGAAGATTTGAAAGAAAAAACATCAGCATTTTAGGCGCATGGAGCCTGTAGTTTACCGTTTTGCTGTGCTCACTGATAACAGCTTTATATCAGGGCTGGGCTTATATACTTTGTTGTGTCTTTCTGGTGAGAATTTTATCTTAAAAATATCACAAAAAGTGGGTCAATAAAATTGACCACCTCTTGAGTCATACGGAGGACAGGGCGCTAACAAACATTGTTAACCCTGCAAGGTTCTGAATGCGTTTGTCCTATGTCATGGAGGGTGATCATGGAAGTAGGGACTTTGTTGGAAGAGACAACCAAACCACAGTGCAAAAACAGCCCATGGCCACCAATGGGTCTATGACACAGGTGATCTGGTATTTCGGTGATTGTCGTTAGTTTGCTGGCTTTCATATTTTATTTTTGTTTCTGATTCTGATTGTGTGTTTTCAAAACAAGAATTAAAAGAATTTGTAAAGATTTGGTGCGGTCCACAAAGTTTACACAATTTTACTGTCTCGCTTGACGGAGTCAAAAGCGAGACATAGGTATGCTGTTTCGGCGGCGGCGTTAACAATGTATTAGTTTGTGATTAGGTCTAGTTTATGGTGAACCACTAGTGGTAGGTCAAATATATTTGGTATGCAGTTATGTTAGCATTGGTACATCTCATTAGCATGGAGATTATTTGGCCCTGCCCCTCAGTTATGGTCTATTGACTTTGAAACTTTTGCTTAGTTTTCATGTATTAGTTTGTGATTAGGTCAGTTTATGGGGAACCACTAGTAGTACTGGTCAATGATATTTGGTATGCAGTTGTATTAGCATTGGCATATCTCACATTTAGATTATTTGATCCCGCTTCCTCAGGTTTATTGACTTTGAAATTTTGCTTAGTTTACATGTATAAGTTTGTATTTAGGTATGTTTAAAGGGAACTACATGTACTTATGATAAGTCAATGGTATTTGGTATGCAGTTGTATTAGCATTGGCACATCTCATTTCCATGGATATTGTTTATAGCCATGTACTTTCAAGTCATGATTCATTGACTTTGAATATTTGCAAAACATACGACTTTGAATATTTGCAAAACATACATGTTAAAGTGTTGGTATTTTAATTTCAACATTTGTATTATCGAAATTACAAAAAAGCGAGACATATCTCTGTGATTACAGTTTATGTTAAAAATGATATATAATCTAATTACATAGTAGTATTGAGGTGATCATGGATGGACAAGAGGACCCGCCCACCCTTTAATATGCCGATACCCGCACTAGATATGGTATATAAAACATTGATTGAAGATGAAAATAGGGTGAAATATGATGTAAAGCAATGATTATTTATTACTTTACACAAATTTTAAAAACACACGTTGGAACTTGAGTAAATGCATGTAGAGCAGGCCTAATCTGTGGTCAAATCCCTTTTTGTCATCAATACAAATACTTAGGATTATTTATCAAATGAAAGAAAAGAAAAAGCTATTGGATCGCTTGCCAACACGATATGTGTAATAAAAGGGTAAGCCATGATATGAAATAACGTATGTATTAAGGGACATTTGTACATCTGCGTATCCTTCAGTGTTAGATAGAGTTTTGTGGAAGGTTCATCAAAGGAACCACCTACCACAGGCACTTGTCTCGGATTTTTTTATCTATATACCTTAATGTAACACTTATATTAAGGTACGTAGGGAAAATATTCTTAGACAAAGTGCCTGTGCCACCTACCGAGAGTTTAAAAAAATTCATAATAAGAAAATTTACGATCAGTTAAAGTAAAACTGACAAATTCATTAAATAGGAATACACCGTAGACACTGTGTATCATCGCCACCGGAAATTGGGTACTAACGAAGCGGAGAGAAATGGAAAAAAAAAGTAAACAAGGTAAGAATTCATTCAATTTAAAGCATTTCTACTGATTTGACGAGGGTACCGCTTAAGAAATGATTTTCTGATATATAATTCTTTAAATTATTAGGCCAATGAGTACAAAATCAAGACAATATTTTGTGTTATACTCCAAAGCTTGCCACTTAGTACCTGAAAATTTCGAGGTCGATTGTCCTCCGTCGCCTCATTGGCAAGATATTCAACTGTTTTTCATTATTTTTCCAGACACGCTTTTAGATTATGATAGTGTGACATCATATTGACTGAAATTTGTTGTCATAAAGATGTTTTTAAAGAATATGGACCAAAACATTGTTTGTTTATTGTACGGCGAATTGCAGGACGTTGTACGGCGAATTGCAAAATAACAACTTTTGTCTGTACGGCGTCTTGCAATATATTGTAATTTAAAGATGAAATTAATCACTGTTTAGATAATATCAAGTGACGATATTTTGGCTGTATCAAAGCTTTACCGGCTTACAAATATACAAAATAAACTACTTATCAAATATTTTAAATATATGCCGTTAATTTCGTTCAGAAGTCATCGTTGCGTACCTCTATTTGACTTTGTGTTTTAAAGACAAAAGGTTTTTTCAACCATATTATCCTAAATACATTCATATATCGTTATAATACTAACGACTGTTGTCTTATTTGTTGCCAGGGTGAAATTTTGTAAGTTCAATAAAAAAAAAAAAACGACCATTCATCTTTTGTTGGTGCTGTTTTTTTGTGTGTTTTTTTCTAATATAAACAGTGGAGATGTTGTATGATTGCAAAATAAGATAACTATCCACCAGTGTCAAATAAAGTATATGTAAGCAATTATATGCTATCGTTTGGCCTTCAACAACGAAAAATCGTACCTTATAGTCGGCTATAAAAGCCCCAACATGAAAATTGTGGAAGGATTCCAGTGGCGGATCCAGAGGGGGTTCCGGGGTTGGAACCCCTTTTTGGACGATCAATGCATTTGAATGGGGACATATACTTGGACCCCCCTTTATCCTGGATTGGGACCCCCTTTTAAAATGGCTGGATCCGCCCTGGATTCAACAAGAAAACTAACGGCCTGACTCATAACAAAACAATTTACGAAAACAACAAATATGATAGAGATGAACCAACGACAACCACCGAACTACAGGCTCGTGACTTCGGACAGACACATAAAGAATGTGCTGGGTTAAATAGATATAGAAAGATGTGGTATGAGTGCCAATGAGACAACTCTCAATCCAAGTCACAATTAATAAAAGTAAACCATTATAGGTCAAGGTACGGTCTTCAACATTGTTTATTGTTTATTTTTTTTAATTTCTGAAATGAATAATTTGTTAAAAGAAAAGTGAAGAAAAATACTTTGTTTTCATTGAAAATTAGGAGAAATAGATCATGAATTGTGTTTCGAATTAATTTTCTTGTTTCTTATTGAAAATAAGATTGTATTTTTTTTTTTTTAGTTTAAGTAAATTCAATCAATCTTTTATTTACAGGAAAAATAATAAAAGACTGTTGCTAAGGCTGTTTAGCCTAAACTTAAATGAGTAGATGGAGGGGTAGTGAAAAGGAGTGTATTCGTCCGAATTTTCATTGTTATAGTAGTAGATTTTCATGATTACTGTGTATAATATTTCTCAGTAAATTTTAATGTGATATTGTACCAATTAGAATTATATAATTAATACAAGTAAGACTTGCATTTGCCTTAAAAGATATAGAAGTACGTGATTATTTGTTTTCAAACACACCTTCTCTGTTTTGAAACTTATAAAGGTATGGATCTCGGCTTATCTGTTTGGTTGAATATAAATGTGAATTCATAGAGTTTCAAAATCAACAGTTAGCCCTATTTTTGTGTGTGTGTAAATAATCTAATCTTTAGATAGATGCTAAAATTAAAATCATGTTTCTTAATAAGAAGAAAATAGTGCAACTTAAGCACGCCTGAATGTAAAAAGGTGTACCCGACTTATTCTTTCACGATAAGAATTTACCGATTTCGGTATTTTAACAAAACTGTTTACGAGGGCAAATAAATAAATGAACGCTATCAAATCAACATTTAAATTTACGGGTTTTTTTCCAAAAGAATTTATGAGTATGCACCATCAGGATTCAAAAATATTTCAACCTGTCCTTATTAGATGTTATTTTATTATAATTCTTTAAACTTACAAGTCGAAGATGCTAGCTTTTGTGAATTCATACAAGGTCATCTTTATTCTCAAGTAGAAAGTTTATATAAATAGTTTATGCCGTAGCCACAGCCGGATTTGTATCCCTTGTATCGGATTCTTCTTTCATTCTTTCCAAAAATGATTAATCTAAGGTTAATATTTTTTTTAAATTCAAACAGTGTTAGCCACCGAGCTTGTTCATTTCTTACTATATAGAGATGAAGTTTTTTAGAAAATTAATGTTCTTTATTCTAATATATTGGCTGTATCTGCCTTTTACAAATAAGACAATAACATTAATTGAAAAAGGAGACGTGGAATGGTTTTCACTGAGAGGACTTTCAAACAAAGTCCAAATGAAATAGATTTGACCAACTATTGGTCACTATGCACTTCACAATGAACAAAACCCATACCGTATCAAAATTGCCTGATATATGACAAAATCATAAACAAATATGTCAGGCAGTAACTTACAACAGCCGCTATATTACATGTTCCTGACCAGGGACAGACACATATATAATAAGGCGGGGTTAAACATGTTTGTGAGCACTCAAACCTCCCTTAACATGGTGCAGTAGTGTAGCAATACAACATTTTTTGCAGAGAATGATAATTCATTTATATTTCATTTTATCTGAAAGTTGAAAGAGAATTCATTCACTTAATGGTTCTAAATATTCAATGCGGAAAATTCTCTTGCGCTTACCTCCTTTCTTCCCTCCACCCACAAACCATCCCCGAAATGTTCATCACTTATATGCAAATGTTGACTAATGTTGTATGGTTAAAACATTTGGTTGAGGCAATCTAAAGTTTGAGAACAGAAACGACAGCTTTAGCTTTTTTCATTTATAAAAGGACATAACTCAAGAACGGTAATAGTGACGCTACCCAATTTATAACTTGATCTGTGTTTTGTGGTGATAGGCATTTCGTGTAAGTTTTAAAACATTTGGTTAAGGCATATTAAAGTTAGAGAACGGAAACCAATTTTGGGACTTTCTGGACGGACAGGACAGACGGGTCAAACGGACATGGGTAACATTTAACGCTACGTCAGGGCATAACAACAGGTCAGTAAAACAGTGACATGCATTTCCGAAAGTTACAACATTTGCCAGCTTTTGCATATGCCGTATTCATATTGTATACATCAGGTATGTAAAAGATGTAATAGGACTGTGTTTAAGCCTAGCTTATATTGTGCATACATCTTAAATGGTTGTCTAGCGAATTGTATTTTATCAAATGCATAATTAGATATTTGAACATAATACTTTATTTTCTTTAAAAGACGGCAAATAAATAATTTGAAATTAGCAAGTTGCCATACAGTAAATTTGTCAACACGAGCAAGTTGCCGTACCCTAGACTTTATTTTTGATGGTCTATATTCTTTAAGAACCATCATTTTGACAACAAATTTCAGTAAATATGATACCACACTATAATAATCTTAAAAGTGTCTGGAAAAATAATGAAAACAGTTGAATATCTTGCCAATGGGGCGACAGAGGACGATCGACCTCGAAATTTTCAGGTACTAAGTGGCAAGTTCTTGAGTATAACACACAATCTTGTCTTAATTTTGTACTTTTCGGCCTAATAATTTTAAGAATTATATATCAGAAAATCATTTCTTAAGCGGTACCCTCGTCAAATCAGAAGAAATGCTTTAAATTGAATGAATTCTTACCTTGTTTACTTTTTTCCATTTCTCTCCGCTTCGTTAGTACCCAATTTCCGGTGGCGATGATACACAGTGGTAGAGGCAATGAAAACCATGTGTTAAACTTCGACACAATACCGATATTAAAGGTTACAGCTACAGCTTTCAAAGAAAAAAATAGAAAGGAGTCATAAAATTTAAATTGCATCTATATAAGAATAGCCCAACCATTTATGACCTTGGATTCAATACTTTCTATTTCTGTGTTCTGATATTTTCTTTACTTATTTTACTTTTCTATTTGCCGTTTAAATACCGTTTTATTATCAAATGCACCCCCAAAAAAAAAAGAAAAACTTATAAAGAAAAATTACCAAAAGACTTTAAAAAATAATGCCCTCGTTTCGGGACTAGTGTAACAAGAAAGCATTTGAAAAAAGATTACATTGGAAATCGTACGTAAATGAAACAGTTCGAATACACCGCGGACCAAGTACACACATGTATATTGATAGATCCGTGTTTTACTCGCTTGGCTTTATAATAATTAATAACTATATTTCTGATCTAATGTTCTATTCTATAAACTACATATATACATTGTCGCTACAAATCTACAACTCTCAGTTTTGGCTACACGTGCTGTTCTTATCTATAGTCATGCATATTCATCAGCTTTGTAGGCGTGTCCAAGTCGCATAAGCGATAATGACCAGCCACTACACACTGTTATGATTTCATTAACCAGTATTAAAAGATAAATATAACATCCCTGTCCACAAATTAGAAATTTCTAAAATTTCTTACTGGTTAATGAAATCCTTATAAATTATATAAAATTATTAATAACCAAAAAAAAAAAAAAAAAATTCTGAAACAATCTGCAAGTAAATACTAATTGTACTGTAAAATACGCACATTTAAAAAAATCAAAAGTTATCATTAAATAATAATACTATGTTTTAAATTAAATAACGTCAAAATTTGGAGTATAAAATAAAAACAGAAAGTTTTAAAAGATCTAGAATAAAATGTTTTTTTTCTTCGTAGAAATATGCATTAAAAAAATGTATGTCAGAATGTATATGAGAACAGAAAACAATAAAACATTTTTCAGTTAGAATCAATAATCATGGTTTAAACTTAATGACCAGTGTAATTAACTTGCAGTTTTATTTTCAATTCTTGAAACGGAAATTCTGTTTATCTGATTTGTCAAAATGACAAGTGTGCATAAATTTTATTGTTACAAATCAACAAATCTAACCACCAAAGCTCATTATAACTCATTATATAGAAACCACAACACCATTAATATCTGTGTGTGAAAATCTGTACACAGATGTTCGATACCATAGGTCGTAAAATCTTGACCATTAAACTTTCACTTGTTTATCTAACGGATACTTCCAAGAGCACGACAGATTACAACTGTCAACTTTGCTCAAGTGAACACTTGCGATGCATAAATTGTAGCTTTAAATAAACATACATGTTTGAAAGTGATGACACTAGCAGAGACCCGTGACTCTTAATAAATTTCAAATAATAATAACTAGTCTATCTCACACACTCGCAGAATTATCCATTAATCCCCCGCCGAGGATTAAAGATTCTTACAACATTCAATCAAAATAGATATTATTGATTGAGTTAAGCCTTCCAATTGATGTTTTATCGTGTGTTTTTCTATGTTGTGATGTTATACTATTGTTTCAGAAAAAGGGAGAAGGTTTGGTACCATTAAAACGTTTAATCCCGCTGCAAATGTTTGCACCTGTCCTAAGTCAGGAATCTGATGTACAGTAGTTGTCGTTTGTTTATGTAATTTATACGTGTTTCTCGTTTCTCGTTTTTATATATACTAGACCGTTGGTTTTACCGTTTGAATGGTTTTACACTAGTACTTTTGGGGCCCTTTATAGCTTGTTGTTCGGTGTGAGCCAAGGCTCCGTGTTGAAGGCCGTACATTGACCTATAATGGTTTACTTTTATAAATTGTTATTTGGATGGAGAGTTGTCTCATTGGCACTCACACCACATCTTCCTATATCTATTAATATAAGAAAACATAGGTTATTTCTAGCATAACATCTTTTGCGCTACTACATCTGTTGTTCAACGTTTAAACACTTAAAAATCACGGCCACCAATTTTTGGCCCTTCTAACAAAATCCGGCCACCAATTTTGGCCCTCTAACAAAATCCGGCCACCAATTTTGGCCACTATAACAAAATCCCGGCCACCAATTTTGGCCACTATTACACTTTATACCTCTTCTAACATTTGATTTCATCCAATATTCTTAATACAATTAGACACTCAAATAGCAAAAATAACTTTTAAATATAACCTTATCAGCACGATTTCAGTATGAACAATAAATATAATAGTACTTCTAAATGCAGTCACGTGTAGCCCTATATAATTATATATAAGCATGCAAAAATTTTCAATTTGATATATAATATAACAAAGCAATGAAGTAAATGTCACTAACAGTTCAATGTAAATCAGTGTTATCATAAACACATATCAACAAAATTTCAAATTTATTTAATATTGTCACAAAATGTTCTTCCATCGACATTTGTCTCAGTGGTATCCGTGGTTTGGTATTTACATCTATAGTGGCGAGACAATTTTCACACACTATCATCACGTTACAAGTGGCGAATCAATATTCACACACTCAATGTCAGAATCTTGTGGCGAGGCAATTCTCACACACAAGTATAATCTCTTCAAATAATGTTGACTAGCTGTGGCGAGGCAATTCTCACACAGATCAGTAAAAG